>CM040431.1:48098123-48698123 GCA_022702705.1 Papilionanthe hookeriana x Papilionanthe teres
CAAAATCCATTTCATGACTACAGGCCTTAAAGATTATTAAGGAATGACTAAAGGCCTTGAAGATCATTACCCTCACAATCAACTTTATTATCCATATATAATTTTACCATCAAAATTCTTAAGGAATGGTTTCATTACCTCCTTTTTAGGAAGATATTGAACATGAGTGATTTTACATATATATACAATTTAAACTGTACAGAGAACACAGGTAAATCAGAACTCTAGACCACTGTTGAGCTGAATGGAGAAGGATGGCCTGGCAACGCCATTGAGAGGAGTTTCCAATCTCACAATGATTCCGGAGCTCCCTGCATTGCCGTTCCATTTTGATCTCCCGACCTGCAACAGATCATGCGATACAATTCAAACAGAAGATGTTGGCGAAGAAGAATGGTGCTTGTAATATTAACAGATTTATAAGCTGTTTGGTTTGCTGATAAAGAAATACACTGCTATTGAAATGTAAACTAAAGTTATTTGGTTTAGTGTAAACTAAATGCAGGTGTTAAAATATTTGCATTTGGTTTGAAAAAAAAAAAATGAAATGAATGTAAAAGACAGTCGGAAGTGGTGGGGGCTAATGGCAGTGGCATGTGGTGATGGGCTTATGACAACTGCAGCAGTCATAGTGCTTGGGATGGAGTCAGCCAATGGATGACAGCTAGTGGGAATGGGGGAGGCAGTGGGCTGGCAAGGTACATGCTAGTGGTGGCGGCGGCGGCAGCAGGTGGCCATTGCCACCTGGGGTGCGGCGGGCGGCTGGCAGCGGGCAGCTGGCGGCGGGCGGGTTCGGCAAGAGACTAGCGATGATTGGCGGCGTGTGGTGGCAGCCTGCTTTGACGACCAATGGGCGGAGAGCAACAGGCTGTAATTTACCATGCGTTTGAAAATTCTCAAATTTAAAAATTTGGAATTACCAATTTTGAATTGCAGGGTGAATTTAAAATTCATCAAAATTTTACTCTGCATTCTATTATCATCCAACCAAACGCCAAAAAATTAAAAAAAAAAAAAAAAACTACATTTGATTTACACCAGAAATACAGTAACCCAAACAGACAGAATTAAGTGGAGAAAAATAGAGTAGAAATCCAATGGAGGGCAACTCTTTCCACGTTTTCTTCACGTGCAAAATAAGTTAACAGTAAGCATTTTTTCACAATATTTTTATGCTAAAAAAATAGCTACAAGTAAATTAACCAATCAAATAATCGTGAACTTACAGCAAGAGAAGCAAATGCCGAAGAGTGAGTAGCACAAGACAATCCACAGATAAAACTGAGTTTTTCCTTCAGAGAGTGGATCAGCTCTGCACGCAGCCCAGGATTGGTTCCGCCAAAAGTCGGGCATATGCTAAGAATGGTTTAAAAAACCATTTAAAATACAATTACTTATAAGTTAATCGCATGAAACAATAATAGCGTTTGTGCTATGGGCTAAAAAAGACTTGAATCATACTGGTTTGAAGCTTCATATGCAACATAGAAAGCCAGTTAAAGCTGTAGAAACTGTAGTGTGAATGCTAGTCCAATAACCACTACCAAGAAAAATAGTATGCAACTTCAAAAGCAAAGATTTTAGACAAGTTAACAAGCTTTTCAAGGATTCAACTCTGAAACAAGCTTGAAGTAGACAAGTTAGAAAAAGACAAATTCCATAAATGCTAAAAAAATTCACCCTAAAATGAGCATTCTCTTATGGCTCTAGCATAAGATGAACGAGGAACGAAAAATCAAGAAAATTATTGATCTATCAAAGATGTAAATAAATGAAACTCAAGAATTAGGAAATCAAAAAATGGATGAAATCACGATCCCAAATGCATATAGAAATCTCAAGAGATGGAACATTCATTCCTGTCATTGAAGCCACTTGAGTAATTAGATATCAAATTTGGCTGCATTGCCACTCACCAACTCATCCAATTTAAGAAAAATGCAAAAAGAACAAAGTTTCTTATTTGGATCAAGAGCTTCAAATTTATTATGAATAAACCAAAAGTTCATTTCATCTGATTTTTTTTTTTCTTTTTTTTTCCCTCTGCATCATAGTAACATAGCAAAAAGGGAATATTACTTTCACATACAAGAAAACTTTCTGAAATCTTGGTAGAAAGCCCAAGTGATTTTGTTGGACATCAAATGAACCAATCATAGCATTAGGCTAAATAGTTGAAACTCCGGCTAATTATCAAAGGGAAAATCGATTCTCCAATTGACTGGAAATCTCAGCAATTATCCAATATGTGTGGAAGTTCGAATTTAAATCAAAGAAAAAAATCGCACAAAAATAAGCTTAACTTCTTGATCGGATAGATCAGATTAACAGTAAAGTGTCAATTAATAAGTAAAACAACATTGGAATGGAACTTAAATCAAAGTGTTGAGCTAAGCTCAGTTCCACGAATTGATGCATAAATACATGCATCCATGCGTGCATAAAGAATTAGTAGCTATGAAATTGTTAAAGCTCACAAGAAATGACAGAAACATGATTTAAACTACTACCAAATTCCCTTTGTCAACGAAAGCATCATTTTGCAAGGAATATGTCCTGAAACAGAAACATGAATGCTAAGAAAGGCTTGCAAAACTTAAAACTGCTTTTGGCACAATGAGATGTGGCTCCCCGTCAAGTAATGGTGAAAAGAACATGCAATGAACTATTGGCTCACCAAATGTTATGATCCAACGTTAGCATTTTAAACTCCCAATTAAAGAGAATAATAAGTATAAAGACAAAGCTTTTATAAATTTCCAGATAGGGTATTCATCTTGCTGACAGACTGTTGTAGTCTCAAATTCATTCATAACGAACAATAAAAAATTAATGGACAAACATTTATAAACACAACATAATCTAACAATTCCTTGACAATAACATAGATTGAGCAAGAGGAAAAACCTGAGTTGGATGCTGGGCCGCACCATGAGACCTGATCTCTTCCAAGCAAGTGTTTGCATTAGTCCAAGTGAAAAGGACTTATCCGGCCACTGCACCATTGGGGTTATCCGCGTACCACATTTGCTCTGCAGAAGAGGAATATATATTAAATAAATAAATAAACTTGAACTGAACCAAGCATTTTAAATAAAAATTCATCTTTCATTTTTCATCTCCTTCGTTGAGATAAACAAGTGTCTTTAAGAGCAAAAGAATGACAAGACAAAAAAACAGGAAATTACTAACAGATCCATCAACTTTGGCCAAAACTACAATTCCAAATAAGGCAGGGCAACCAACAAGAGACAAGTATGTTGTCATCTGGATGGTTTTTATGTCCGCATGAATAAGATTTTGTCAAATCTAAGACATGCCGATTTTATTTTCTAATCTAATTATAATTGCTATAGATTTGTTACTCAGTATTAGGTTTCTCGTGAAATTTTAAATTTTAGCATGTTTCACATTATTGTTAGAAATGAAGTATGTTTTCGAATTTTACATCAAAGAAAATTTATCTTTTCTTAAACTAAAAGTTTGAAAGCTACAAATTGATTTTTTTTTGTATGTTTTCTTACCATTATCATCCTAGGTAT
Source organism: Papilionanthe hookeriana x Papilionanthe teres (assembly GCA_022702705.1). Taxonomy (NCBI): domain Eukaryota; kingdom Viridiplantae; phylum Streptophyta; class Magnoliopsida; order Asparagales; family Orchidaceae; genus Papilionanthe; species Papilionanthe hookeriana x Papilionanthe teres. Next base: position 48,101,666 of record CM040431.1, read on the forward strand.
GCATTAATAAACCCTAGACGTAGTTATATCAAATTTGTATCAAAGCTTAAAGGTCGTATTAAAATGACAAAGTGAAACTAAAGATCAGGGTGAGCTAACAAATTGACATAACAATAATTCTTTTGAATAAAATGAAAACATAAATGAATGAATTATGAGGAATAACAAAACCAACTGAGCACTAAATAAATCATGTTAATTACTAACTTAATAATTTAGAAGCTAATCAACTTTGCCAGCAAGTAATGGATATTAAATCTAATCTTAATGAAAAAAAACCATTCACAATATTTTAGGAGACAAATTCAAAATGACAAAGTATGGTTGAACATCAGGGTTAGTTACATCATAATGATTAGATCCTACTTCTTCAAAAAACTAATAAGTATATTATAAGGAAACAAGACCAACTGAGAAATGTAATAAATCAAGTTAAAACCGATATAAGACTTTGGAAGTCAATTAACTTTTCCAGCAAGAATCAGACATTGAATCCATAGTCTTGACTTATTCATAATATTCTTAAAAGTCAAAAACTTCACAATGAAAGAAATAACCAAGTAAAACATGTCAGAGTAAGACATGAATGAAGACATAAATAGGAAATTAAAGTTGATTTATCTTTGATAGGAGTATATCCTTGATATGTCTCCAAAAAAATCCACTAAATTGAACATGAATCTTGATATGTTTTAGATGAGATAACTTTCAGAATCAAATGTAAGATCATCCGAGCTTCGATTTCAATAAATTTGAAGTTGAATTAAATGTTAAGACAAGGTGAATCCAATGACATCAAGAAAGATCCAATTTGAGTCGAAATGATCCAAATAAAGCAAGAATGATCAAAACTTTTGGAACATTAATTGAGAGAAATAACAATCTCTCAATCATCCGTACTTATAATTAAATCGAGCGTGCCAGTGAGTGAAATTCAAAAAACCTAAGATCGATTAATTATAAAATCATTAAGGTGCCTGAATGTCCAAAAAATTGATATATAATCAAAAAAATCAACTTGAGACATCTAATAGTGTATTGAAATTTTGTATAAATTAATAAAAATATCACTCTAAAAAATTATTAATAGATCTCCATTCTTCATATGAGAGAATGTAATAGATAAAGAACTTGAAGGCCTGAAAAATAATAGAGCTTTACTCAACATCACTTGACTATTGTCATCTAATCACCCTAGCTCGATTAATGCCCAACCAAAACATCACTCAACCACCATCCGTCATTACCCTACTGCCAACATACTCTCGCCATAACTTTAATATATCAGACTGGGCCTACTGGTTCAACTAGTTCAACCATGAATCGGGTATATGGTTGATCTAGTTAACCTCAAAAACTATTTCCGCATCAAATCAATCAAAAACACCAGTTCGCATGGCAAACTGGTATATTGATCTCGATTACATTAAATCAGTCTGAATCAAATTATATTTTTAAACCACTTTTAATTCTTAATATAATGGTTCTAATTTATATATATATATTTTTTTATATAGCAATTAATTCTACCAAAAATATTAAGTTAAACATACAATTATGGATATAGAAACCTTTAAAAAATAAAATGTTAATCCATAGCACGTCGACCACCCAGGAAAGCTACAAGGTAGAAGTTTGAAACTCTTTTTTTCATATAAATAGTGCATGACTAACTCTATCATATGATGTAAGATTTAAAAACGGTGGGTATATTGAACTTTAAGTTGGGCTTCAAAAATGAATGATTGAGCCATGAGATTTGGGCTTTGAAAATATTGAATGGGTTGCGGAATGTGGAAATAAAATAAAAGCATTTTATTTTCTTGAACTTCTTCATATTCTTATTAATTATTATAAATTATATTCTTATTAGCAACTATATTACAACTAAAAATTCTAATTTTTATTTTTATATCTATAGTATAATTTGTTTAGGGGCAATTACATACAGAACATTTGAAATTTGCTATTAATAAATCAACCAAACTCCATCCATTTTTCAAACTCTCACTCAAATATCGAAATTCATGGTAAAATCTCAACCCATAATTTTCATTTTTATCAAATTCTCAATAGTTTGATCATGACACACGTACAACCATCGGTTCGATAGTTCAAAAAAATCATCAGGGCAGTTAATTTGTAAATATCAATGTTTCAAATTGTCTGTATATAATTAACCCTTTTTTAACTCATATTTATATCTTAATAAACTTTATATGGAGTTTTAAATTTATAATTACAATGTTAATTTTTTGTCACATATTTATCATAGGTACATTGTTGCACTATTTAAACTATATTAAAATAATTTAAATAACTATTACGTGAACCGATTTAATTTATAGTTGAACCATTAAACATTGAACCTCCATGTTCAACAACCGATCTGATTTTCATAACTTTGTCTACACTATTGACCGATTGTCATAATCGTCAACCAATTTTCATTTGATCATCTTGCAACTATTGTCGTCCTAGTGTCATCTCTCAACCGTTTTTATTATCCCATCATTACTACAAGCTCAATGTGACTAAGTTTATAGAAGATCAAATTTGATTAGATTACTTTATAATTTCATTTTCTTCAATTAAAAAAAAGAATTTTGTCATCTCAAGCAAATAGTAGATAATTTTATCTAGTCAAGCCCAATGTATTTTTTCCTTGCCCAAAGTTTTTTACATAAACACTTTGGTGTCTCATGTCTCATTTCATCAAAATGTGTGGGTGAGATCCTCATGTAAAGCTATGATGTAAAATCTTCACTCTACCGCAAGGACTTTTCTAGCATGAAATAATTTCAATGCTTTTTTCTAAAAAGGTAAAACTTTGCTTTGCAAACTATATATCGTGAACAAGCTTATGGAAACTAAAAATAACTAGACAAGTTCAAATGTACTAGAAGCGCATGGCAAGAAAAAGGGAATGGTTTGAAATATAATTTACTACCACAATAGCTAAAATGAAATTGTTGTTAAAAGAAAATACCTACATCAACTGCTTCATGAATTTAACTCATTGAAACAGGAAACCAATATTGTAACTAAATGCGTGAATAAATTTTAGGAATTATTACTACAAACCAGAGTAAAGGAGGACCCAAAAATAACGCTTCATGGATTTAGATTTAGCTTAAACTCTAAAGCTTAATAGAGAAATGACATCACCTAATGTAAACTCACATAAAGATTCACTTCAATTTACCATAAATTTTGAAGTAAAAAAATTTTTCAAACATACATGAATTTCTTTATATAATAGAAATGCCTCTTTTAGCCAAAAAAAACTCAGAAATGTTGCTTCTAAAGGAATACCATTAACAAAGTTTATCAAAGAAAATCTATAATTTCTACACCTATCTAACATTACAATTATGAATTATTTTAAATGATATCAGATGGGTCACTTCACAAGTTTAGGCCCTGGTAGAAATTTGCATATTAACATTGAAAAAGGATGTGCTAAGGATGATGGAGATGATGCGCATGAATTCATGAGCATATTAGTTATTTTGAACAGGTTAAAATTGAGATCTCTTTCAATATTTGAGCCGAAACAATTTCACGCCCAAATTTGAGACAAACTAAGAAGGTTAATAAGAGTCTAAGTGATCTACTATGAAGAAAACACAAATCATGGTGTTTGATATCTTTATGACTGAACTTACATACAATACATCTAATAATAAATCTACATGTATGAGTCCATATAAAATTGTTGGTCTATTAACCTAAAGAGACTATTCATATTTTTTAGTTTCAGATCAAATTCAGACCTAGTGAATTTGTATAACATGTGTGTTAGCTTCATGATATTAAAATAAACCAAATTAATAATTGCCAATTAAAAACTTGTTGGACGTGAGAAGTAGATTTTAGATCAAATCATTTAGTAATAGTGCCTTTAGATCTTGAAAGATTTCTCACAATGACCTTTAAGAAATTAACTGGAAAGTGGGATCATATGAAGTATTGTAGAATATTGGAATGAAAGTTTCTAAACTGGAAATCCAAGGAAACACTAGTATTAGTCTAGTCTTCAATATGTTTTATTTCACTTTATTCCATGAACCGACTATCAATGTCATGAAATCTTCTCTCTTTTTTCTTGTAAATTCACATATAACATCTTACCAAACATGGCTACTCATCTTCATTCTAAAGTCATCATAAAAAATAATATTGAGTCCACTGTTAATAGTGAATATTAGGAGTCACAGACTTTTTGAAATAGGTCCACTTATCATGCAAGATGCACAATAGCTCTGCCTAGACCAAGTTGAAGAATATGAAATGTTCAAAATTAGTGAAGCTGAAGTTTTCGAGGTTGATTAGATTAGATACAAATTAAAGTTTATAGTATCAAAAACACAAAAAAGAAGCATTGAGATGACTATAGTTGCATCCTGAGTTTGGGAATTGATTTTCGGTGTTGTATTTTCTTTTCATGGTTATTTTGTTGAAGAGTATGCTTATTATGATATTCTTATCAGGAAGAGAATATGTTATAAGTGTTCTGATTAACTTGTTATCTTTGGTATATTACTACAAGTGCTTCGTTTAAGCTCATGCAATTCCCTAATTTAGTGTTTATTTTCATTTGCTGTGGCGTACATGTTCTGTCTATATTTGACTACGGTAGCTAAATGCTTAATGGAAATTTGAAATTGTATAATCATGGAAAAGAAATGAGATTTCAAATGCATTATTTTTCATTTCAGTTTATGTTGGACATGTGGACGATGTTGATCCGCCTAAGAACAGTTCGTGTTCTCCAATATTTTGATGTCCTACTTAGGTCGGATTAACTACTACAAGAGTTCAATTCAAACAACATAAGCAAAGCTTCAAATTAGATGATTTCATTGTCTTCAAGATTAAAGGATTTTTCCAAATCAAGTTGTCCACCTACAATCTCCCTTACCGCCTGCCATTATGCTACAATCTTGAAGGCAGCCTTTGACTGCACAACAATCTTAAAATATACTTCACTAATGCTATTTTGAGATGACACTAATTGTATTTCTATTACAAAAACGATGTTACATGATTTGCTACGACCTTGCTTTCCCATTATAATTCATATTTCTGCTAAAAATTCACTAAAATCCAAATGGTTAAGTGGTGTTAATTAACTGTAGTTCTAGGGATTCTACTGCCACCTAGCCGCAAATCTTTATCACCTATCTTTTTGGCCTTCATGGATGAACTCACATCAAAATTAAAAAATTAAAAATAAGAAAAATAAAGATGATTATGACTAATTACGAGCTGAGAATAGAACTTCCATTTTTTTATGACATCTAGCATGCCTGCAACAGGTTTCTTATTTTGGACCATAGGACCCTTAAGCACATGACAAAATGAAGCAAGAAGTAATAAAATAAAATTTCTCCTCCTTAACTATTGATTGTGTTGGTTTGAAGTGTATTCTACGAGTGTTTCACAGATGTTAATTACTTTCAGCATTGAGTGTCCTTATTCTGACATGAGGCCTGGAGGTAAACTTACATTCTTCTATTTAGTGGCTGGTTTGCATGCATGATTGAAATTTTATCAAATGTAATGCATGTATAAAACCCTTTTATAATGTGAAATTATTTGTTCACTAGTTTTTATGAATATTCAAACTTTCACAGCTATTAAAATATCCTTGGGATGGAAAAAAATATGCTTTTGTTATTTTTGCATTAAAAGTCACAAGTATTTGCTAAAAAGTAATAATCGGTAACCTACAGATTCTTACTTTTTTGTACTTACAACATACATATCATCCTAAATTGCTTCAGTAAACCCTGGATACGTAATTGCCCTACATCAAAATTGGTATCAGAGTATAGGTCGGTTTCAAAATGTCAATCAAAATTGGGAAAATCAGGTGACAGATTATTATAATAATAATGCTTTAATCTTTTTTTAAAATCAAAAGAGTTATTAGCTAACTATAACCAACTAAGCAATGCAATAATTAAGTAACTTGAAATGTTGGAGGCTAATTAAATACACCCACAAGAACCACATAGCAAATCTAGCCTTAATAAAAAACCCATTCCTAATATTGTTAGAAAGCAAGAGGCTCATCATGAAAGAAACATTAGAAAATAGACCAATAAAAATTATGTAAATCATAAGTGACAACCTTATGATATTAATGAAGGCATAGATACCTTCCATGGGATAATATATACTATATTTTTTTCTAATCAAGTAATGATTATGGATAATTGCGTTGATGGAACAGTCAGGTGATTAAGAAATAAGGATTATGAAAATAGAACTTACTGGTCAAAAAAAAAATGTATTGAATATTATAGAGATAATAGGAACTATAGAAAAACATAAGGAAAGAAAAAGAGAAGAATCAACAACACTAACAGCTGAACTGAAACTACTACTGAAAGACAAAAAAGAAAAAAACTAACCATTAACAATAGCTATCCAGATTCAAATTTTCTACAATGGCGTGCTTTAGGTGTCACCAAACAGGGCACTCCGTAGGAGTCACGGTAAAAACTTGCACGTTATTGTTGAAAATTGAAAAACAAGGAAATTGAATATTAAGATATACATAAATTCAATTGAGGAAATAAGTGATTCCAAGCAAACTTTGTTTGAGAACTCTTTCAATTTCATGTGGTGCATTATTGCTACACCTTAAGTCAAACCTGATGGAAAAAGGGTTTAAATCTTTCAAGCATGCTGTAAGAATGTGACAAAACTTTGTAAACATCATAGATAAAAAATTTTCATGGATGTTGTTGCGCTTAAATGTATGAATTTAAAAGCTGAAAAGCATTCACAATCTTAAAAAGTAAACTGAGAATATAACACTATAAATTATGTAACTCAAGTTGCTTGGCACTCATTCAATTTACTATTTAGTGATAAAATTTGGTGCGAAGAATTATGATGTTGCAAGTTCATTCTAAGCCAGCTTTGGTTGGTGAACAATTTCGACATGGCACACATTGGGAAATCCAATACTTATTCTTTAAGATCAATGAATAAAAATAGCTTTGAAATCTACCAAACTTGATGACGAGGGAGCTTATCGGATCACGATATTGTAGTTGCTACAGCGCCGCAAACAGAGTACTGTAGCTGCTACGATATCGCGGTCTAGCCCTTACCTCCCCTGTCCTTCCCTAATCCATCCCCTTTCCTATGTCTATTTCTATCTAATTACAATTCTTCCCTATTCATTGCCTACCTTTTCTACCACCTTCCACTTCTATCCCAACTTCAAATTCTTTCCTATTTATTTGTGATAGGATCCTTTATATTATGTTCTCTTTGCCTAGGGTGGGGAGATTTTTGGATGATTGCTGATTTCACTTGTTTCCTTTGAGGTGTTCTTCCCCTCTGGGGGTTGTATCCAACAACGAGAAGGTGCTCCGGCTGTAACTTGTCCGAGGAGGTGACCGTTTCCTAGGGTCCGGGTGATGCTTCGGTAGCTCGCCCCAGACGAGGCATTTATCCTTCCGCAGCCCCTCCGGCTCAGCTTCAGCTGCCACAAACCATCTTCTTTGTTGTCGTCCAGGCCTCCAGGCTCATTCCAGCAGCCACAAGCCACCTTACAACCACCGCACAGGCTTCCAGGCCCTTCACAGCTGCCAACCAGACCTCCGACCACCTCCCAACAGCCGTACAGGCCCTTTCCGACCCTCTTCCTGCTGTTGGCCACCCCTTCCCGCTACCTTTCAGCAGCTTGCCATCCCTCCAACTCTACTCCAAATGGTCGCTGACCTCCTCCACTTGCCATACAAACCGCCAGGCATCTCCCCCTTCAATCAGTGCCACTATCACCCTCTTTCAACCCTTCTAGTAGCTGCAGCAACCCATCTCCACCCCTCCAACAGCCGTTGCAGCCCACTCCACCAGATCCAGTCAACGATGATTCCTTTCCAACCCTTCCAGCTGTTGTCACCTTCACCAAACTCGTCTTTTAAATGCTAACCAACGGCCACCCACCCCCCTACGCCATCGCCCTAGCCCTAGGGTGTATTTTACATTTTTTTTCGTTTATTTCATGTTCACAAGAGTCGTGTTTGTAAATTTTTGAATTCAGTAATAATAATTGTGATTTTTGTTGTGGCTTGGGCTTTCTCCGGTATAATTTAGTATCAAAGATAACCCAACTCTAGTCCTATCCTAGGATTCCCTAGCATCCACCCCTACCCAAGCCAACCCACTAAAATTTTTCTGCCCTAAAAGCTTCGACGAATGAGGTCGAGCTCTCTCAACCCAAGGAGATTGACGCGAGAGCTTACCTGATCGCGGTATTGTAGCTGTTATAGTGTTGCGAACGCGATACTGTAGCTGCTACAGCACCGCGATCCAGCCCTTTTCTCCCCCTCTCCTTTACTATTTCATCCCCTTTCCTATTTCTATCCAATCCCAATTCCTTCATATTCTATTGCTTGCCTTTTCTATTCTCTTTCTTATTTCTATTTCTTTTCAATTTCAATTCCTCCCTATCCATTGCCTACCTTTTCTACCACCTTCCAATTCTATCCCAACTTCAAATTTCTTCATCCTTCTTTATGCTAGGATCCTTTATATTACGTTGTGTTTACCTAGGGTCAGGAGGTTTTTGGATGATTGTTGATTTCAATTGCTGCCTTTGAAGCGTTATTCCCCTCCAGGGGCTATACCCGACCACGAGAATGTGCTCCGGTTGTAACTCATCTAACGTGGTGAGTGGTGACCGTCTCCAAGGGTACGGGGTGGTGCTCCGGCTGTAGCTCGACTCTGATGAGGCATTTATCCTTTTGCAACCCCTCTGACCCCGCTTCCAGTAGCCGCAAACAATCTTCTTTGTTGTCGTCCCGACCTCCAGCTCCCATTGAGCAGCCGCAAGCAAGCTACCTTCCAGCACCGCACAGGCATCCAGGCCCTTCTCGGCTACCACCCAGATCTTCAGCCACCTCACCCTCTTACTGCTGCTGGCCGCCCCTTCCTCCACCTTCCAGCAGCCCACCATCCCTCCAGCTCTAGTCCATAAGGCCGCCGGCCTCCTCCACCTACCAAACAAACCACCCCGCATCTCCCTCTTCAGTCAGTGCCGCTGTTACCTTCTTCCAACCCTTCCAATCGCTGCAGCAGCCCATCCCCACCCCTCCAACAGCTGTCGCATCCCACTCCACCAAATCCAATCAATGATGATTCCCTTCCAACTCATTCTACTGTTTTCACCTTCACCAAACCCGTCTTCTACCTGCTAGCCAGCCACCACCCACCCCCTACGCCAACGCCCTAGGTTGTATTTTATGTTTGTTGTCGGTTATTTCAAGTTCACAAGAGTCTTTTTTGTAACATTTTGAATTCAGTAATAATAATTGTGTTTCGTGGTGGTTTGAGCTTTCTCTAGTAACGCTTAACAGTTCATCATATTAAAAATCAAGTTCTAACGACCTAAGAAAATTTCTACATACTTATAATTAACATGCTTTTGAAAGAGATGGTGGAGCCTTCATAGTTATTGAATTGGATTGAGATGTAATCAAGAGCATATCAACACCTAAAGATGTTAACTGATCGCTAATTGAATATAAGGAACCATATCCTATGAATAATCAATGAACTAGCACCAGTTGAGGATATTCAGCATGCCATTAATTTAATTCATGGGATATCTTTAACTAATTTAACATGTTGAACATGAAATACAAATAGATGGCTCACTCAACAAAAGATTTATTTGGAAAAGCATGAGAACTTTTGTGGTGCATGCCATAGTCATATCTAAGAAGGGCAAGAGCTAGAGAATGTGTGTGGACAATCGAGCAAATGAATGGATAAAAAAATTCTAGATATGATGACCAGGATTGCTCTCCAAGATTGATATGAGTGATTACCATCAAATAAAGATAGAGAAGTGATTCACATCAAAAGAAACTGCAACATAGGCATCCTAAATGAGTTCAATTCATATAGGAATGCACTTCTATGTTAAAAAACTATAGCAGAATTAAAAATAAATGCATTATGCCTTGGTAGTGTTGTTGTCACACATCATGCATATTAAGGTGATTAGTTTCGATCACATTCAAGAAGATTGCCAATATTAAGAACTTCAACGAGAAATATCTTGATTTAAATAGTGCCTCATATGTGCAGTAAGGATTTTATGATCAAGGTTAAGCTTTCAATTTAAAATAAACTCAACTTTCCATCCTTGTTTTATCTTTACAAGACTTCCTTATCCTAGAATTACATGGTGGTGTTGTAGAGCATTTCAATTGAGATAAGATTGCAACCATGACTGAGGATAGGCATTAATGAACTAGTTTAAAATGGAATGTTCCACGAATAATGTCGTAATGCTTAAAACGATGAGAGACAGCTAAAGAAAAGAAACATGATGTTGTGTTGTATGCATTAATATCTATTCTATATAAATCTTAGGAGAAAGAGAGCATTAGTTGTCAAATTAGCATGGCGAACACTAAAAAGACATTCTACTATTATATTAATTGACCATTTTTTTCAAAAATGTTTCATTTCATTTCATTATTTAAAACTATTGATAGTTCTCACGTAGCAAAATTATGATTTCATGAAGTGTTTAAATTTCACGGATTACCTAGAATAATTACATTTAATAGAGACATAAGAATTCATGAGTTACTTCAAAAAAATTCTATGGAAAAATATGGGAACTGAAATAAAATTTCAATTTCTTACCCTCACCGCAAAAAATTGATGGCCAGACTAAAGTAATTCACAGGACTTTTGGTAATTTGCGAAGGTATTCTCATTAGAAAGCATGAAATTGGATGGAGATTTGATAATTCATATGACTGGGTTTGCATATAATTAATCTGTTACATTTATAGGCATTAATCCATTTGAAGTAGTCAAAGGATATCAATCTCGAAAACCAATATATCTTCTTAAACTCCATAATAAATCAGTGAATTTGCGCCATCAATTACATATTATATGCATGATTTGCATGAAATTATTTGAAAGAAGCTAGAGATTAATTCTGGAAATTATAATTCAAATCCTAATGTAAATGTGATACATGTGAAATTCAAACCAAATGTTAAGGTACTAAAGCATTTAAATTCTGAAAATTTTCCTATAGGTACGTTACAAACTAAAAAACTCTAGAAATACAAGTACCAGTCTAGTTTTCAATATATCTAATTTGACTTTATTTCAAAGACCTCTTACCAATATCATTGATTTTTTCTCTATTTTCATCCCCTACTTGTGAATTGATGTTCGACATTTTAAAAGACAAGTCTATTCAGCTTGTTCCTAAAGCTATTTTGCATGACAAGATTATGTCCACTACTAATTATAGATAACAAAATTGCCTTGTAGATGGCAAGGCAAATCAATCTATGCTGACTCAAGAATAACACTGAAAAAAGCAAAACATATATTAAGATATGCTTGACACAAATCAATGCTCAACTCGTCAAAGCCAAATTTTTCAAAGAAAGATAGAGTTGATGGAAACATGAAAGTATAAACTCCTCAAAAGCATAAACTAAACTTTATATATATCTATATATATATATATATATATATATATATATATATATATATATATATATATATATATATATATATATATATATATATATATATTTCAGTTTATGTTAGAAATGCCTATGGCTTTTATCCTATCAATAACATGTATTTTCCAATATTTTATCATCTTCTTTAGATTCGATAACTATCACAGAGACAAATTCTATGAAAATCATAAATAATCTAAGTTTCAGTTTTTGAAATTTCTTGTCCTTAAAGACTAAGGATTTCTCCGAGTAATATTATCTTCCTACAGTTTCCTAGAGCTGATTTCTCCCTTACCATTTACGTGCTAGAATAATTAGAAGTTACATTTTTTATTGGAGCAAGAAGAATCATGAGTATTTTACTTTGGATCCTTCGTAGACTTTTTATAGGACTGCTCAAACAAAAAATAATTTAGCAATAAATTTTTTCTTCAAGTCTTAACATTGCGACCGTACTCCCAATTTTGCAGTGAGTATTGAAATAAGATTTCAATGTTCCTTAATTTCTATGAATGTGATTGTTGGATGTGTATTTTTTTAGCAATTCACAAGCATAAACAACTAAAACTCCGAAAAGGGTTTATTTCTATCAATGTTGCATTTAATTTGTTCAATGTCTAATTTATGTAAGTGATAAATATTTTATCATGTGTGATACACATCGGATTTCGTTTTGTAACATCAAACTTAATCATTGCAAAAATTTATATACCCCTATAACTTTCATATGGAATTTTACGTTTTAAAAGCTATTAAATTATTGTTCTAAATGAAGAAAGTGTGCTTCTTGTTTAACCTTAAGTTAATAGTTGATAACAAAAGTACTGTATTTTATGTGTTTTCATTGTACATCTTACATGAGTAATCCCTTGACACTTAAAAATCCTAAATCGCCGCTAAAATGTTGATTTTTCAAGATGTAGCTATAGTAACCATGTCACTACCATTCATGATGACTTTTTAATTCTGATCTTCTGCTATATTTATATAGCAAAATGCTTTATATACCTTTTATACTGTTGCTTTCTATTTCCTTCTATGACACCGTAGTTGTATTCACCATATGTGTTTCCTTCTCTAGTGTTGAAGATGTATTCTGTTTGATGAGTTTCCTTCGAGTCCCAATTACTACTATAATAAGATTGAGAATTGGTGGAAATCACTAAAAAAAACATGATGTTCAATGTAGAAACTTATAGTTTTACTGATGCCAAGGTTTAAAACTTATTGTCATGCTCCAAGTAGTGTTATGAATATAAACTTACAGCATCTGGCAAAATTATAGGAAATTCTAATAAGTTACTAATTCTAGGTCTTTTTACAGTGTAAAAAGGACCCCCTCGAGCATGCTAAATTTAGTAAAGGGTCGAATTAAATTCTTATGCTCCCTCTTAATTCTTGTGTATGATGTTGGATGAGGATTCTTTAAGCGCTTATAAGTTTAGATGACAATCTTAATTCTTGTGTATGATGTTGGATTTGGATTCTTTAATCGCTTAGAAGTCTAGATGATAACCTTTGAGCAATGATTCTCTTTGCACCAGAATGAGGCATAAATCTTCCAATTAGTAATTTTTGTCCTTGTTCCTCATCTAAATTAATTTTTCACTGATTTGTATGTATGATTGGGATTTTATCAATTAAAATACATATTGAATTTCTTTTTATAGAGTGAATCTTGATTGCTAAAGAATTTTAAATTCATTTTCAAAGTTCTTGTGAAATTTCAATTTTTGGCAAATTTTATATTATCATTTAGACTTTCACAATGTTGATCTCTTATAAAATTCGTGAAGCTGTAAAATGTGTGCATTTGTGTCATCTTGCACATTTCATCCTACATTTGCATTAATGACCCTAACTCCTAAAGGTGGACAAGAAGAAAATAAAATGAGCGGTAAAAATATTCATAACAGAAAACAACTTATAAAACATTTTAGAAAACACAGTTTTACAAAGTCTATCTAATTGGCAAGGACTTTTCTGATACCTCTTCCTAAGAAAGTAGAGAAAGTTAGCAAATTATTTTCTGATAATATAGTGATCAAAACAATATATTAGCAAGATCTACAAAGCCTAAATGTAATATACCCAAAAAATAATAATAATTTAATAAACCTAGAAGCAGAATAAACATACAATAATGAACAAATGTGAGACAAATTTAGCAAAGGCTGAATTTTGCTTCATCAGTTAACACTGACAGATTAAAAAAAGAAAAATGAATGCACAATAACTTTCTAAATAAAAATAATTCTCTATCAACTATCAGTTACAAGTAGCAACTTCAAATTTCAAGATCATCCACATTGTCCTTGAGCATGTACTATAGAATGTGTTCCCGGGTTAATTTAGCTAACCTTGCAAGAGAAGCTGAACCTTGTTTCTCCAGGATATTGACCTTGAGCTTGAAGCAAGCCACCAAAGATAGGAAGAAAGGCACTGTGAGTAAACCCTTCGCCAGCAATATATGTGAGCTGTCCGTTAGGAAATTGCAAATCCATGAATGACTGCAAAAAGTTCCAAATTCTTTTAAGCGCAAAGCCACATCTTAAGATGTTTGCAGAAGAATTTAAACTGCAATCTGATTAAGGTAATCAATAATTTTCTAAACTGCTGAAACTTAAAGCAGTAGATTAAAAAGAAGAATTTTGTGAATATTTAGATCTTATTAGCTTCATCTTGCAACCATGATTAGAGAAGCTACTTAACTTCAAAAGCTCATTTCAAAAGAATTGATTGCAAAAACCAATAATAAAAAAGCACATTAAAACATCGCTATTCTAAACTTCACATAAAATGAAAAACTACTATAGTTGTTTTTTTCATGTATTCTTTGAGCATCATGAACCTATCAAGTATCAAAGACTAGCTTTAGAAGAAGCCTAAAATATTACTGAATTGTAATTTCCTCAAACAAAAACTTTCCATTGACACATGATAAAGAGAAGTCTAAAGTATAAATAATCTAGAATCTTTTATCAATAGAGAATTTTCTTCATGAATTTAGGTCAAAACCATTCAAAAAACTGGAATAAGTTGCATGCTCACATGTTAAGCATTAAGATGTAAAAAAGGTAAATTATGTTCATGCAGATAAGAGACATCTAGGTTATTCTCTATACTAGAAATAAAGAAAAGCATCAATAAAAACGGGTTAGCACATTTTAATAACCATGACCCGTGATAACCAACATGATTAGAATGGCCTTGAATAGTGATAACCATCAGACAAATAATGCAAATGGCAATGATTTTCTTATGCATGCTCCTGCACAAAGTTGAAAGTTAAAGAGAAACCAAAATTTATGCTGTTGTTTGATATTCCTTTTTTTCTCTTTTTGTATGCTTGTTATTAATTTTCTCATATTTGCCTAACATAGCACGCCGCCATGGTTGTTTTCATCATCTCTATCTCAGTTAGGGCTGTCAAAACTCGTTGTTCACAAACAACTCGTGTTCGGCTCGTTAAGTAGCTCGTGTTTAAATCCTTCGTAAAGTAAACGAGTCGAACATGAACAAATTTTTTAAGTTTAAATTATAAACTAGCCGAACACGAATAACCCTTTGTTTGATCATGTTTGTCTCATTTTAGCTCTAAAAAAAAATTTATCTACATTATTTATATAACATTATTATTTACATCATTTTCTATGATGACTCGATTTTTGTTGTTGAGGCCTCCAACTTCAACTTCTTCTTCCTCTCCACCATCTCTAGTTGGAAAATGACCTCAACCTTCCCTTTGTTGATTGTTCAATTGCTTCAATCTTCCTCTGCATCTCCCATTGTCGTTCGTACACATAGTGAGGAAATAGAGTTGTGAAGAAAAAAAGAGCGGGATTGATATATATTTAAAGTGTGGATAAATCTCAACATGGTCGCCAAGGTGGATAGGGTCGGGCAGAGTTGAAGAGATACAAAAGCATTTTTGAAAATACTAGATCACCAAAAACTTACTTTCATTATTTTGAAAACAAATCAATTTGTTTTCAAAAAATTAAAAATGAAACGAACTCAACAAAATTATTTTATTACCTATATAATTTACTTATAAAAATAAATTTGTTTGAAAAATAAAAAAACAGCTTAACAAACTTTCTTACAATTATTTTATAAAATTAAAAATAGAGAAACTATCCAAAACAGGCCCTAAGTCTACTATATTTTTCTTCCTCAATAGTTTGTTCCCATTTTGCATACAAAGTGCCATAAGGAATCTAATGTGATTTTCAAAAACGCAAAGATAAAAGAACAAAATTAACTAAGAAAATGTAACGTTCAAACTAATAGATAAACAATAAAACAGAATATATAAAAGAGAATGCTGGCAGAATACTCAAAAAAAAAAAAAAATATACTTACGCATGCAAGTGGATTGAGACAGAGCATTGACATAAAGAGCCATCTTCTATGTTTTGACCACAATGCTGGGCATAAGGAGTGCAGTCCATTCTGCTAATTTCAAGATTGCATAATAAGGAAACTCACAAAAGGCAATTTGACTATATGCATGGAAAAATAGAACTTCAGCGAGTCAATTTGCAAAGAAATCCAGTAAACACAGGTGTAGTGTCAAAGAAAATTAGAATCTTCATAGCCAAGAAACACCGCAGCATAAAAACAGAGTTGTGCATAACTTGAACCATATGCTTAATTATTTATTATAAAATTACGTAGAGTAACGTATTTAGTGGCTGTTATTCAAAAGTATAAATTCATTATATAATTAAAAAGAAGATATTTTTGTCAAGAAGCGAATAAAACAGGAGTACCTGAATACAACAAGAACTTAAATAGCTATGTCTTTAATAAAATGAACTAATCACCAGATATGAGCCAATAGACAAACCATATTATAAGTTCTAGAAGATAGACTCAGTAATCAAAATGATGAGAAGAACTCCATGGAATGTTCTTTTCCCTAGAGATTATAGATTTTCATTCACCCCATTGCATCCAAAGAAAGCAATACTTGTTATAAAAAAAAATCTCTGATTGATTGAACATCATCACAAATGAGGAAATTTTTTATAAAACATCAAGATAGTTTGGTCGTTGATCAAACATGTTTAAAATTTTTGGAATTGAATTGCTCTGGTGTAACACAACATTCAATTTTTTTATTTTATTTTACCAATGGAATACATTTGATGCTTATACCCACTTTACAATTAAATAAATAAAACAAATTCTGATAATGAAAGAGTACATCCCAATTATGCTTTTGAGCATAGCACAAGACATCAGTTCTCTCGAAAGCCTGATACAATTTTATGAAATTGTGTTTCAAGCCATTTCCAATATTGCAGATCAAGATAACTAGTCCTAAACTTTTTCGGTGAGAATTTATGATCATAGTCTAATAGAATGAAAAAATGGCATTCCATTCAAGCTGATGGCAGAATATATACATATACCTACAGATCAAACTGCTAATGTGAACCTCTCTATATTTTAGTGTATACTTGAAAATCATGAACTCAAAGGATGTTCTTATATACCTAATAATCGAGGGCATGGTGTTCAATATGTTTGCTGTCTAATTCTGTTCCAAAAGTTCAACATTTGACCCAGAACATGTCCCTCGGCCAATGCCAAATAAAAAGCTAATTTTATGTAATTAAATAAGAAAAATGACAGTAAGTACACTCAACTTATCAGTTGAATGGGAAAAACTATCTAAAGTGATCAATGATAATTCGCAAGTTCTTAAAGAAAAAAAAAACTAGTCATTTATAAGGCACAAAAGACAAAAAAAAAGCTTGCTAGGAGTATCTAAAAATGCATCCATAACAAGCATTTAGATTCTAGCCTTGTCAACCCTTAACTTCTCTTCTCATGCCTTTAAAGTCTTAGAGATACCCATTTCCAACTCCTGGATCATTGTTTCAGGAAATATAAACCATGACTGGCTCTTCTAATTAACCTCCTTCATATACTACTTTGTAGTAGCAACAAAAAAAAACATGGTCGATAGATCCTTGACTATGATATTCTTACAAAAAAAAACTTTTCACAAAGTCACACTTCAAAATATCCTCTATAAACCATGAGAATAAGCTAGTTTACTATCCATTCAAAAGTTAATCAAAGATACCAGGTACAGTGTTGTGTTTTAACCTTCATATTGTATCTTTCAGAAATAAGGCAAGAAAAGGACATTAAGCTTGCTAAAGAAATGGATGGTCTTTAGTAACTTGAAGAATCAAGTGATAAAAAAACTTCATACAAGCTTCAGTGCTATCTCTTATCTCAACAATCTTTAAATACAATAAAAAAAAAAATAGCTTCGGCACCTACACCTTGGCCAACCATTCCTTATTGTTGTCAAACACATGTTCCCTTCATTATTTAACAAAAAAGTAACAACATTGTCTCGTAGAAGACATCCAATAAAATTGACATCCAAATTTTATGCAGCCCACTTGACCTATTAGTTGGGTTCTTTGTCTCCCAGAATAAGGTTTTAAGTTTTGGGTTCAAAGCCTAGCACATATATGTATGTGCGTTAGTTCCAAAAAAATTAAAATCAATGTCCAAGAATTTTATTGTGAAATGTGTGAATCAATAAAATACATACATACCGAGCAACAAACTCTAAATTCTTTCTCTCACATTCATAGTGACATTTAGGGATTAATGGATTATCCTATACACCTAATATCTCAGGGTTTGGGCGTTCGTACCTTTAATCGATAATTACACCAATATATTATGGACCTTTTTACTAAAAGTCAAAGTTAATGATACGTTTACTATTCTCACTCCCACTTCTAAGAAACAAATGATACATAATTTCTCTTATTATACACTATAATAAAATGGAGCGACTAGATGAAAAAATGGGCACAAATTTGCTATGAAAAGCAATTTTAATAAACATCAACATCATAAACTAATTACCTATAAAGAGCCTTACATTGAGGAGTCATACACAAGACCTAAATACTTTTTTTCTGCATTTTAATAAAAAACCTTATTTTTATAAAATTTGAAAGTGTTGCATTTGTAAATATACACTCTCAAAATAGGGGAAAAATTAATTCTAAGCAATTAAATGTACTTTTATTGGGTATTTTAACATATAGAAAGGGTATAAATACTATCATCCCCCAACGAGAAAGGTATATATTATGATACTATTATTTTTAATAAGAAAATCACTACTTTTTTATTACTTATCCTAAGGAACAAATATCATTCATAAATGAAGTTTTTTCTCCTAGTTGTCATTCCTTACCCATGGTCTCAACTAACAACTCTACAAAATAAATGACTCATACCCAAACCTAATCTAAACTAAAACCACTTCCTAGTCAACAATTATAAGTTTAGTCAACAAAAAAATGCATCTCAATCTAACAAAATCCAATCAACTAAATTAATCCTCATCACTAAATCCATTAAAGGAACCATAGAGAAATCACCTGCCCTGCAAAAATCCAAACTGATTATGAGAAATCTTTCTAACACGTCTTAGCCTATGTTTCATTATCCTCTCCCATAATTTTAAAGTATGACACACTAACTTAATTCCTCTATAATTTGCATATCCTTAGGCATCCCCTCTATTCCTAGAAGTGGGGACCAAAATACTCTGCCTCCATTCCTCGGGCATCTTTTTAGTTTTTAATATAATATTAAACAATTTTAAAACCCAAAAAAACTGCCAAATCTTCTAAATATTTTCACACTTCAATTAGGATATCAGCAGGTCTTGATTTTTCACCCTTGATTTTCTTTAAAGCCTCCTCAACTTAATTTCTACTGATGTGATCATAAAATTTTTTTTTTTTTTATTATTAACGATATAAATATCACTAAGGTCGATCGTATTTTCAGAAACTTCATTAAAAAGTTTATCAAAATAGCTCACCCACCAATGTTGAATATCTTCCTCAAAGAAAGTTACTTTTTTATTTTCATCTTTAATACATTTTACTTGAATCGAATCTTCATTTTTCTTTTCTCTTAATTTGGCTAGTTTATCCATATACTTTTTACCATTTTTAGTATCTAATCTATTATAAAGATCACTAAGAATCAGAGGGTGGTGAGTCAATTCCTACATAATCCTAAGAAAATCAGACCTTAAACAAATATAGATTATGTGGATTCTATGATTTATAGGAGTTCAATTTCAAAATATTATACATTCTTCGAAAGCAACATTGTGACTTGGAGATGTAGAAAACAAAATCATATAACAAGATCTTATACAGAAATCAGAGTTTATTCTACGGCACTAGGAATTTGCAAATTGCTATGCCTAAGTATTATCATAGAAGATTTAAAAGTTAAGTGGAAAGTATTGCAACATGACCATACAAAGTATATTGAAGTTGATAGACACATCAAGACACAGGTCTAATATGTACTCTATTCGTATACAAAAGTGACCTTGCTAGTAATCTCACCTAAGAATTATCAAGGGCAATCTTTCAGAAATTATCAAGTAAAGTTTAAATGGATAGCATCCATTCCTTCACTCAAGGGGTGTGAAAGGTCTGCATAATTTCTGCCAACTAGGACCCAATACTGATTAAGGTTTCCGAACTCATTCATCTCTCATCTTTTGTGACCCCATTGATCTATGGAATCCCCAATATCAACTCATTAATCCATGAATTATTATAATTATACTATAATGTTATCCAGCGTACTATTAAAATTACTCAATAATTATTATTCCTAAAAGGTTTCTTGGGATTGTACAAATACTACATGCATAATTCATTTGTGGCTACCATTAGCAACACTCCAACTATGAATGAAAGTGGGAAACAGAACAGTCTCAAATATGTGATTTGCAAAATCAACACATTTGCTGCAGAAATGTCCAAACCAAAAAAGCCATTGCCAGACTTCTCCAAGAATATTTAAGCTTCACGTTTCATAACATCATTTGAAAGTAAAAAGGGAGAGCAACATAAAGGAAACCATAGGACTACTAGAGAAATAAATTAGTATTTAATTCAATTGATTGAAAATAAATTTTATAATTTGGGTAATCAATTCTGAGTTTGATAGAAGCTAACTCGATAGTTTAACTAGAACAAAAAATGACAGCACATGAAATGATGAATCGCTATAGTTTAAAAGTTTTGAACTTGATATAGTATGAAAGAATGAGAAAATTGGAAAAAGAAAGAGGAAAAACATAGCAAGGTGAAGTGCAATTTCATATGTCACTCCTACTGGACGGCAAGAGCAGATTACCTTCCGATCATAGCCATACCAAAGTAAGTGCTGCTTTGATAAGTGCACTGGCAATAGAAGTGTTGTATGCCGAACAAACAACACTGGACCCAACTGAACTAGGAAAAGTGGAGAGTTCTCGCTCCCTGAAGTAGAACCACCATGTGATGCCTCTGCTCTCCACAGATCACCCCTTGCAACGAAAGAACTTTCAACATCATTTGTCCTACTATCATACGTTGATGTAATACTAATACTTCCCTGCAACCAACGTAAACAAATCATTTGGTGATACTCTGTTAAACAAACGCCATACTAAACTAAAGAAACACAATTTTGAGCACAATGACAGTGACAGTGAGCACAATTTTGAGAAACAAAAAAAGAAAAAGTAAATTAAAAGTTTTCAAAATAGAACTAAGGCCAATTAAACTAGAAAAACATATCCGCACAATTTTGAGAAACAAAAAAAGAAAAAGTAAATTAAAAGTTTTCAAAATAGAACTAAGGCCGACTAAACTAGAAAAACATAATGGCATAAGCATGTAGCAGCAGAATTCAAAATCAGCTCAAATTGTTCGAATGTTATACAATTTGTTTCTTCACTTTCAATCAATTTACACATATTTTCAAAGAAATAGCATCATAAACAAAAAAAGGTGGCAATTCTTATGCATGAAATGCCATAGCTACTGTTCACTCACCATAAAACCTTAGTTAAGTGTAGTTACATTAGGACCTTAATCAGATTATTCACATTTTTCATGCCTCAGCGACATGGGAGCTTGACGCGGTTACTGTAGCTACTGCAGTAAACCGAGGATCATTCTTGCCTTTTTAGCTTCCCCCTCTCATTTTCACTTCCTTCCATAAAGAGTCTCCTCCCCATTCATTGCCTATTTTATCTACCACATTCCACTTCTATCCGGTTACAAATTTCTTCCTTTTTTCATCCCACCCCACTTTAATTCTTGCCTAGTCTATCTTCTAATCTGCCCTATTTAAAGATGTTTTATCTGAAAATCATACAGCTTTTGGATGAGTGGAGAATTCTAAGTTTTGCCTTTAATGAGTTCTTCCCCTCCGAGGGATGTATCGGATGAAGAGAAGGTGCTCCAGTTGTAACTCTTCCGAGGTGGTGACCGTCTCCGAGGGTCCGGGTGGTCCGGCTTTAGCTGTACTGCTGTTCGACGTTTCCTACAGCTGTCCTACTGCTACCAGCCATGCCAACACCCTCCCTACTATTGGGCGACGCTTCCAGCAGCTGTACTGCCAGCCCCGCCGACACCTTCCTAGTTGTTGTTTGGCACTTTCTGCAGCTGTCCCTGCACCCTCCAATAATCGCAACCCTTGCCCTACAGCCGCCAGCCACCTTCCAGCCTCTTTCAGGAACCACATCCATCTCCCAGCGACCGTCCTTCCCTCCTGCCACCTCCCCTCAACCGCAGCCCCTCCCCTACAGTCGCCAGCCACCTTCCAGCCTTCTTTCAACAACCACAGCCATTTTCCATCAATTGCCAACCCACGTCCAACAACTGTCCTAGTTATCGCTCGTGGATATCTTTTCTTGTTTATGATGCTTTTGTTTATTTGTCATTACTTCCTGCTTTTTCAAGTATCATGTTTGTAATGTGTTTGGACTTAAGAAATATAAATTTATGTTTCCTTTGTGGTTTAGGTTTCCTCCGGTATCATTTGGTAACCCTAGTCCTATCCTAGGGTTCCCTAGCATCCACCCCCCACCCAAGCCACCTCTTACCAAAATTTTTCTACCCAAAAAGCTTTTATGGATGAAGTCGAAGCTCCCAGCCCCGGGAGATTGACGCGGGAGCTTACCGTCCACGGTACTGTAGCAACTACTGTACCGCGTAACCACGACCCCCTTTCCTACTTAATTCCTTTTCTTTTTTTTTCCTTTCATTCCATTTCCTGATAATTTTCCATTATAATTCATTTCCTTCTCAACTTCATTCCTATGCCTCTCCTTGCCTATTACATCTCTTTCTTATCCTACTTTTTTACCAATTTTATCTACTAATCCCCACTTTATATAAGTGTTATTTTTTGAGGTAAGGGAGCAGTTTTATGAGTGCTGCCTTATAGAGGCATTCTTCCCCTCTAGGGGTTGTAACCGACGACAAAAGGTGCTCCGGCTGTAACTCGTCCAAGGTGACGACCGTCTCCGAGGGTCTAGATGGTGCTTCGACTGTAGCTCGACCCTGACAAGACATTTATCCTTCTGCAGCCCCCTCCGACCCCGCTTCCAGCAACTGCCAACCATTTTCGGGCCTCCGACCCGCTGCCTAGCCGCCGTGCACCACTTTAAATTGTTTTTGCCCACCTCCCTACTCCAGAAAACCTGTTGTCTGCTCCCTAATTTCCCTTGCCGCCGCCCCTAAGTCTGTGTCCAGCTGCTGCCATCACCCTCATCACAGCACCCCGCCGACTGTTGTACCTTCATTCCAGCCTCCTATTGCGCCAGTCTCCTCCAACCAATCCCTCGATCTGCTGCCCAGTTGTTGTCCACCACCCTCATCGCCACCCAAGGGAGCCTTCCGTGTTTGTATTGTTATTATTCTCCTATTATCAAAAGTTGGTGTATATAGAATTTTAGAATTTCAGCAATAAAATTATTATTTTATATTATGGTTTGGACTTTTCTCTTGTATCAGTCGATATCAAAGACAGCCTAACCCTAGTCCTATCCTAGGGTTCCCTAAATCCGCCCCTGCCCAAACCACCCATACTGAAATCTTTCTGTTCTAAAAGCTTCAGCGAATGAGGTCGGATCTTCACCAACTCCTGGAAATTGATGCAGGAGCTTTCCGCTGCGATACTGTAGTTGCTACAGTACCGCGGACGGGATTACTATAACTGCTACAGTAAACTGAGGATCCTTCTTGCCTTTTTTAACTTCCCCCTCTTCTTTTCAATCCCTTCCATAAAGAGTCTGTTGACCTCGCTTTCGATCGCGCTCGCGTCAAAATTTTGCGACGATACCAAATTTCGACGCAATTTCGACGCGCTCGTCGACGAGGCTGCTCAGACGACCTTGACGACGAAACGGATCGCGCCGATGCGTCCGAATGTCGATTTCACTTAAAATCGACGTTAAGCTTGCGACGATAGCCTGTCGGGGGCAAAACTCGTAATTTAAGTTTTTTTTAAAATAAAAAAATATATATTTTTAAAAACTTCTTTTAAAAGAATAAATAAAAAAAAACCTAATTAAACTAAATCGCCCTAACTCTCCTCACGCTCGACCGGCCGCTTCGTCTCTCCCGCGCGAGCTCCATGGAAGCTTCGTCCCTCCCGCGCTCGAGCGTGCTCCCTCGGCGGCCGTTTGCTCCTCGAGCCGCCGCGATCCTATCCTTATCCCCGTGCGAGCAACCCCGCTCCCCTCGCGGCAATTTGTCGCCGCCCTCGCGCCTCCCACTCGCGTTCGATCCTATAGGCTGATCTCTCGACTTCGCTTCCCTTCTCTCGCCTATTTAAACCCCATTTGGGGTGGGATTGTGTTCGGCCCGAAATTTCGTGCGAAGAGGAGGGGAGGTGCCGCTGTGTCGCGTCGCGGCTTGCTCCCGCGCGTTTTACGCACTCCGCAACTCTTCCCGACTCCCCTTTCTCCTCTTCGATTCGGCCCTGTGCTACCGTAGCCCCGCTGACGGGCGCGGTTCTTTCTTGTTTATGGTTTCTGCCGAAGGCTTATATCCCCCGGAATGTGTTAATTGCATGTCGAGATGAATGTTATAGGCTCCCTATGTACTTTAGCTCGACATGAGGCATGGAAGTATTTATTTAATTCTATATACATGCGGAGTTCATTTCTTGCTCCTCGTAGCTTTCCTTTACAAAAATAAGATGTTAAAGCTGAAGTTTTGATTCAACTTCGAAGGAGCCCTATGTTCGCTTTCATGATAAATGTATTGAGGCTCGCATTTTAATCCGTTAAGTATATGGAAACGTTTGTTTTAGCTTCATGATAGTGTGGTTTTAACTTTATTATACTCATCTCAAGCTCTTGCGCTTTGCTTAACTCTTACTTGAAAGGCTATTCTAACATACGAATACTTGCTACTCTTATTTCGATGCTTTAAGAGGCTTGTTTTGGCCCTGTTTGGGAGCTTGGTTGGCTTGACTTATTTCTGATTTGAAAGCCTACTTTGGTATTCTGGATTTACTCTTATATTGGGCTTGGTCGAGGTTTTGCTATATACTTTGTTTTAAGCTCGATTCTAGCTGGATTTTGGCCTTATGTAGCTTGGTTTCAGCTGGCATTATCGTATCCTTGTTTTCGAACTGAGGTTGGCTCTGGTTCGACCTTATATGGGCTCTGCTGCTCGTTTAGCCTCTTTCTGTTTCAGCTTTTGATAGTGTGGTGTGAGTATCCCGACTTTGAGCTGATGTTGTTGGTTTGGCTGAATGCTATTATATAGCTTTCCTTTAGCTTTGTGATGGAATTATTTTTTTGATTATATGTCGGCTGTCTTTTCTCGTTTTGTTTCTTCGGACTGTTGTGTTGGCTCGTGGCCGTCTCGTTGATCGGTCCTGTCTCGAGTTAATTTAGGATCATTGCTGTGTGCTTGAGGTCGGTCGGTTCTCTTGGCCTTGTCTTGCTCGTGCTCGACTTTCTCGAGAGCCGGTTCGGCTTCGAGATCGAACCGCCTTCTTGGCCTCGTTGTTGTCTCGGCTCGATTTAGTGGCTCGCCGAGAGCCTTATGCGAGGGATTACTATGGTGACTGGCCTTTTGTCGCCGAGTTGTGAATTTTGGAGTTGGAGGCTTTACTACCCTTTGTTTGCCCCGCCAAGAGCCTTATGCCAAGTAATTAACGTGTTAGCGGCCTCGTTTATCACTACGGCTGACCGGAATCTGATAAAGATGAACCTATAGCTTGCTCCTTGCTTGCTTTGAGAGGAGATATCGAGCATTGTGCTTCGGCCACTTCTTGGTGCCTCATTCGATGAATCGAGTTAAATCGATGTTTTTGAAGCTCGTCCATTCACTTTCTTATTGTTCGGAAATCTTCGCAACCGGTGTTTGTCTCGAGCTTTTTTTTCTCTTTTTACTGATTTTAGAGCGCTTTGATCGTTTTCTCCCACAATTTTGCTTTTAAGTTTCCTTTTCGATATAATCGTGTTCGAGCTAGAAAACGACACTCCTGGTCGATTCTGAACTCTGATTTCGTTCTAAACGCCTCATTATTACATGTGCTAGTGAATTTTAAATTAACTCACTCGTCGTCCTCACTCCTCCAAGTTCTGGGTGGGTTAATTTTCCTTTCCCCTTTTCGTCGCTTGACACGTTTTCCCGCTTCACTCGAGTCGGTTTGGCTTTGCTTTGTTTTGGGCGATGACGGCGATGATGCAAAAGCACGCCGGTGATAGTAGCAGTAACGATATCCCATCCTACGACATCGCGACTCGCTCCAGGCCCCGATGAACCGTAGGATGACGAGATTATTCGCCACTGCAGCGAAGCTGCAGACTCGTACCTTCTAGGATTGTTAACGATCTTTTACCCTACGAAACGATCGACTAGCTGGACAATTATATTTTTTAAAATCGATAAAAATACGATACTACATCTCGCAACAAAAAAATTTATATTTTCACCACAATTAAAAATCGATAAAACTTTCTTTTGTACGTTCGAAATCCATGTGCATGCTTAAAATATAAATTTCAAAACTATATCGTCCAACTCGTCGATTATCGGCTCTTGCAAGAGGAACACTCTCCGAAATCGTGCTTATTGGACACTTTTCTATTGAATGCATGGCTTTATACACTCGTGCGACCAAGTTAGCCTTCGACGACTTCTTCGAGCAAGATTATACATAGTTCTGAGCCTAGCTCCAATTCGAGTCATTGCTTGTTTTCTTCTGGCTTTCATTCGATTTTGATAGAAAGACTCGTGCGTCCTTTTTGTGATTTCCTGAGTTTTTAGCGACTTTTTTCTCGAGTTTTTCTGTCATGAGTCATCACTTTGCTTTCTCGAGCTTTTCGACAACCTTTTCTTTTGCTTCATTTTCATGTAAGCACACTTACTTAGCGGCATAGATGTTAAAATAACCTGCCTCCTGGTGATATGCAGTTTGTTTACATTTGCATAGCAGTATACCTTCTTTGTACTACTATCGTACGCTATATCGTTTATTATTACTTTTCATACTTACATCGTATGTTATCCCGTTGAAGACGTTACATTATATATTGTACAGACGCTTCTATCATCATTCTGCTTATATACATATCCCGTTATAAACCGTACAACACTTAAACATATTTCAGATAGGATGTTGTAAGAACTTCGACCATGTGGCCACTTGATTGAACATTTTGACTCGCCACCTTAGAACTCAAACTTCTTCACAAGAAGGAGTCGGAGCTAGAGATAGTAGGCAAGACTTAGTTGTTTTCAACAGATGGAGTTTGTTGTCGTCGGCAAAACCATATGATAGCTCGTAAGTTATTGAGCTCGCTTTCTGACCTCCGACATCCCTTGGCCTTCCTCTCGGATTCCGCATTACAAATTCGAGCTAACCTTTCAGTACACCTCCACTTCTTATTTCGTCGAAGTTCTATCCTTTCGACCTCTTCAAGATAATATTTCCGATTTTTATCAAGAGTATTCTTAGATGATTTCTAGTCATTTAAGATGTAATTAACTATAAGTGGTCACTTTTATAGTGAAGATTTTCCGAACTCCAACTTAAAATAAACCCTATTTAATTCTTCATATTAAATAAGTGAATTATTTCAAGAAATAAATTGTGTTATCGAGATTAAACTGACGTCATATATTTCTAGCTTATTCTGATCGAGCTCACCTTAAGTTTTGTGGTTATTTTTCGTGATAAGTTGTAATGACTTGAGAGCAGAATGCTTTTTCATTCAAACTATGAAAAATATGGCCATTGACTTTCTTTTCGTTGAAGGATCCTTCCGAGCCGGCGACGGATTCCGATTCCGCGACCGATAGCTCTTCTTACGGCACTTCACGCACAAAACAACGCCGACAGCCTTCTCATCGACTACTGGGACATGCTTCTCTCTTCATTCAAATCGGAAATCTTATCTTCATATATCGCTGATGTGTCCATATCACTTTCGGACTGAAGTTAGCCTTCCGTCGACGTACTTTACCCATTTCTCCTCGGGATAAGATAATCAACTTTTCTGGACTTCGTAACCACTTGTTCGGCCCACTTCGATCAGAGAGTTCGAAGACCACTTGTGACTTTCTTCGATTTTCGTTTGGGTCGACCCCAACAGGTGTGTTGCTGCACTGGCTCACCTAGCGTGTCGCAGTGCACAGTAAGTTTGTCCCGCACCGGGTCCTGGACTTTACTTTCCTATCTCGTGTCTTTTCGATTTTGGTTTGCTATGCTGCGAATCAAATCAAGCGTTGTCGCGCTACGCTCGCTTACAAATACATAATTAAATCTTCACAATTTTCACTAAAAAAAAAACTTTTAAATCTTTAATCAATTAAATAAAGACTTACCCTGGTCTGCATGCGTCAGCCAAATAATTAATACCAGAATTTTCCGTTTTCAAGCTTCGCGATGGCATTCCCGACGCTTACTTTTCCCCGCGACCCGCCGACGAGCCGCAATGCCCGCAATGTTGCTCCCGTTATCAAGTTTGGAACGTGATTCGATGAATTCGAGATTTTACTGGGAAAGCTCCGTACGTTGTAGTTGAAAGTCGCCGCTCCCGAGATTCAAGAACCGTCTACCGAATTCAACCTCGAACTGCCTCACGGATTTTCCTTCTTACCGTAGGAAAATACTACCGCTACCATAGCGTCTCATCGAACTCCGTTTCTGCCAAAAGGGAAGGAAGTTATGATTGCTGAAGATTTGACTGAAGGATTAGTTGCCCCACCGTCAGTATTTGAGATTGGATCAGGTTCGAAAGTTATGTCATTAACCCGGTCACAAAGGAGGAATCGCAGTCGAAGGGTTCGCAGGGCTACTAAAGCTCAGATTTCGAAGAAGTGAATGTTAATGAAACTCTTCGTCCCGAACAATTAAGGCCGGCGGATATCTCTCCGCTTCGCAAGGAGTAGGTTCCATCCCTTAATCGGACACCGACGGACGTGAAAGTATCCGAAAGATTGCCGCCGCCTTGTCAACACCTCATGGATGTGGTAGGAGGAGAAGAAGTCCGCTCCCGTCACCCGAGTCGGATGACGATTTCGTAGACTAGCCGCCAAAGAAGGTTGTTCGGCCGACGACTGCTTAGGCGAATGGGATGTGCGCATCCCTCGCATGAGAAGAGAAATATTGAAGGATGTTGAAACTCCACCTGCTCGCATTCCCGTCAGGTTCCGTTTGGGAGATGGAGTTGACACTGCTACCGCTACTACGGATCCTCTTGCTATCAGATCGATGGGTCGTCGACCAGTTAAGTCACGACTGGGTCCTAGAGTTCTGCCAGTTGCCAACCATACAAATGTTTCTAAAGCTTCAAAGAAAAGGATGAAAGGATTGCTTAGTGTCGTATCTGGTCTTCACCACGGGGAGCATACCTCTCTTCGACATTTCGATGCTTCTGTTGAGACACCTCGTCTCAAAGCATCACCGTCAAAGAAAGGGGTGTGGATACCTAAGGTCGTCGTACCAATACAATCTAGCAAGCCTGGAAGACACAGCTATGAGATAAAGCAAAGAGCTGAAATGTCCGATAAGGCCACAACATTCGTAAGTGAAGAAAATGTTCCGCAACAATCTCCAGATCTTAAAGTGATACAAGGTTCAATAATTGAAGATAAGATTGAAAGGCTCAAAAGCGAGATTTCAGAATTGGCTCGTGGACTGGGAATTCCCACTGATAATGAGAATGAAGACTTCGGAGATTACCTCGAAGAGGATGGCATGGATATCAATGTTATTGAAACCGAGCCGCTTCATCCGCGCGCGAATCCCAATCTTCTACGGAAGGGAACGCCGTAGATGAACCGCGCAATACCATCTCGATAAGGGACGAGCAAATAAGTCAAATGGAGAAAAGAATGGAAGAAATGGCTACCGCCATGGCCGCCTTGGTTGCAGCTGTGGATTGTCTCGGCCTCAACAAGTAGCTTCTCGAAGTCAATCAACCGTAAATTATACGGATCATAGATGAAAGAAGAGAAGTCACCTCGCCTAACGTAGATGATCAACCAAAGAATGATTCCGCTCAAAGCATCATACCGTAAAAAGAGTTCGAGCAAATGGTCGAACAAGTTCTGGAGGCCATAGCTTGCGTCTAAGAGTGGTGCATCGATTTTAAAAGGTAGACCTATCTCGGAGGAATTCGATGTCGTACCTTACCCTAAGGGTTATGTGTCACCGAACTTCAAGATATTCAACTGAACCTGAAACCCCGGACAAGACACATAGCACATTTCCGAGCTCGGCTGTGGCAAACACCGGAGGTAACGAAGCATTGCTTTGCGTCGGCTTGTCGACAGCTTGTCGTGAATAGCGTTTGACCGAGTATGTCGAATTGCCTAACGGATCCGTGAAGACATTCTCCGAGTTTGAGCAATTGTTCGTGAAAAGATTTGCCGGAGCGCAAGCACTATCTCTCATTGGAGATCTCGTGATGAAAGACGTAAGCTCTAACGAGACTCTAAGTAGATTATATCTCGAGTGTGAGAAACCTTAGCATGAAATGTGAACCTCGACTACTGGAACATCACGCAATCGAGATCTTACTCAAAAGCATTCACGGACCGATAGACTTTACATGCTTAAGCGGACTCACTATCAAGTCTTTTGAGAACTACTCAAGAAAGCTCGACGAACTGCAAAGAATAAATCAAGCATATGGATTCTCATGAGAAAACCGAGAAACCTGTGGATGACTGTGGTGTTCGAGAAGAAGTCCGGGACAAGATGTAATAGTCGATAAAGGAAAACAGAATTACGAAGATTTATGCAGAGGATTTTCGTCGAATTTCCAACCACCGTCGCAAAGATAGCCAGAAGCAGCAGATACAAAGAAGATGCTCTACTTAGCAACAACTACCTCAACCAGGATCATACCAACCCAGGAGTAAGCAGATGTCTATTGAAGAACGGAAAAGGAGGGTGTACTCTTTTAAAGATGAAGCAGTACCCAAGATGTTCAGGAGTCTGATGAAGAAATCTGAATTCAAATTACCAGATCCGAGGAAACCATAAGAGGTTGATAAGAAGGATCATCCTAATTATTGCCCATATCACAGGATGCTCGGACACACCCTAGAGGATTGTTTCATCTTCAAGGATTGGCTCGAGAGGAATCTTAAAGAAGTGAAATATAACGATCCCGAAAGAATACTGAAAGAGCTCTCGAAAGAGGATCTATAAATATGATTTCAACGAACTGATTACTCCGATCGATTCGTGCTCAAAAGAAGACGAATGGACTACGCTTGGAACAAGTCATCCAGAAAGATATCGAATCGATTCGATCGCTTCGGCTCAGTGAAGACGTTCGTGGTCCACAATCCGTTCAACTGCAGATGAAGTTTCTTCAAAGAAAAGAAAGAACGACGTCGCAAAGACCGATAGCACGGGGGGTAGGATGGGGTCGCCTCTGTTGGACTTGTTTTCTCGGATTCGGGGAGAAGATCCTCGAACCTCCGAGCTTGTACGATTATCTTTTTGCTCCTCCGGAGTATTTTAAATGTAATGATAATGATTTCGCTACGTTTTCATCGTGCTTTCGCCGATAGTGTGACCGATCCCGGTCACACTAGTTTCGATTTCGATTCCCAAACCTATCCTCAAATCGTGCTTAAGTCCGATGAACCCGTCAATCGAACGAAGAAACCATCGACGCTACCGCCTACGATGATTCGGAAAGTGATGAACCGGTCCTCGAATGTAAAGGATCACCGATCGCCATCAACTTGGATTTGTCCGATTCGCATTCGACACTGTAACAATCAACTACAGTATCAGAAGAGATAACGGAGGTCTACTTAAGAAGAGGAAAAGTGATACCCTCGAGGACGACTCCGACTGATAAAGCAAACAGTTACACAAGAAGAACCACCCCGAGCAACGGAAGAAACGTGTGCCCAGGAGGAAATCGGAAATTCGAACAAAGTGGATTATAACGTGCTAACTCATCTTAGAAGTCGCTGGCTAAACCGAGCATCTACGACGCTCTAATCTTGTCAAAAGAAATAAGGGAATCTCTCGGTATCGACTACTCGATCCGTATATTTGCTTAGCTCCATGTAGCCAAGCACATCCTCGGATGTAGTTTGCTCGTCGAAGGAACAGTCCTGGGTTACTTTTACAAATGAAGACTTGCTTCTGGCATCGCCGACCACAACCGTCCGCTTTATATCTCCGTCGCATTAGCGATTTGTGCCTGTCCGTAGTTTTGGTTGATCCCGGGGCATCCTCAACCCGATAAGTCTACGGACATCGGCATATTTGGATATCGAAGCTCATAAACTTGTGTCCGATAAAATGATGTTAAGAGGATTCAACCAAAAGGGAGAGAGCCATCGGATCAATTACTTTGTTGATGAAGGTTGGAGGACTGGTAACAACCGCTAAATTCCATATTATCGACGCCGAGACCTCTTTCAATGCTCTACTTGGTCGACCGTGGATTCATGAACATGACATGGTTCCGTCTTCTCTACACCAATGCATCAAATACTACAAAGAAGGACAAGAATATTGCATCAAAGGAGATCTACAACCATTTTCGGTTCATGAAGTTGGCATTCATGAAGACGCAAGCCTACTACTCGCCTCCGAAGAGCTGTTTTCTCTCGTGAAGTGATTGCAATCTGCAGTGAAAGATTCGTAAAGATTACAAAGGGGGTCATTCAACTCCGCTTCGACATCCATCGTCATTTCCTCACAACGAAATGATAAAGGTTCTTTTAGTTCATGCACCCGAGATCGAGGCCGGGGACGTGGACGAAGAAGAGCCAATGTGGTTGTTGGATTCGGACTAGTGCCGACGATCAACATCGACGAAGAAGAAAGTTCGAAGAAGAAATAGTAATGATAAAGCGAAGAAACCTCGAGACGAGATACCGTCGGAAGATACGAGAAAAGCGAATACGAGACAATGTATGATCGTATAAACCACTATGTGAACGCTATGACCCTTACTCCTGTCCTCCCCCAAAAGGTCGAGAGCTTAAAGGTCAGGGACGTCCCGTGTGCTGGTTATAAGCCGATCAAGTTTTACTGTGCTTCTACTTCTACCAGTCTTGAAAATCATGTAAATTTGGATGAGGATGCTAATGAATTAATGGAATTGTCTTTTGGTTATTTCTCGCCTTACGTACAAAAATTAATTCAACAGGGACATTTGCCAAGATATATGTCAAAAGATAAATTGCAACTCTTTGAAGAATTATGGAGTATTAGGAATCGACATCCTAACTCTAAAGAGGGTCTCGGATTTGGTACGATCGGACCGAATGGATGATTCGGAATTTTGCATGGTTGTTACCAAGTGAGTCGAAAGAGGATTGCCTCGATGTGGAGGATGACTTTATCGATCAACTATTAGAAGACGCTCCGCTGTAATCTGAAGAAGAAATTAAGTCAACGATCGATGAATCGAAAGAAATCAACCTGTGGACCGAGGAACGATCTCGCCCAACCTTCATAAGTTCTCTACTCGATGAGGAAGAATCTACAGAGCTAATACAGTTATTGTCAGAGTTTAAAGATTGTTTCGCATGGAGTTACGACGAAATGTCAGGACTGTCAGCAGAGGTTGCAGTCCATAAACTTGGAATCGACAGAGATATACCGCCGTAGAAAGAGCTCCAAGAAGAATGCGCCTCGAAATAGAGCGACAGAGTGATTGCGAGGTAAAGAAACGAGATAAACGCTAACTTTGTAAGAGAAGAGCAAGCACTCTACATGGTTAGCTAACGTTGTGCTGGCTAAGAAGAAGAATGGACGATCCGTGTATGTGTCGACTTCGTGGATTTAAACAAAGCATGTCCAAAGGACGAGTTTCCGATTACCAATACTGAAATGATGGTGGATATCGCCTCAACACATGAAGTTTTCTTTCATGGATGGATCGTCGGGATACTAACCGTATCGAATGGCTCGTGCAAGATGCGGCCCTTACAGCCTTCGAACACCTATCGGAATTTTCTCGCTATACGATGATGCCTTCGGATCGAAGAATGCTGAGAGAACTTATCAACGAACGAATGACGAAGATTTTCGATAATCTCATTCACAATCAAGTGGAATGCTACGTGGACGACTTGGTTATCAAAAGTAAACGGAAAATAGCACTACTTTGCACGATTCTGAGGATAGTGTTCGAACGATTACGACGATATAATCTCGAGATGAATCCCTTAAAGTGCGCTTCAGGCGTTACTCCGGAAATTTCTAGGATTCGTTGTCCGTCATCGGGAATCGAAATCGATCCGGAGAAGATTAAAACTATCTTAGAAATGCCACCTCCCAAAACATCGAAACAACTACGTTCCTTCCAAGGAAGTTCGGCATATCCGAGACGCTTTATTTCTAATCTCTCGGGTAGGTGTCACCCTTCTCGCATTAACTAAAAAGGACGCCAAATTTATTTGGAAGAGAAATGTCGACGGCCTTCGAGGACGTTAAGAAATACTCGATGACACCTCCGTTTTAGCAGCCCCTATCCCGGAAGACCTTCGATACTTTATACCGCGCTTAGACGACTCTCTCGAGCACTACTAGCTCAAGTCAATGACGAGGGTAAAGATAATGCACTATACTACTTCGAGTAGGCGTCTAATCCCGACGGAGGTAAAGTATCCGCCTATCGAGAAGCATTATCCTAGCTTTAATTTTCGCCGCCCAAAAGCTCGGACATTACATGTTTTCTCATAGCAGTAACCCCGATTTCGAAAGTTAATCCGTCGCAATATTTGATGACCCGACCAACACTTTCTCGGACGCTTAGCAAGGTGGTCGGTGATTTTATCGCAATTTGATATAACTTTTGTTCCCCTCCGCGCTATCAAGGATAGATTTTGCGCATTTTCTCGCAGTGCACCCGCTTCCAATTTGGGTCATCTCTTAGTGACGAGTTACCAGATGAGCAGATACTACGGATGGAATCCTCCAAGTGCACAACGCCGGAGATGTACTTCGACGGAGCTTCTTCGACCGTAAAAGACAAAGGATCGTGAACGCTTATCCTGTGCAAAGCAGAGATCGGTTTGATTTTCATCACGCCGTATAAGTGTATGCTCGCATTCTCCTACCACTCGACAGAGCCGTGTACAAACAATGATAGTGAATACGAAGCCTTAATCACCGGACCGAATTAGCAATTTCAATGGATATACTGTACATCGTCGTCTACTGTGACTCTCAACTTATAATTCAAAGAAGTTGTCTGACAAGTATAAGATTTTAAAACAAAGATTGCAGAATATCAAAGATACGCGATAAAGTTGCTATGAGCAGATTCCTAGTGTAACGCTCTATAGAATTCCTCGGTTGGATAACGCCCATGTCGATGCTTTGGCAAAACTCGCAAAAGAATCGGCGTGTTCCCCACGTGATTCTATCGACGTTACGGTACAAGGAAGCGTGTTTTGTCCCGAATCAACCTCGAAGATCTACGAAGTTCGAAGAAGAAGCGACGATGTCGTTGGCCGATATCAACGAAGATCGGCGTAAGCCATCGATGTAATATTCGCAAACCGGAAAATTACTGGAGGACAAGTCGACGAGTGTATCATATTACGAAGAGGGCTATGTCGTACGCTTTGGTAAGTGATGTCCTCTGGGTGAGATCGTTCGATCGGATGTGGTTGCGATGCCTAGCGTGAACCGAAGCGCGTAATATTGTCAAAGAAGCACACGCCGGATTGTGTGCGAGCTCACGGTCCGAGACCAAAGATGAAAATGAAGATTAAGAGACTCGGATATTATCAGCAAGCAATGATGTCCGATTGCATGGATACGTACAGAAAATGTCACTGATGTCAAGTGCACGGGTGGTCTTACACCAACCTCCGAATGTGCTACACCCAACTCGTCTGCTTCGTGGCCATTCGAGTGTTCGGGCACGGACATAATAGGTCCGATGGACCCTCCATCCTCTAAGGGACACAGGTTCATTCTCGAGCCTACGGATTACTTCTCCAAATGGGCAGAGCGAGTGTCGTTACGAAATGTTACAACACACCACGTTCTTCTCTTTTCAAGAGTCGGATAGTCTACCGTTTTGGAATTCCGCGTGAATAATCTCCGACAATGGAATGTACCTTTAAAAGCACCAAGATCAATAACTTCATCGACGACACGAGATAGATTGGAGGTACTCGACGATCTACTACCCCAAGGCAAATGGTTTAGTAGAGGCTTTCAACAAAACACCGGCATGCATTTTCGAAGAAAACTCTCGATGAGAATAAAAGAGATTGGCATAACAAATTGTTAGAAGCTTTGTGGCCATACCGGACAACATTCAGAACTCCCACCCGATGTACACCGTATGCACTCGTCTACGGATCAGAGGCCGTGCTACCGTTAGAAGTTCAGACGCCATCTCTCAGAGTTGCCGTCGCCAATCAGCTTACAGCGGAAAAAAAATGCAAAACTCAGACTTGAAGAATTGGAAAGTCTCGAAGGAAAACGACCGAGAGCGCAACGACGATTTAGAGCTTTACTAAGTGAAGATGGTACGAGCCCATGACAAATTGGTCCGCCCGAGGACGTTCAAAATTGGTGACCTTGTTCTTGTTCTCGAGATACCTATTCTCGCACGTCGCAAGATAGACGGAAAATTTGAGTCAACTTGGAGGGATCATTTGTCATAGATAAAGTCCACTCTCGGAGGAGCCTACTACGCTGTGGATTCCCAAGGCGGGAATTCTTTGTTGCGATCAATCGGACGATACTGAAGACATATTACGCAACTTGACGTCGCTGAGTTGAAATTTCAAAATCTCGATTATTCCGTGATTATGTATTCGGTCAAATGCCCGTGACCGGTTTAAAATTTTGTAATAAAATTAACATCAATAAAATGAAAATTTTCGAGAGTGCATGTTTTGGCTTTCTTTTCTTTTCCACTTTCAAATTTAATACACATACACATAATTAACAACATAAACTAAAGCCTCTCGTAGGCGTTTTGTTTTGTTCTTTGTTCTGTCGATTTCACTCACCGATGTTACTCCCGTTGTTCGCAGAGAAAATGTCAGGACAGAGGTTAATTTTGGCTTTAAGGATGGCTTGAATCTCGCACCTAGCGAAGAATGGGCACCGCAAGGTGGCATTATAAACTTTGATATGGACTTCAGTCAGATCAATGTAGACTACGAGAGTCCCCTGATGGACGCAGTTAGCCACCGGGAAATCGAAGGACTACCGTCGTTAATAAAGATCAGGAATGAAAAGATACCTCGCGGAAGAGGAAGAAAATATTACAAGATCCGATGGAAGGACTAGTCGCCCGCCATCCATGATAACCGCACCCACTGGGAGGCCTAGTCGCTGCCGACAATGCCAGACTACCAGATGCATTACAGAGCACAATACGCAGGAATGCCAATCGACGAAAGCGCAGAGCATTCCGACGCGAAGACAAGAGATATCTTCAAGAGACAGAGGATTTACTCAACTCTATCCCAGAGGGGAGGATCTACGATCCAGAGATGAGAGAGACTTCTTCCAGCCTGCTTGCTACGGAGGATGAGTCCGAGTTTGTTCCGGAGGTTCCAGGGATTCCAGAGATTCCAGATGAACTTTGTCCGAGTTGCCCAACGTGCAACGCGAGATTCCAACGACGTTCTTCACTCGCAATGGCATTTGTGGAATGCCCGGACCGCAACGTCCTACACTTCGAGGCATTACAGTACTCGGAGGAGTACATGTCTACTGGATGACGGTTTCGGACCGCCGAGTACCCGACGGGGAATCATATACCCCACTCGGATACGTATACATCAGCTCGGGTTCCCACCGATACCGAGATGAGGAGTACCCTCGACAGCTCGTCGATGATCACTTTAGCGAGCTCGACGAGATGGTTAAAGTGAAGAAGCGGAATTTGAATTTTATGAAGAAGTTCGAGGAAGATGCATTAACATACTTGAAGGATCGGAACCGCATACCGCAGTCTTCTCCGAAAGCGACGAGAGAAGCATCCTCGATCGCATGTAGGATTTGCAACTCGTGAGGTCGAGCAGTGCTTTCGAGAAGGACTTATTCGAACCGTGAAAGATGGATGCGTGGAAAAGCGTGAATCACTATTCGATGCGGTCTGTCGCTACAACTTCACTACAGACAGACGAGGAAATCCCCTGTGGATTCCGAGACATGATCGGAGTGGATAGCTCCTACGATCAAGTGGATGATAAAGAGAATGGTTCGATGGAAGCATACTTCCAAATTCGATCGCATTCCCAACAGTTCGTATTATCAACATCTACGAGAAGGGCGACCGTATCCCCCCTCACATAGCATCACCACGATTTCGTCGGACCTTTTCTACGGTCTCTTTTCGAGCGAGAGCAATATATCGTTCGGAAAAGAAATTGATATTGTTGGCCCCGGCGAGTTCAAAGGATCCGTGGAGATTCCGCTACCAGTGGGCTCAGTACTTGTTCTCGAGGGCAACGGAGCGGATATTGTCAAGCACTCGCATTCCGGGAGTGCGACACCGCAGAAGTTTCGTGACCTTCGGAAGAATGGATACCACCAAGATGCCATATGGATTCCGTCCGGACCCGAGTCGGAGGAATTGCTACCCTACGGCCGTGATAGTACTGGACCTTCGAGTTCATGCAAAGGGACTCTTGTCCCGGAGCATGGCTCGGCAAGTCGCCTCGACCAAAAGCTCGCCTTACCGCAGACGGATTTTCGGAGGATACTCCGCATCGCGTTCGACACGCCGGATATGGATGATGCTCATACCGCAGATGCTCGGCTTGTGATGTGTCTTCGACTTATGATGTTTTCCAGGTTGTACTTTCGATGCGTTCAGAGATACTCGTACTTGTGATGTTTTCGATATATAGTCGGTTGTAACCTCTCGTTCGAGCTCGATTAATGAAATCTTTTTCGAATCTTGTCTGTTTGTCTTGTTGCCCTCAGTGTGCGATAGATAAAGCCATCGAACTATACGTCGATTTCGAGCTACGACGAACGAAGAACAAAACAAAAAAATATACGTAATAAAAAAAATATGAAATTCAAATAAAATACTCTTTTGAAAATCAACCAACTAAAATCAAATTTTGAAAAATGTGTTTTGATATATATATGATATAACAAAATGAAATGAATTTGTTGAGTGTGTTTATCTCGATCTTGAGATTTCTCGCTCTCTCGCATACGCAGCGACTTATTCCGATCTCGCACCGATGTTCTACACGTTCTCTCGAATTTTACGTTCTGCACGAGATCCCACATATCTTTTTCACTGATATCGTACTTGTCTTATGACATGTCTTTTCGAGAGTGTCACTATACACTCCCTGCACGTTCTGACGTGATGATCTTTTTTGCACTTTCCCTGTTACCCTCCTGAGATCAGTACCAAAATTCTGATTCTCACCACTCCTTTTTGAGATCGGTACCTAAATTCCGATTTTCATCCTTGAGATCAGTACTCAAATTCGATTCTCACTCCTTTCGAGATCGATGCACTAAATTCCGATTCTCATCCCGAGATCGTATCTAAATTCGATTCTCACTTCTCGAGATCGGCACCTAAATTCCGATTCTCATCCCTTCGGGCTAGTACCGATATTCTAGTCCTCCCCGAGATCGCACTCGCGATTCCGACTTCACTTCGAGATCGTACCTACCTCGATTCTCATCCGCCGAGATCGCTACCTAAGTCCCGATTCTCGCTCCTTTTGCGATCGGCATCTAAATTCGATTCTCATCCCGAGATCGATACTGAAGTTCGATTCTCACCACTCTTTTCGAGATCGAGTACCAAATTCGATTCTCATCCCTAAGATCGCACCTAAATCTCGATTCTCACTCCTTTCGAGATCGGTACCTAAATCTCGATTCTCATCCTCGAGATCGCACTGCACCTCGATTCTCACTCCTTTTCGAGATCGATGCACTATATTCCGATTCTCATCCTTCGAGGCTAAGTACCGATATTCTAGTCCTCACCTCGAGATCGACACTCAAATTCGATTCTCACTCCTTTGAGATCGAGTACCTAAATTCGATTCTCATCCCGAGATCGCATCCAAATCTCGATTCTCATCACTCCTTTCGAGATCGGTACCTAAATTTCGATTCTCATCCCGAGATCGCATCTAAATTCGATTCTCACTTCCTTCGAGATCGGTACCTAAACTCGATTCTCATCCCGAGATCGCATCTGAATTCGATTCTCACTTCCTTCGAGATCGGTACCTAAATTCGATTCTCACCCCGAGATCGCACTGCAAATTCGATTCTCACCCTTTCGAGACTGGTACCTAAATTCCGATTCTCATCCCGAGATCGCATCTGCAAATTCGATTTTCACCACTCCTTTCGAGATCGGTACCTGAAGTCCGATTCTCATCCTCGAGATCGCACTCAAACTCGATTCTCACTCCTTTCGAGATCGAGTACCTAAATTCCGATTCTCATCCCGAGATCGCACCAAATTCCGATTCTCAACCTTTTCGAGATCGATACGCAAATCCCGATTCTCATCCCTTCGAGGCTAAGTACCGATATTCTAGTCCTCACCCCGAGATCAGCACCTAAATTCGATTCTCACTCTTTCGAGATCGGTACCTAATCCCGATTCTCATCCCTGAGATCGCATCTAAATTACGATTCTCACTCTTTCGAGATCGGCATCTATATTCCGATTCTCATCCTTCGAGTGCCAAGTACTGATATTCTAGTCCTCACCTCGAGATCGCGATCGCAAACTCGATTCTCACTCCTTTTGAGATCGGCATCTAAATTTCGATTCTCATCCTCGAGATCGCATCTAACTTCGATTCTCACCACTCCTTTCGAGATCGGTACCTAAATTCCGATTCTCATCCTCGAGATCGCACTGCAAATCCCGATTCTCACTTTTTCGAGATTAGTACCTAAATTCGATTCTCATCCTCAAA
Organism: Papilionanthe hookeriana x Papilionanthe teres; assembly: GCA_022702705.1. Lineage (NCBI taxonomy): Eukaryota > Viridiplantae > Streptophyta > Magnoliopsida > Asparagales > Orchidaceae > Papilionanthe > Papilionanthe hookeriana x Papilionanthe teres. The sequence goes on from CM040431.1 coordinate 48,142,473, forward strand.
TCGCATCTCAAATTCGATTCTCACTTCCTTCGAGATCGATGACGAAATTCCGATTCTCATCCCGAGATCGATCACCAATCCGATCTCTCACTTTTCGAGATCGATACCAAATTCGATTCTCATCTGCGAGATCAATCACCTAAATTCGATTCTCACTTCACTTTCGAGATCGGTACCTAAATTCGATTCTCATCCTCGAGATCGTACTCAAATTCCGATTCTTACTTCTCGAGATCGGTACCTAAATTCCGATTCTCATCCTCGAGATCGATACCTGAATTCGATTCTCAACCCTTCGAGATCGGTCATCTAAATTCCGATTCTCATTTTCCGACCTCACCTTTCGGGGCTAAGTACTCGATATTCTAGTCCTAATTTCCCGAGGTCGGCACCCACATATCGATTTCTCGTTCTCCCTCGCATATTTTGAAATTTCGCGATTCAAAGTCCACTCTCCAATCCTCGGCGAGAGTTCTCGGTCTTCGATTCCGCTTCCGATACCCGCTTCCTCGTTTCCCGCCGAGAGTTCGGAATCTTCGGTTTGGAGATTTGCTCGTCACTCCCCGGCTGAAACCTTCGCCACTCTTTCCTCGTTTCGTTCTGAGTGTGTTGACTCAGGATGTCCGTGTTGGTTTGGTTGATCTTGTCGGTCCAACGCTCGATACGCGCGGTGCATGTCCCGCACACCACACCTATTGGGGTCCTTTTATTGACCTCGCTTTCGATCGCGCTCGCGTCAAAATTTTGCGACGATACCAAATTTCGACGCAATTTTGACGCGCTCGTCGACGAGGTTGCCCAGACGACCTCGGACGACGAAACGGACTGCGCTGATGCGTCCGGAATGTCGATTTCACTTAAAATCGACGTTAAGCTTGCGACGATAGCCTGTCGGGGGCAAAACTCGTAATTTAAGTTTTTTTTAAAATAAAAAATATATATATTTTAAAACTTCTTTTAAAAGAATAAATAAAAAAAAAAACCTAATTAAACTAAATCTGCCCTAACTCTCGTCACGCTCGACCGATTGGCTTCGTCTCTCCCGCGCGAGCTCCATGGAAGCTTCGTCCCTCCGCGCTCGAGCGTGCTCCTCGGCGGCCGTTTGCTCCTCGAGCCACTCGCGGTCCTATCCTTATCCCCGTGCGAGCAACCTCGCTCCCCTTGCGGCAATTTGTCGCCGGTCTCGCGCCTCTCCACTTGCGTTCGATCCCATAGGTTGATCTCTTGACTTCGCTTCCCCTTCTCTCGCCTATTTAAACCCCATTTGGGGTGGGATTGTGTTTGGCCCGAAATTTCGTGAAGAGGAGGGGAGGTGCTTTGTCGTCTGCGTTGCGGTTTGCTCTCCGTGTGTTTTACGCACTCGGTAACTCTTCCCGACTCCCCTTTCTCCTCTTCGATTTGGCCCCGAGCTACCGTAGCCCCGTTGATTGGCGCGGTTCTTTCTTGTTTATGGTTTCGGTCGAAGGCTTATATCCCTGGAATGTGTTAATTGCATGCTGAGATGAATGTTATAGGGCTCCCTGTGTACTTTAGCTTGACATGAGGCATGGAAGTATTTATTTAATTCTATATACATGCGGAGTTCATTTCTTGCTCCTTGTAGCTTTCCTTTACAAAAATAGCATGTTAAAGTGAAGTTTTGATTCAACTTGAAGGAGCCCTATGTTCGCTTTCATGATAAATGTATTGAGGCTCTGCATTTTAATGCAGTAAGTATATGGAAACGTTTGTTTTAGCTTCATGATAGGTGTGGTTTTAACTTTATTATAGCTCATCTTGAAGCTCGGTTGGCTTAGCTTAACTCTTACTTGAAAGGCTATTCTAACATACGAATACTTGCTACTCTTATTTCGATGCTTTAAGAGGCTTGTTTTGGCCTCGTTTGGGAGCTTGGTTGGCTTGACTTATTTTCGATTTGAAAGCTCTACTTTGGTATTCCGGATTTACTCTTATATTGGGCTTGGTTGAGGTTTTGCTATACTCTTTGTTTTAAGCTTGATTCTAGCGGATTTTGGCCTTATGTGGCTCGGTTTCAGGTTGGCATTATTGTATCCTTGTATTCGAATTGAGGTTGACTCGGGTTCGGCCTTTATATGGGCTCGAGTTGGCTCTTTTAGCCTCTTCTGTTTCGGCTTTGAGCGAGGTGTGTGGTATCCTGAATTTTGAGTCGATGTTGTTGGTTTGGTTGAATGTTTAATATGGCGGTTTCCCTTTAGCTTTGTGATGGAATTATTTTTTGATTATATGTTGAAGTTTGTCTTTTCTGGTTTTGTTTCTTTGGGACTTGTTGTGTTGGCTCGGGTTGGCTCGTTGATTGGCCTGGTCTCGAGTTAATTTAGGACTTCTTGTTGTGGCTTGAGGTTGGGTCGGTTCTCTTGTCCTTGTCTTGGCTCGGGTTTGACTTTCTTTGAGAGTTGTTACGGTTTGAGATCGAACCGCCTTCTTTGCTTCGTTGTTGGCTCGGGTTTGATTTAGGGGCTTGGCCGAGAGCCTTATGCGGGGATTACTTATGGTGGTGGCCTTTTGTTCGTTGAGTTGTGAATTTTGGAGTTGGAGGCTTTACTTACCCTTTTGTTTTGGCCCGGCCGAGAGCCTTATCTTAGTAATTAATGTGTTGGCGGCCTTGTTTATCGCTATGGTTGAATTGGGAATTGATAAAGCATTGAACCTATAGTTGCTTCCTTGCTTGTTTGAGAGGAGATATTGAGCATTGTGCTTGGGCCACTTCTTAGGTGCCTCATTTGATGAATTGGAGTTAAATTGATGTTCTTGGGAAGCTTGTCCATTCACTTTCTTATGGGTTTGGAAATCTTCGCAACTAGGTGTTTGTCTCGAGCATTTTTTCTCTTTTACTTGATTTTAAAAGGCTTTGATCGTTTTCTCTCCACGATTTTGTCTTTAAGTTTCCTTTTGATATAATTGTGCTTGAGCGAAAAATGACACCCTCGAGGTCGATTCGGGAACTCGGATTTCGTTTTTAAACGCCTTGTCATTACATGTGTTAGGGAATTTTAAATTAACTCACCTGTCGTCCTACCCTCCAAGTTCGGGGTGGGTTAATTTTTCTTTCCCCTTTTCGTTGCTTGACACGTTTTCCCGCTTCACTCGGAGTCGGTTTTGGTTTTGTTTTGTTTTGGGGCGATGACGGCGATGATGCAAAGAGCACGCCGGTGATAGAGTAGAATGATATCCCATCCTACGACATCGGGACTCGCTCAGGGCCCCGATGAACCAGTAGGATGATGGTATCATTCGCCATTGCTGAAGCAGCAAGAGACACCGTCATTCTTAGGATTGTTAGCGATCTTTTACTCACGAAATGATCGACTAGTGGACAATTATATTTTTTAAAATCTGATAAAATTACGATACTACATCTCGCAACAAAAAAAAATTTATATTTTCACCACAATTAAAAATTGATAAAACTTTCTTTTGCATGTCTAAAATCCATGTGCATGCTAAAATATAAATTTCAAAACTATATTGTCCACTCGTTGATTATCAGTCTTGGGTAGGGGAACACTTCTCCGAGTCGGGTTTAGTTGGACACCTTTCTGGCTGAGTGGCGGGCTTTATACACTCGTGTGACCAAGTAGCGCTTCGACGACCCTTCGAGCAAGATCTACATGAGTTCGAGCTAGCCTCGACCCGAGTGCTTTGCGGTTTTCTTGGGTTTTCATTTGATTTTTGATAGAGCACTCGTGGTCCTTTTTAGGATTTCTCGGAGTTTTTAGCGACTTTTTTTCTCGAGTTTTTCCGTTGTGAGTCGATCACTTTGTTTTCTCGAGCTTTTCGACGACCTTTTCTTTTCATTGCTTAGCTTTCATGTGGCACACTTATGCTTTGGCTAGACAAATGAAAATAACGGCCTCCTGGGTATACGAGTTTGTTTACATTTCAGCGTGTTACGCATCTTCATACTCGCATCGTACGCTATATCGTTTAGCCAGTCACTTTTCATACATATGCTATCGTATGTTATCCTGTTTAAGACGTTACATTATATATTGTTGCGTACTTCTATCATTACTCTCGTCTTTATATACATATCCCGTTATAAACCGTACAACGACTTAAACATATTTGCGATAGGATGTTTAGAAGAACTTCGACCATGAAGCTAACTGATTGAACATTTTGACTGCCACCTGAAAACTCAGCCTCTTCACAAGAAGGAGCTCGGAGCTCAGTATAGTGGGCAGGCACGGTCGTCTTCAACAGATGGAGCTTGTCGTCGTCAATGAAACCATAGGATAGCTCGGGAAGTTATTGAGGCTCGCTTTCGGACCTCCGACATCCCTGGTCCTCTCGCTTCGGATTCCGCATTACAAATTTGAGCCAACTCTTTTGCACACCACTTCTTATTTCGTTGAAAAGTCCTATCCTTTTCGACCTCCTCGAAGATAATATTTCACGATTTTTATCGAAGTATTCTTAGATGATTTCGGTCATTTAAGATGTAATTAACTATAGTGCTCACCTTTATAGGAAGCATTTTCCGAACTCATTTAAAATAAACCCTATTTAATTCTTCATATTAAATAGTGAATTTGTCGACGAATAAATTGGTTTCGCAGACCAAACGGACGTCATATATTTCTTAGTTTATTTGATCGAGCCTCACGCCTAAGTCTTGTGTTTGTCTTTCGGGATAAGTGCATGACTTGAGGTGTAAGCGCTCTTTCATTCAAACTATGAAAAATATGGGGTCAGTTTGACTTCCTTTCTTTTCGTTGAAGGATCCTTCCGAAATGGGCGACGGGATTCCGATTCCGGCGACCGACAGCTTCTTACGGGCACTTCACGCACAAAACAACGCCGACAGAGTCTCCTCCCAATTTATTGCCTATTTTATTGACCACATTCCACTAATATCCTATTTCAAATCCCTTACTTTTTCATCCCACCCCCCTCTTTAATTCTTGCCTAGTCTATCTCCTAATCTCTTCTATTTATATTGTTTTCTGAAAACCAGACAGTTTTTTGGATGAGTGGAGAATTCTGAGTTCTGCCTTTGAGGCGTTTTTCCCCTCCAGGGGTTGTACCCGACGACGAGAAGGTTCTCCGGCTGTAACTCGTCCGAGGCGGTGACCGTCTCCGACGGTCCGGGTGGTGCTCCGGTTGTAGCTCAGCCCCAACGAAACATTTATCCTTCCACAGCCCCCTACCCCCTCTGACCCCGCTTCAACCATTTACAGGCCTAAGACCCACTGCCCAGTCGCCGTCCACCACTTACAATTGTTGCTGCGCACCCCGTGCTCCCCAAAACCTGCTGTCCACTCGCTGTTTTCCTCTGCCGCCGCCCATAAGTCCACATCCAGCTGCTGGCATCACCCTCATCACAGCACCCCGTCGGCTACTATATCATCATTTCAACCTCCTGTTGTGTCTGTCTGCTCCAAACAATCTCTCAACCTGCTGCCCAGCCACTGTCCACCACCCTCACCGCCACCCTAGGGTGTCTTCCGTGTTTGCATTGTTGTTATTCTCCTATTATCAAGAGCCGGTGTTTGTAGTCTTTTTGAATTTCAGCAATAAAATTATTATTTTCTATTATGGTTTGGGTTTTTCTCCGGTATCACTCAGTATTAGGAGGAATGGAAAATGAGCATTCATATAGATTACTCAAAATAGTTATGATATACTAATGATGATAATGATGATGATGATGCTTTAATGTGTGTAATCTACAGCATTATATGAAAATTACAACAAGATTTTATTAGAGTAAACCATTCAATAGCTTTAAGGATTTTCATAGCATAAAGTTGCGGCTTTAGTCTGGCATAACAAAATCTCAGTTCAATTATTGTATGGTTGAACCTTAGTGGTTGAACCTTAGCAGGACACTTGAAGCGACTTGTTGAAGCTAAGATAAGATTATAATAGTATGATATAAGCCAACTCAAAAGAGCTCTGCACCATAGAATTTTGGCTCTAGTCTAAAAGAAAGGAGCAATGTCTACTCAATTGATGCCAGAGACCTTGAACAAAATTTTGAAAGAGAAACAGTGTCAATTGCAGAAATTTCAATAGCATGGAGGCTTGCTCCAAGTTTACAAACAAGGATTGTTAATTATGTCTGCTATGCTTCAACCCCTAGACAGAATTTGACTAATGTTTAAATAACAATCAGCATTTTGAATAAGACTCAGGATAAGCCTCCTTAGATGAGGTCAATGAAAACTTTGGCCTTCTAATGTCAATGTTAAAATTGTCAAAATGACCAAGAAGTGCATAATAGCAACCATGTGCCTTAGCACACTTCTCGAAATTGCCAATGTCATTAGTACATGCCTTCACATTAAAAAGAAGGAATTGATGTGTGTAATGTCTAACACTTCATAGAAAAGCAGCTAAAATGGCATGTTCTTCAAAGCAGTTGGATTCAAGGTACAGAAGCATGTTTTCTATCTCAGTGCATTAAACATAATTTACATTTAAATAGGTCAACCATGTTATCCAAGGGACAACGGATCTATTTTAAATTTTGTAGACATTTCATATTTTTCTCAAAGTGTTTTCCAAAATTTTAGGAATGTTTAAAGGCCATTTGAATATTATAAATAATTCTTCAAGATTTTAAAATATATTAAAAATATTATTTTTACAAATTTTGCCCATTTAATAAGTATTTAGATTTTCACTTTTTTTTAAAGGTGGGATTAAAGGTGGGGAGGTGTTGTTTCAAAATTTTAAGGAAGCTATGAGTCCTTAATACAGAGTTAATTCTAAAGCCAAGGTTGAAAGGAGAATTGAGGACATTGCTAGCAAGTGCAAAGTTTCCTTAGAAGATATACAAGGAAGGATCTTTATGAGAGAGAAGCATTAAACAAGGCCTAAAAAACCAGACCAAATCGGAAAGTCAACCTTCAGGTTAACCATACAAATCATTTTAAAAACAAACCGATAAAAACCATTATGAATCACCAGTTCGATCGGCTAACTGATCCCGATTATGTAGAACCCATAAGTCCACATATAACAATTTTAATCATAATTAATTCTTAATTCAATTCTCAAACTTTTTCTTATAGACATTAAATCTATGAGTAATATTAAATTAAACATAAAATCATAGATTTAAAATCTCAAATCTAATTAAAATGAACTTATTCGAGCTAATTCATAGCATGTCAAAATCATTTTTCTCATAAAAACAGTGCAATACTGACTCCCCTCAAACGTTGTGGGGCTAAAAAAGCTTTGGGTATGCTAAAATTTGAGTTCAGCAGCATGAATGAGGAATTGGGACATGAGAGGTAGGCGTTAAGAATGATAAATGTGTTGCAATGTAAGAATCTAAAGTAATAACATTCAAGTTTTTTTTTTTTTTTTTTTTTTTGCATTATAAAATTTATATTCTTATTAATGATTATAAATTATATCCTTATAACAGATTATATTCCTATTATAAACTTTATTTATTTATTTATTTATTTATTTATTTATTTATATTATAAATTTTAAAATTTAAAACACAATTAACATTCATACATCAAGATTTAAAATACACATACAATCATATCTTAACAAGTTTCATATCTAGCTTTAAATCTATATTTATAGAATATACTTCTGTATAAATTTTATTTATTTTTGTCACATATTTAAAATATTGCATCATTTAAATCATATTAAAATAATTTTAATATTAATTATATAATCTGATTCACCCCTGGTTAAACTATTTATCCTTAAACATTCATTCTTCTTGTTTAATGACCGGTCCGGTTTTCTAACATTCGCATTAATAATTACAATCGTAAAATGCAATGACAATTACAAGCACATAAGGTAGTAAATAAAATACGCCACTCATGTCGTTAACCTTCTTTAAGTGTGATTGAACTTTGATTTGGAAATATTCTTCTCTACCCTTTGTCTTTTTTCATGTAGCTTGATCTATAATCCTATATAGATTCATGTGTGCCCATATACATTAATTTGCCAAGCACATATAAAGTCATTCACATAAGATTTTATTGCACTTGGCACCTCTTGGACAAAGGCTCCCTTGTTTAGTTCAAATACTCCTACATATAGTTGGAAAAGAAAAAAATTCCAAATTCCCACGCTTCTATCTCCTTTGGTGTATTATTTATCTTGTTAGTTGTTTCACACTTCTTAGGAATCTTAAATGTTTCTTTCACACTTTTTTAGTAGTGGTATTATTCATTGTTCATTTTATTGGAATGGTCCCTCCTATTTTACATTTAGATCATCGATTGTAGGTAAAACATTTCATCATCAAGCAAAGAAGATTCAAATATTGTAAAACTTTTGCTATTTATTCTAAAATAATTACTAGCATAAGACGGAAATTCTAAACTAAAAGCATTGCCACCATTTTATTGTTGAATCCTAATGGAGCAAACTCTGTTGGCTTGAGTTTTTGCCGCCTCCTTTGATTCTCTCCTTCCCTAGATAAAGCCACACTAGATCTCATTCTTGAAAATTATTGGAATATTGTGCTTTTCACGATTAACCTTTTCACGATTAACCTTATATCTTTCTTGAAATTTCTTTAAACGTCATTCTACCACATGGTGGACACGTCTTATGGCTTGTAGGTAAAATTGTGCCTTCTTCATCTCAAGCTTATTTTTGCTTTCTATTCAGCCATATCAACAGTATATTCAATGTCAAACAAACTCTAGGACAAAACTATGACAATTCTCATTGGTGACTTCATCATTGACACACGAACCATTTTATTGTTAAACATAGAGAATGTTGCCATCCACCCAATTCTTAGGATACTTGATATTATATCCTCACAAACATACAGGATGGTTTTGTTGACAAACTCAATTAGACAGTCAATTTTGCGTTGGAAGGCAGCTTGTATCTTAGCATCCATTATGCTCCATAGAAATCTTAACAACTGGCTAAGGAAACTTATAATCTCTAGGTCACCTTTAGCGATTCCACGTGTACTGAAAGAACAACTTAGCTACTAGTTTTGTTGAGATAGATATTTGTAAGTGACTAAGAACCTTATCTTATCAAACCTACCAAGTAAGTAATTAAAGCTATCCACAGTTGAGGGTAAGAAACGGATAATTTCTTTCAAAAGATCATCCACATATTGTAAGAAGCATGTGCAAGCCTGTTCTTTGGTTGTTTTGAATCTTGCATAAAAAATAACCCTTCAAGCATAGCTTCACCACAAACACATCCTAAGCAAATATATATCTAGAAGTTATTTTGAGAGTATCTTTGGCCTGGTTCAAAATAAAAAAATCAAGATTCAAGCTCAACTCAAAATAACTCAACTCAAGTTTAGCCAACCAGAAATGAAATGAATTGATTTCAATTCAACGTAAAAGCAATTTTGAGTTCCCTTTAAATTAATACTTTATTTGATCAAATATTTAAGTATAAAGATTATATTGCATATTAAATAAATTCTACATTATGTTATATAGCTTATATAAAACATATATACTATTTTCATATCAAGCTTCAAAGAAATTCAATATTCATTTTTTAGCATGAGCATTGCTCTAAGGTGCCCCATCATTTTTGATGTATTAAGCTCCAATATATAAATGATCCGCTCAACTCCTTGAAAGATTAGCAATCAAATGGGCATAGTATAGTAATCCATATAGTATGCAAAAGATGAACAAGTGTTTCGAGTTCCCCTTTAAACTCAAGCTTAATTGAGTATGCTCATTATAATCTTCGTGATGAAGACCAGGATCTCATTCAACTATCCCATAAAAGTGATTGTGCATTGCATAGTTCAAATAGCATTGCCTTCCATTTAAATAGTACCTAGAGAGTCTATCCTTGTAATGCAAACTTTTAATTTATACTAAAATTTATCACCCAAACTTAAGATCCAACTAAGAGAAGTACATGACTTTAAGATGTCTTTTTTATAATGATTTTGTTTAATATTCTATAATCAATGCACATCCTTGTTTGCTAGTAGAAACGTTCACAATCCATAGTGGGTATCTTGTCTTGCCCGCATGTTCCTCCGCCTACTTCTTTATCTCATCGATTTTCAAAATTGAATGCCAATACATAAGCTCCTTTTAGTGATTTTGAGTTAGAAAAAATTTGAACTTTAAATTTTCAAATTTAACATCTTTGTAGATATCTTTTAAGGTTAAACAAAATCACTTTTGCTCCAAAGTGACATTTTATGCTTGATCAACGAGCCTCTAACATGGTGAGTCAATCAGCCACTATAGAGATGGAAAGTTAAATAGTAATAATAGAGCATATCATCTTTCATGAAAAAAAACTAACAGCTTGCTATCCCAAAGTGTTTCAATTTCCTCCTTGAACTTGAGATTAGCACAACATAGCTTATTATTATCTTCATAATTTACAAGCATGATCTCGCTTATTATCTTGATGAAAATTATTGCCATTAGATAATTCAAAAAGTATCTCATCCTTCACTTAAATACACCTTAGTGAATTTTCAAGCAATCTTTCAAATTCCCTTCTCTTGTACTCAAATTTGGCGATTGGGCACTTAATAGTAATTTTCTATAATAATCTATAATGGATAGACTTCATCCATCTGCCAATATTCTTTGGCACTAAAACCATTTTCAATCCACAGTAAGTAGCTTGTCTTCTAAATAGCTACTAGTCCCACAAGTCCTTTGTTTGCTACTTTATCAATTTACAAAATTATATGTTGGTACAGATATTGATTTGGGAGTAGAGTTCCTTCCACCGATGGAAGCTCGTGCTTCATAACTCTTCAAAAAATTTCTAAAAAATTGTTAATTTGATGAATTTTAAAAAGTTAAGCATGGGGGGAATAAAATAAAATTTTAGTTCTACTTCCTTCACTTATGGTGGTACAAAATCAAGACAATGATTTATAGGTATTTTTTGTTTAAGAAGTACATGATCAACTGAGGATTGGGATTCACCCTAAAGAGTAGGGTTTTGGATGGAAATATTCCAAATCCTAGCATACACACCCAAACTTCAGCGATCAAATTTACCTAGCTTCCTAAATCAAAGATGATTGAGTCTATAATCATTTTAACTAGGGCATGAAGACAAAATGCTTTCCTTTAAGTAAATGTTAAACATGGCCATGTATCAAGCTCCAAAGTCTTATCATAAGTGGAGGCCAATGCTTATTTCTTTTTCTTGCATAGTTCATAGCTTTTAATCCAGGATAAAATTTCTAACAATGTTGATTGCTCCCCTTATCCTATAGTGAGTTTTACAAGGTTGATTTCCAATTTGCCATTACTTATTTTTGCCTACTTCAGCACATTTTTACTTTCCCTTGAATTGATTTTAGCTAAATGTTCCTATTTTGCACTAAACACCTAGGCTCATTATCTCCTTCCCTGCAATCGCTTTGAAACCGACATCTGCAACTAAATAAGATGAGTAAATGTAAACTACATCCTCCATTCCTGTGGTTTACACTTCTCAAGTGATCTACTCTCCTCCTTACCGTTATACATAGTTTGATGGGTAGCTTTATGTAGCTTCATGTGTGCTTACACTAGCTTTTCATGATTGTATGTAGCCATGTCAGATTTTGTTGCATTGAAGCCTCCTAGACTAGTGTAGAAAAATGACACAATTATTTATGGGAACTTCATGCTATTAAGCATCAATTGGTGATTTGCCAACATATGATTGCCCCACAATAAGGGTCAATTTTAAAACATTCAGTCTAAAAATAATAATTAGCCTGCTTAGAAAAAGACGTCAAAGAAGATAAAAAAAGAGAATGCAAAGAGTACACTATATGGTCAATGATGGACCCTCGCAATTTGAATCCTTTGTGGAAATTTTAGCAGCTCAAGATAAAGGAAATAAAATAAAAGTATAAAAAAAAAAAAAAAAAAATGGAGATCCTAATGACGACGGGTTAAGAAGATCCAGATCAACATTCAGTGTCAGTAATACAGAACTAAAAAAGCTCAATTAGTGCTACCACAAGTCTTATTTTTACAAGAAGAAGTGAGTATTCATCTAAGGATAAAAAGGCTTATGCCATGTTATGAGCTTCTATACTCCTTGCTAAGTGCCAGCAGACAATAGAACTTCTATTTTGGATTGAAGCACGATCATGCCCACCGAGAATCAAAGAAACCGGAGATCAGCAGCCAATGCAAGGATTTTTTTAGTTGGAAAGACCCTCCGACTCAAGTCAGGGATTCCTCTCAAGGATAAAATCCTAGGGTTATTGCATTTTTTTTTTCGTTTGCTGGTGTGCAGCACTCAGCTTCAAGCGAATAACGGTTCAACCTCTTAAATACCAACAATAAGACCGCCTTCCAGAATCAAGCAACCCTAAATTAGGCATATTTGGGCGGAGAGAACAAAAATCAGACCATCAATTCTCGTTTGTTGTAAGAATTCAGTAATATTTCTATTCCTAGATTTGAGATCAACATATCCTCCATGATTCGAACTACTGTTCAGGGTAAAACCTTCACCTAAATAAATATCCACTCATTTTCATATCATTTAAAAAACAGAAGCTACAGATAAAAACGAGATTAATAACAGTAAACTCCAACCTGCGACCTCCCGAAAAGCCCCGAACTCCTCAAATCAAATCCCTCTTCATCGGGCCACAGCTGCAACCCTCCTGCCGGCAAAGTATCCGGCAACCTGCAATCACCAAGCTGCTCCGCCACCAACGCAATACCCTCGCCGTCCCCGCGCCTCACCAACACAGCGTCCTTCATTGAACTAGATGCCAGACCATTTCCACCCGAGCCGCCGTCGTCTGGCCGGAAAGGTGCAGGCAACCACCGGAAGAACTGGTGCATCACTCCATTGAGACCAGCACCAAGCTCCGCGCCAACACGACTGAGGCGATTTCCAATGTCAAGAATAGCTTCGGCATCGAAAGGGTTGGCAGTCTTCGAAGGAGGAGAAGGCCATGTGAAGGAGGCGTGGCTCATCGGTGACTGGATGAGACCAGAGAAACCCTGGGCGAGCCGGTCTGCAAAGTCTTGGCCATGGCGCTGCATCTCCTCCCACGGCTCGAAGGTCCTCTCCATCGACATCTTCGTAAATTAGGGTTACAGGTGTTGGGGTAACAGTGATGAAGGCTGAGCATCGAGGGAGCTTATCGATAATTTACAGGTCAATCATGGAAGGTCGAAAATCGGAGATATTTTTTTGGCATTAATTCAAATGTTATCTTCAAACATTTATGCGATCATTATTCCTGCGAGTTAATCCAAAATAAAGTCCATCTAATCCGCTTGTCATTCTATTTTTAAGGGGTATATATCTAAATTTTATTTTTTATATTTATAACATCCACATCTTTCATAAATTATATGCATCGAAGGCAAAATATTACATCCGGACTATGCACGTAGAGTTATGTGCGGAGCCCAATTCACGGGAGACATGTGGAATCTCGCAATAACGCGGAATAACGCGGGAATAACACGAATGAATATTCGCCGTGTTCTTCAGCGGTTAACGGTGTTTTAGGCGGAATAACGCGGGAATATTCGCCGTGTTATTCGAGTTATTAAATGTATTATTGCGACAATATTATATAGCAGGAATATTCACTCGTGTTATTCAGCATTATTCTCGTGTTATTACACGTCTTATTGATGTGTTATTGTGTTTGTATTCTAATCTGCCACGATATAACTTGAATATCGTGGAATAACACGAAGCATATTCCCTGTGTTATTTCGCGTTATTCCCCGTATTATTCCGCCCAAAACACCGCTAACCGCCAAGTAACGCGAGTAATATTCCTTCGTGTTATTCCCGTGTTATTCCGCGTTATTGCAGGATTCCACGTGTCTCTCATATATTGGGCTACGCACGTAACTCTACGTGCGTAGTCCGAATGTAATATTTTGTCTGCATCGAAATATCACAATTTTATTTTCTAAAAAATAAATTACATTTTTTTCAAAATGTGATATATATGTAAAAATTTATGTTTCGGAGTTAGATATGTGACAAATACAAAATAATTCAGTGGTGTGTGTAATTCTTTAAATATTTAAATGTATTATTATTAAAATAAAAATTAAAAATTATTTCAAAATAAAAAATAATATTGCTCATTTTAATTAGAAGGAAAGTAAACAATACATAAGAATAAAAATAATATTTTACTTTCAATTGTTTGATCATACGATGCTTGTTGTAATGTCTGCAGCAGTAGAGTAATGAATTATAATCTTAGTGTTCCACGTAAACCCAACACACGCATGGATAAAAGTAGATAACTAGTAGAGACACCATAAGTTTTTAAGTGAAAACCAGAAATGTGAAAAACCTACAAGAACTCATGAAGATGAAACATTTCAGTATGCGTTGATTATCACAGATACTGCCCCTTGTCCCACTGGTAAGAAAGGATCACTATGCGTTGATGCAACTATATCGATAATATAATTAAAGTATAAATAAATTTCTTATGATTTCTTAAGCTATCTATCATCACATGATGTTGTTATCTCATTTGATCATTTTGATCAATAGTCCAAAATTATCTTCTAAAATTCTACACCAAATGAGGGGCTAGCCATATGGCATCCCTAAAGAAAGGAGATAGGGCATATGTTGTTGTCTTAGCATTGACAATTCACATAAGTTCCTACTATTTTTCTTAGATAAAGGCTAACTCCTAATAATGAGCCATCAAAGCTTCATTTTATTATTGTTTTTCTAAGATTATTCATTGCCCTTCTTCTTGCCATTTATACTCCTAATAAGGAAGAGCTTAAGAAGGAACCCCTATTCTAATTTTGCATAATAAGATTGATGTATTAGCTGACTATATATGGTAAGAGCCAATAAAGATTGCTAATAATATACCACCGCGATCCCCTAAACCACAAGGAACTACACATTAATCTAGGCGCTTACTAAAAATATTAAATGTGACGTCTCTTCTTTAAAAATAATGCACATTCCTCAGCATTTGTTTGTCCATCAAATCATGTCTACCATGAGGTAGATAGAGAGTTTACTTACCATCTTTATAAGAGTATCCCTCCTGGCGAAAATGCAAGCTAGTTGGTGAGTTCACTAAGTAGAATGTATCTAAGAACCTATAAGAATCTAAATTTTGATTAGAAATAAAAATATAAAGAAGGTTATTTCTAATTTTAATCCATACATGAAAAACATTGAATGAGGCTTTAGCAACTATTTGGGTAACTCTTATAGATGCTTCATGCCTCGGAAAAAAAAAAAGGTATGGGTAGAGATCAACAAGTTATCATAAGTCAATTACAGTACTATTTTCCACCAAAATTATTAGCAAAGCAAACCACTACGTTTCTCTACCATCAAGTCCTTGATATTGGTTTTAAAAGATATATTGAAAGAATTACCTAAAAATATCATATTATGTAGAGTTGAAGGAAACGATGTCCATTAACCCTTCTCCTCCTACTAACCACATCTCTACTTTACTTAAGGCAAGTGTTTGGTTAAAATGTGTGGAGTCTTGACTCCTATTTATCTGAGAAAAATTCTCTTGGATGAAGTCAATATTACCTAACAAGTTTGGATAAAATTGATGACTTATATGATTTATATTATACTATAATGTATTGATGGAGATCCACGAGGAAAGGAGAAACCACGAATAACCTACCAACATATTAAGAAAAAGAAGAAGATGGTTTGTGCCACTACAGTTATTAATTATCATTCGAGATAAGGAAAAAAGATTATGTATGATGAAGATATAATACCAAATTACTTAGATGATTATAATATTTTTAAACCTTTCCTCACAAATTATTGCACTACACACCTAAAAGGTACAAGCTAAGCTACCATGATTCCATTTGCATCAATATCTCAAGTTGATTTATGTCTTCTTAGGTATATTTCTTAGCTAGCCCTAGATATTGATTTCTTGATGCTCCTCATGTTGGCTTTTAATTCACATCTATTTTTCTTAGCTGATATAAAAGAAGGTTGCTATTACAACTTAATATGGAAAGAATCTTATCATAAATATAAGATTTTATTTAAAAAAGCATGTAGCTACATTACTCAAAATACTTCATATCATTATAATTTAAATAGTTTGACAGGGCCGGAAATTATCACCAACATATTTCCTAATATAGAGCTTTCTATTATAATATAAGAAAGAATAATGCTTTATTGTTCGGCTTATTTATCATTAGTTTTTCAAAATTTGTCTTTGAACGATATATAGAGCTTCCTATACTCAAAATACTTCATGTCATTACAATTTAAATAGTTTGATGGGGCTGAAAATTCTCACTAACATATTGTCTAATATAGAGCTTTTCATTATAATCCAAGAAAAATAATGCTTCATTGTCTGGCTTATTTATCATTCGTTTTTCAAAGCTTGCCTTTAAATAATATATAGAGCTTCCTAATAGATTGTTTGGAAACTTTAATAAATTTGAGAAAGTATTTGTGTAATGTGTTGATGGTGCTTATAAAAATCACCATGATAGATTTGCTCTTTGAATATTAGAAATAGTTTGAATCTTTAATAGTTTTTTAATAATATGGTTAAATACTTCCCCAAATTTAAATTGGTTCACTCGACCCATCTAGACTTGAGCCTAAAGTATGAAAGATTTTTCTCGGACATTCGACTATTCCCGGATAGAGTGTCCATCTCCGCTTCCATCCCCTCCACTTTCCCAACACAGGCAAGCAGTTCGTGTATCTTTTCACCTTAATAAATCCCGGTCAATCGAGCGAAGCTGTTCTTGATATCGTTCATGATGCGAGCTAGTGACCCGGAGATATCTGACATCCATTAGTTGCTTCTCTATGGGTCTTGAGAGGAATGCCTAGACAGTCAATCCCAACATCCTCGTTTGAGAGTCCACCGCCCTCGGATGGTGTTTGGACAGCCACCGCTGACATGGTGGTCAAGTTCCGACCAACATTCGTTGCAGGCGAGTCATCGCTCAGGACTATCGGGACCAAGTCAGCTGTGCCAAGCGACAGTACAAAGAAAAGATGACCCATAAAAAATCAAAATCTAACAAGTAAGATCAAGACTCCTCGTAGAAGTCGATCCCACTCAAAAAAAAAAAAGTAAGTGACACAGTAATCTCACCGGGTGGCAACGAACCATGAGTAACTTATTGCACCCTAGGAAGTGATAGGGCACTTGAATACTTTTGTGCCCCATGGTAGCGACATAGCACTAGTTGCTTCATACTTTTCTCCTTCGGTCAGCAAGTCTTGTGGCGCAATAGAAGGTTGAACCGATGGATCAATGGTTGGACCACTCACGTGAACGTTCCTTCGCTGAGAGCCAAGGAACAAATATCTTACTTGATCTGCCAATGCCATCAATTTTCTCTTCCTAATGATGGTTTTCTTCTTCCTTTCACCTTCTAGGTAGTACCACTCCTCTAGTCCCACGAAAGTACCGTGAAACATATCTTTGTTGGAGATCTCACCTTGGGGATTCAACACCTCCAAAGCCAACCAGTTCAAACGAGAAGTGATGTAGAGCAAATATGGAATGTGGATAGTCTCATCATGCCTTATTTATAAGGATAAAAAATGTGAAAATCAATGGAGTTGAATCATTGATTAATAATAAATATAGTTTAACTTTTGCATTAAATTCTCTTACTATTGTCGCAGTATCACTTTCAAAAAGTAAGATAATGGAGGAATTAAAATTTATACATAAAAAATGTGGCGGTGTTGATTCTGAAGAGATCTAACGGTCTAGATGATAAGAGTGTGACGATAGATGACTCATAAATAAAAGAACGTGGGCTCACTTATACGACCAGATGCAACAATTTGAGTCAAAGCTAGCAAGGTTAAAGCCGACCGAGGCACAAGAATGATAAAAAGATGACGAAATGATGGGAGTGAATTGTTTAGTAAGAAACAAGATAAAAATGCATCCAAGCCAACCACCACGAAGAAGCCGGCCTGAGGGAAGACCCAATATCTCAGCATCTCCAATGATACAAAAGATGTTAAGAAGCCTCACTATCCATTATCGGGTCGACAACCATACTAGATCAATCGATCAACAATGTAGACCAAGCCTAGCCAACCGAACCAATTCTGTGGACCCAATGACAATCCACTGACCAAGACAGTGAGCAGCCGAGCAATATGCTCATACATGTAAAATACAAAAAATACAAAGAAAATTATTTGATGAATAAACACAAAGATTAGTGTTCATTACTATTCACTAATCTCTCCATCTTTTTTTCTCTCTCCTTGCTTGCAAACTATTTCTTGTGTGTGATTCACGTACATATCAAGAGTCAACACGTATATACTACAATTCCTATGAAATTATATATCTAACATCTAAATGTTCACAGTTACACACATATCCCTCAAATCATTAATATCCCATAAAAAACTCACTATTATTAATCTATTAAAAATAAAATATACATATTCTTGCATAAACTTATGAAATAAAATATTATAAATATATTAAAAAAAATTTAAGTGTTAATTTAAAATAACAAATTATAAAAAAAATACTATTTTTAAAATATTATCGTAAATAAATAGTTGGACCGCTCTTAAGTTCAGCTCCCTCTGCTAACGATTTTCAAAATCTTACTTAAAACTCCATGTCAAGAAAAAATGAAGGCGCACATGAAGCATAAGATTCTCGGCAAAAGTACAAGTTTTGCGTCTATACACCTAAAACTTTCGTATTTACAAATCTCATATCATATCCAAATTAACACTCTTTATCACTTTATAATAGTTAAGAGTCTGTTTGGGGCAGCTGCAGCTTATCCAAATAAGCAGTTTAACTGCTCAACAACTTATTCTGATAAACTGATTGTCTGTTTGATTTGAGCATTTGAAAAACAACTGATTTATAATTATTTCTAGATAATAAACATTCTAACCCTGATGTTTAGTGAAGTAGATAAAGTGTTGTGTGTAAAAAATTAAGGATTAGGTGTGAGTGAGGTAAATCCATAAGAATGGGGTGATCAAGATGAGGAAATTTATATGGTAGCAATCTCTCAGATTTACTGAAATATCGATACAATTGTCAATGGCAGTGAGAAATTCCCAATTCTTTGTCATTTTGTCATGAAGGTTTGAAGTCCTCAAGAAAATAATCGTTAAAAATAAGATAACTAAGCAGTTAATTTTAAATAAATTTACATTAGCTCAACGTGGAATACAGATATGTTTCATAATTACTTCAAATATTACCAATAACAGTTAAATTAAACCAACTCTGATATAAAATAATCCGAATACACCATTGCTAACATAAATAACTGCGAACTCATCAAGCATCAGCTCTGGTCCTCGAGCTGCCAAGAGTGAGCTCCAAGTCATCAGACCCACAATCCTCGTGAATCCTCTCCCCTTCCCATGGCTTCACCACTCCCAGTTGCTGCACCTGGTTCTCATTGCTGCAACTCCCAAATGCAAACTCATCAGAAGCATCATCTGACATTTGCACATCCGACGGCGGCATGACCGGAGAGCACATGCCGCTCTGGCCAGGCGTCCACATCCTAGATGATGCAGCACTCGCAACTCCGTCTTGATAAAGCCCAAATGGGTTCGACATAATGAGGCTGAAGGTGGGTGATGTTGGGCTGCTGGTATGTATCTGAATGCCCGAGAGCCATGCCGGATCTGGAATTACCTTCTGTCCAGGGATGGGCGGAGTTGAGCTCTGCAGGAAGGCTGCATAGTGTGATGCAGTGACCGGCCATGAGGGCTGCAAAGTGTTAGTTTGATTGTCCCAATCAGTTTTAAGGCGGGGAGAACGGGCGGTGGGGGAGCTGATGGGAGGGGTGACGGGAGCGCTGATGGAGCCGTGGTGGATGGAGAGGTTGTGGAGACTGGGTGGTTTGGATGAGGAGGCGGAGGAGGAGGTTGAGGAAAGGTTTTTCAACCATGGGATCAGGGAGTTTGCGTCTGCGGTGGCGTTGTTGGCATTGGTGAAATAAGATGAGGAGGCTGGGCTTGGGAAGGAGGAGGCATAGGGGCTTGGTTGATATGATGAACAGGGACTGGCTGGAGCTGAGCATCCAACAACGTCCATGCGCTCAGGGGGTTTGCATCCCTGTTTAAAAAGTTAAAGAGTTAATAATTTGCTCGGCTCGAGGTTACAGGAGCATTTAAGATCGGTCTCTGAAATGAACAAAACAAAGAGTACTAAAATGCTCAAAGCATAATAGAGGTTGCCTAATATATTCAACCGGTCTCATATCCTCATTCAAACACAGAATTCAACAATGCCTAGGAAAAATATTCTCGCACCTCTAATGTGTCATCTGCTTGCACATAACCCAATTCATTTTCATATTATACCACGTAAGGCCAAGGCGGAAGAAAGAAGAAAATAACGCCTTATCAATTTATTTAGTGTAAAGCTACTTGAAAATTTTTTTAATATATGTGTGTGTGCGCGCGCTCGCGCGTGTGAGCCAACGGGTAGCAAGTTGATAGGTATGTTGTCAGTCGTAAAATTCCTTTGACCCGTTCGATCCCAAGAGAGACGGATAGCACATATGGGAGCGGTATTCTCAAATACCACACTTTATATATATATATATATATATATATATATATATATATATATATATATATATATATATATATATAAGTAAACCGATATTTGGCAGAGGCCCGAATATTGGTTTCCCATGCGCGAGAGCCCGCGTCATGTGCCTAAACAGACCGAATCCCCCGCGCCACGGGTGGGATTCGAACCCCTGACCTTCGGGGTCTTACAGAAGCCCCGCCCTACCAGGCCAAGAACGTGGCATATATATATATATATATATATATATATATATATATATATATCGGACTTCATAATACTTTAATATTTGAGTTACCACTAAATTAAACAAATGTTCTTTAGTTGGAAAAATCCTATTTGCTTGGGTTTTCAAAACTAAAAAAGCTTGACCAACATTAATAATTAGTTATCTAAATCTAAGTTAACAAATCTAGGATTTCTAAAGTCATGCTGCTAAGTCTGAACTTTGCGCTTATATTCAATTGGATTTGTCGGTTTTGAGCTTTTATAGATAATTCAGTTACCACGAAGTTAAACATATGTTCTTCGATTGGAAAAATCATATATAACATTACAATGGCTTTTTAAAACTCGTGAACCTGAACAAAATCACTAATTTTTATTTAAAACTAAAGCCAGTATTGCTTGGATTTCTACAGTAATGATAATCGGAATCATCAAAAACATAGTAAAACTGTAGCCAAGCCAACATGTGTAGCCACAAATTTTAGTAGAATGCCTATGTTGCAATAAAATGTATCGTAGGCAAGCATTTCAACCATTTTATCATATTGTTCGTAAAAAAATAATAATAATAAATGTCTTTTTATTTTGCAGAAACAAAGAAAATCAGAGGATAGTAAATTAAAGGAAAATTCACATAGACGCCACACAATTCATATACATTTACATATCTATCACCAAAAATTTGATATTTACATCTATAATATATTGATGTCATTCAACTAAGGATAAATTGTATTTCACTTATAAAAAGATACTAATTTTGATGTGATGTCATAGATTTGAAAGTTTAGATGTTAGATAGGTAAACATAAACCAAGAAGACAAGTAACTAGCTGGGCCGACAAGGGTTATTAAGAGACCAACGACTCAGAAATCTAGCTGCTGGAATTCAAAAAAATCCAGAAAGAAAGCAGTTCCATCAAATTCAAAGATTCCGGCGTGTTCACAACTAAGCAATTTGAAGACGGTAGCCATTTAATGGATCGCAAATTCTCTTAAATCTTACTTTCCTAACTAGCCTTCAAATGCAGTTATTCGTTCCCAACAGCAAGAAAAATCTAATTGAAAAGAGCAGAAACCCTAAGGGAATGATTGTATATGAGCCAAGCTTCAAGTTCGCATTCTCGATCGCTACTCGGAACGCTGTTAAGGAATCATATTTTAATGAGCAGAACATGATCGAACAAGAACATCGATTTTTTCCATCATTTTTTTTTTGATAACCCTAATTAATGAGTACAGTTTGGTAAACCACTCGCTGTGATTCTGCCGGCTTACCAAACAAGATTAATCTAAAATTCAACGATTAATTTTGCGAAATGCTAACTACACGATCATCAATTCATGGAACTTAGTCGACGCCGTGCCCTGCCTGCACACGTCACATAGCCTGCTGCCAAGGTTAAAACTCCAGTAATAAACCCCCTTGCCGTAGAATCACATATGATACTTCGTAAAAAATCTTCGCAGGGTTTACATCGAAGACAAAGTGAAAACAAAATAGCATTGTACCTTTCGGTAAGTCGTGCCATCAGGCTCCACGGCCCATCCAGCCTCGTTACACAGAGCTTTAAGAACCTCGTTGTTATCGCAGTGCTTGGGAAGTTTGTAATTCCCATACATCCTCAGGCCAGCGTAGATCTTCGCCGCGATCGCACGCCTCCGCCGCTCTCTCCTTTTGTTGTTCTCCCTCTCCTTCCATGTAGGCAGCCTCGTCCCCGAAGTCATCCTCTTCCTAAAACACAAACTGAAAACCCTAATCTCCCTATAAGCCACTCAATCCCCAAATCTTCCACTCAAGCTGCTTAGAAATTGCCACAAAACAATCCCAAATCTTCCGCAGAGATCCAGCACTTCCAAAGAAGAACAATAGCAGCAGCAGCAGCAACTACATCAGATTGATGCCCTTACAAACTCCAATTTCGCAATCGGCAGCAGATCTGAAGGAGGGAGAGAAGGACGATCATCACTTCAACCCAGAATCAAGCGAGCATAGAAATGGCTGGAGCTCACGAGCTGCAATACTTTTTAGATAGACGGCGTTAGCCCCTGCCCCTGCAAGAATGGGAAAAATAAGATTATCCAAACTATTACATAAAACTACGAGAATGCCACGTCTGCGGATGGCACAGCGCAAGGATAAAGTGGTAAATGTATTTGGACTTCGCTGCAGGCCAGCGCGGCTACACTTGTATTAGTTCTTTATGTGTAGCCATGTCTGTAGCGAAGATCGTCCAATGACAACTCGAATATTGTCGCAGAGACTCTGACTGCGGGGACTCGCCATCCACACCGAACATTTCATTTCTTCAGTCTAACAGACTAACGGACGGTGGTGATGAAAAGGCGTGGAATCCGAACCGGTTCGGTTCAGACGACTGTACGTTCCTCCAACGTTGTCACGGGCGAAAGTCGGACCGGATTGGGGGGCATGACCAGTGCCACGAGGCAAGTTCTTATTGATTCCGTTCTGTGTTTCGCTGAGATGATAGTTCAGCGAGCTGGAGGTTGTGGGCCCGAATCCGGCGACGATGAAGTTTGACGGTTTGTGGGGCCCACGCAGAAGAAAATGAGAGGAGGTGGGAACAGCGCGCCTCTCGGGCCACGTGACGGTGGGGCCCGCATGTGGGCCATGCCGAAGCGTCAGATAAAAATGCCTGCGCCTTCACAAAATTAAGCGTCCATATTAATTAAATAGCGAAATATTAATTATTAAATTAAAAAACACGCACTCTTGGTGCACGTGCGAGGACGGGTTACTGGTTTGAACCGGAGTCGCCTGATTTCCCGGTCAAGTGTGAATCGGTTTGAACCGGAGTTTTTTCTGGCTGTACGGTGGGAATTTGCACGTGATAGATTGGTCCCCCACGAACGCGGAGCATGAAATGAGAATTGACTCGGAATTCTCATATTCGAGTCTTATTGAACTTGATTTTATTTTTCAGATGCTGAATCAAAGTCAATATATCATTTACTTTGTTTTTAATTCACAAAAGGTTAGATTTGAATATATATATACACTCACCGCCTTTTCGGCTCAGTTGGGAGAGCATTTATTTCGACGGTGTTGCATTTTCAAAACGCTACCGCACCAAATAAGCTGCGCCAAACGGACCCTACGTCCCTTTGAATTGGGGTAAATTATTGCATCAGGACGCCGGATCAAATTTGCGTCTAGAGTCTAATTAAAATTTGTCATTATCAGAGTGGGTCCCACACTTTTAAAACCAATCGATCTGTGTATTTCAATGGGGGTCCGCATTTTCACTTTGATAAATTTTAATTGAACACCAGACTCAAAGATTTGAATCTCCCAAATAACTGATGCTATATGGGGGTGATACAAGAATGTTTTGGCGCACTGAAATAACCCAGACTCGACGGATTGAGAGCTATAAGGTGATTGACGATTCCGCCCGTACCATTCGTGTAATATGTATATATTATATATATATATAGGAGATGAGTTGGCAATATAAAAGTCGTTAAATAGGATTTTTAATCGGGTTCCTTTCTGTTCAGACGAGGAGGGACAAATCAAAACCCAGGCGAGTTATGGCGTGTGGGGCCATTTACATACATACCACGTAATTTTTTTGTATTTATATATACCATTCGAATTTTTTGGAAAAAAATCTCACTGCCTTAGGTACATAACCACTTACTCTATATATTTACATATATAATTTCTAAATAAAAAAATTATTCCACTGATACTCTATTTTAGGGAAATTTATTTTTTTTGGTAAATATAACACCAAAATAAATTTTTAAAATAATTAATTTTAGCATTTTTAATGCATATAAGAAACTAAAAAAAAGATAAAAATTAATATTATTATTTAATTATTTTGAGTCGAGAAAGAGCTGAACACAAACAAACAAATTTTTACTCTTGATCCGCTAGTTTATGAGTCGAGCTCAAGAAAATTATTTGTATTCAGCTCGTTTGCTTAACGAAAGAAACAAATACGAACTATTTAATGAGTGTGCATCGCCACGAGAATTTGGTTCTGAAGACCTTAAACTAATGCTTTTCTACCTTTTTCCTTTATGCCTTCCATAATACTTATTTGTTAGTCATTTTGGAAATGTACAATCCAAGATGGCTCTTTTCAAAAGTAGAAGCTAAGTTATTGAGAATCTTTATTCTTGAGGTATTTCTATCATCGTGCATTTTCAACATACTTTTAACATTTTGTAAGCAAGAAAGATAAGGCGAGTATTTGAATAGAAAAACAATAATATGTTTAAAAAAAAAATCTTACAACATCGCATAGGTTGGAGGTGGTGTTATTAACCTTTTTAAAATATTCAGTAGATCATTCTAGATATCACCGCAGACGCGCTCGCACACACACACATATATATAAGAAACGATGGAGCTAGGCAATAGTATGCCGATAATCAACCCATGCTCCCAATGGGAAACTTTTATTCCATAGAAATCCCAAAAGGTCACCACCTTGGATTAGCTAGTGCAAGACTAACTCGATACCTAATTCAAAGTGACCCCTTTAGAAAGTCTCTTTGAATTTTTTTCTTCATGTCTTTCAAGAGACAATTCACATGGAGCTTCAATGATTTGAATTAGCTATGCCATGATAAACTTGACAATCACTTCAAATTAACTCATTTTTGAAATACTTGAAAGTTCTTTAATTTGCTAAGCTCTTAGCGAAGCTTTATTGAACCAAAAACTTCCTACGACAACGCTCCAGACCGTCGTAGGCACCCATCCGGGTCATTGCCTTCACAACATCCATCATTTAGGCCGCTGCCTCCATGACACACCCAGCCCCTCGAGTGACTGACTCCACGATACACCCATCCTTTAGGCTGCTACCTTCATAGCATGTCTACCCCTCCGGGTCACTACCTCCATAGCAGACCCGTCTCTTCGAGTCGTTGCTTCCTTGACACACCCACCATTTCAGGTCACTGCCTCCATGACGCACCTACCACGCTCACCCTTTCGGGTCACTGCCAACATGACACACTTATCTTTTTGGATCGCCGCCTCCTCGGTAAGCCCTCCCTTTCGAGTCACTGCCTCTACAACATACACACTTCTATGAGCCGCTGCCTCCTTAGCAAGCCCACAATTTGGGTCGTTGCCTCCATGGCACGCCCACACATTTGGTCGTTACTTCCACAACACGCCCAACCTTTCATGTCATTGCCTCCACAGCAGACCCACTTTTCTGGGTCACCGTCTCCACGATACACTTACCCTCACCACTCTTTGTGTATGCGAGTGAGCTAGGCTCGATATGCGAGTGCATCCGTGTTGGTCGTGATGACTTTACGAGTATTTCTTGTTGGGTCGATCCCGACGAGCAATGCGAGTTACAGCATCGGGACTAACATAAATTTGATTGTATTAAGGATCAAGTGATCTAACTTATTTCACCCTGCATATTGCGGGTCTAGCTTTAATGCCCTTATTGTATAACTAAGAAAAATTATATTTTTCTACTTATTACATTTTCCATAATTTCAAAATTATGTTGTAACAAACTATGTCATATATAAGGTCAACCCTTTTTCAAAATCCATCCAGGGTCACACTCTTCAGATCCTTTAGATTTTTACGGCATGGCCTGTGTGGTGACCCCGACAAAGTTATACCATAACCGGAGACTTAGCCTAAGCACTTAGATGTTGGTTAAGACACCTTTTTGTTAGATTGTGTGCTAGGCCAGGACTAGGGTGTTAGCTAGTATTTTTGATGTATATGGCTATTGTTCTCTGTTGTTTGACTGTTATAGCCAAGCATCACTTTTGTGCTTTTTTTTGTGCGTACATGTTTGATATACATGATAGTATATTAGAGCATTCTTGTGCAAGGATTTGTGCTTATATATATGCACACCAAGCTACGATTGAAGGGGAAGAATGTAATGATTTATACTAACCCTTTGCTTGCAGATGTTGTTCAACTCCCTAATAAAAGGCATGGCTCATCACACATTGCATGTTTGTTGACTTTCCCACTAACGATATTTTCATGTAGGTCGAGTCCTTTTTTTTATTTTTCTTGTTTACTTTTTAGAGCCTAGGATAGTCATGTATTAGAAATAAGATACGGGCACAGGTTTCAAGATGTCAGACGAGCGAAAACATATGACGGGGACCAAGTGCTTTTTTCTCTTATCCCATAACTTAATTCTAAATCTTATTAATGTATAGAACTATGAGCAGACGTGTACTTATGTGGAGTCTGACAGCCTTTTTCTTTTCCGGGATATGTCGCCAACCCAGTAGTACTGCCATTTTATTATTTCATATTTGGATTGTTTTCCCCTTTTTTTTATTTACTTGGGATGCTGCAAAAAATACAATCTAGGCTCTCTATGACCTTAAAATTATAAATTTTCTACTAAAAAAAATCCTAATCATAAAATGTTGAGATAATTTATAACTCAGGATTAAAATTGTTAGGATTTTTCAAAACCTGCTTTTATTTTCCTGCATAGCATTTGGGTCGATTTTAAAACATGTTGCATATCATGCCTTCACCCAAGTCATATAATAGGGCTTCCACAATATCTAAGAATTGCTCAAGATAACTGCATTATTTGCATGTCCCGATGAGAAGCCCTTATGCTTCTACCCAACTGACCCAACATAGATTATACTTAGGTGATTATCTAGTGCGCTTAGATCGTTATAAGGCTCCCCGATTCGAACGGGATGTAAGTCATTTGTTGGGAGTGTTTCCAGCTTTGTAGTTGAACCTCCCTTTCTCTTCTTTTCCGGCGACATCCTAGCCACTTTAGTGGTTATAAGTCTGATCTCTTGGAGCTACACCTGATGGTCATAAGATAGTTTTGTTCCTTTGACGTTAGGGCTATAGAGATTCTCGTGGACGATGCAATTCACAAATTGTTGACTGGGGATCTCATGATGTGTTCGGTCAACTACCTTCACGAACATGTAGACTTAGGATCTTAGCGACTTGGGAAAATGGGTCCAAAGTACCCTGAACCAGCTAGAGATTACTCCTCTTCCTCTGACTACCCCTATTGGACACTGTCGCTCCTTTTGCCTTCATTAATATCATCTCGACGGCTTGATTACCGACGAGATGCAGCCCGTTTGGGATACGACGACTTGTATCAGATGCGCTTTGACATATCAGGATTCTTCATCGGGATTATTCGGTTGACTCACAGGCTTCGTATGTCGATGAGTCCATTACCTATGTAGAACTGCGAGAGACTCACTCTCCGCCCTGTGGCCTTGCAAGAGTTTTGAAAGCATTAGAGCATTCCCATGTGAAATAACCATCATTTGATAGCCATATGCTAGTCGTCAATTAGTAAGCAAAACTCCTTTGAATCAAGAGAATTTTTTAGCAAGCCCCAAGATGTAATTAACCATGTGGGATACGTCCACTTTGGAGCACTTTAGACCCTAGAACAGGCATCACACTTGAATCTCTGATTGCGGGTAGTTTTTGTAGGTAATTTTTTGCAGATATTATTCTAAGATGCTTCCGCCCGTCCTTGTTCGGGTGAACATACTTGACTTATCCTTGCAAAGTTTATCGCACGACGTCTCTCCACGTTTTCTCTCTTGTTTGTTGTCTTTCTCGTATGTCCGGCATTTTCAATTCTTCTCTTCTTCTAATCATTCACATGGTCAGAAAGAGACACTTATTCAGAAAAGATGAGTATATGACGATGAACAAACTGATGGCTCCTTTAAAAATAAAAAGAGAGGAACGAAAACACCAATAAAACTAAATGATACAACAATGATGAAAATTGTCCTTCATTAGAGATAATACCATACTGCAGTGAATGTGGTGATGAGGATGATGATGACTAATTTATTGAGTTGCGCTTTATTGCAATTTGCAGTAAAATAAAGTATTTACTTATGTGGCTCATAATTATTGTATTGTTTTTTTCATACCTCCATTCTTCACAAGTTTTAACTACTTCTACTCTACTCATCTCACCACTATATATTACTCATTTTTGTCCAATTTCCCAAACATATCTTTCATGAGAAGAGATTTATTTCTAATAATGGCAACATGTCAATAATTCTTAAAATATTTTTGTCAATATTAAAATAGGAGAGATTATCAAGCTAATAAATCAGAGCCAACTATAGATTTTGATGATAGAAAATAGGATAAGGAATTTGATTTGATTTGTTTAATTGAAATATATATTCGAATTGTTTATATCATATGAAAGCTAAATTATAGACTAGGAAAAATTTAACTTCATAAGAGATAGCAAGCAAGCTATAAATATAGAAAAAAAAATTATAATGATATTTTTCTCTCTAAATAATTTCTTACAAATTAATTTTTTTATCTTATATATATATATATATATATATATATATATATATATATATATATATATATTAAAAATAAATTAGAGTATAAGACACATATTTTTAAATAATTTAAGAGCACCTTTTACAATTAATTAATGAGCTATGACAAATCCTTATGCATTTTCCATTACAAGATAATTTGTTCTTTGAAATTAATTATAACTAGCTCTACAAAAGTTTATGGGCCTCTCCAAAACACATATAAGTATTCATGATTTTAAATATTAAGGAATTGTATTTTTGCATCAATAGGCCATTTTAATGAGTAAAAATTGTTGGTCCTTTTGTGAAATTTTGATCTTTTAATGTTCAACAGAATTGAAACTCTTGTTGAATTCTTAGATTTTCTATGTAAACATCACACAAATTAACCACTAAACTTCTTTTATAGCAAATAACTATTATGCAAGTCTGTTGAGTTAAATTTTAAAAGAAACTTAATTCACAATGCGCTCTTGAGTCGCATGTAAGTCTATCAAAGCTTGGCTTGCAAGGTGTTTGTAAGTTGACTAGGTTTACTACCCTACTCTGGATAGATTAATAGGTTTGGGAGTACTACATGAGAACTCGTGATATTTTTACTTAATCTAAGGTAGGCCATAAGTCCAACTAGTCGGGCAATCAAAGATCCTAAAGCTTAATTAGATTGGTTTGTTTGAAGCAACTGCAACTTATTAATAAACCGCTGAAAAATAATATGTTGTTTCAGAAGCTACAGCGACTATTACAATTTTTTTTATTTTAGAAAAGCCATAACCGCAGCCAGGAAGTTGTCACCGCATCTAACCAGGAACAATACGAAAACGACGATTTGAGCGGGTTTTAAAACATGACATTTGAAAAAGCTACCAAAATATAGCTTACCCAAACCGGCCTAAGTGCGTTTTCAAAACGCACCGCACCAAATAAACTACCCCAAACGAAGCCTAAGCTTGAGTCCATCTTGTGAGAATAGGTCAATTTAAGGTTAGTTTGGGTTGCATTATGTTTTAATTAATGTATTTGATGATACACTATTTATACCTAAGAAATGATGCATTAATCAAGAGAACGCGTTAGTTCTTGCACTAAAGTTTATCATACAAAAGAGTTTTATTTTGAATATATTTTAAAAGCATTTTTAACTAAGGATATTTAACACATGATCAACATGAGTACGAAAGTATCTAAATTTGCTAGGTGCATTTGTCATCTAGGCGAGCACATTAAGATAGCGACGAAAATAAAGCGTTAGATCATAATCAATGCAAAAAAGTATCACATTCATTTACATTTCCTTTTCTATGGAGAAGCCACCTTTGAGCTTCGCTCTCCTAGTGTATTTCCTAAACTAAGATTTCAAACTCATCATCTACCTTCATATAAGTTAATTTAACATTTAGGATTTATCCTACATTTCCCTCACAGAGATTCTCATTTTTGAATTCAGCTCCTATGCAGTCAAATGCATTCTCTAGCTCATTCAAAGCCCCACTATGGCAATTTGCACCCTTTTCTAAAAAACTTGGGCCCAAATGACAATATGCATGATTCAAACCCGTAATCTCACGATGAAAGATTAATAAATCAACCACTGTGTCATAGGTAAGTATGTATAATACGAATATGCATGATTCATACTCGTAATTATCACCATTGCAAAGCCTCGTTTGCACTAATGCCTACACATCCCATGAATTTGCCCAAGATATCTCATCCTTCCCACATTACTACTAGTCATCTAGGACTTGCTTCTAGTACCTAGTTTCTACAAAGTTGTAGAATGTTTTATCTGATTTTAGAGATTGAGCTGATGAAGGATGTATAGATGTGACAGCTGAAAACCTGGCTAGTACTCAACTGCACTTCAACCATGCCACATGAATGGGACACAATGTGCTGTTAGGCATGGGTTGGGCTGCAAGAACGCATTACGATTAGTGGACCACCATGAACTCAGAGGTCTATGAAAAAAATAAAGAAAATTTTACATAGGTAGCACACATTTCTTCTGTATTTACATATCTCATACCAAACTTTAATATGTACATACATAGCACTGTGTGCTTTAAACATGAAAAGGTGCATGTCATTTTAAAATTGTGATAATAATGCTATTTAGGATGTCATATTGAGAATTTGACTGATATGTGTAAATATGAAAGTTTAGTTCTGAGATGTGAATACATAAAGAATTGTGTGCACTTTATGTAAAAGCCCCCAAAATGAAATTGAATTATCACCCTCTAAGAGGACAAGTTTATTGTCATACAAGCTGCAAAACAAACTTAGTTGAGCAGTCGCAGGACGAAACATTCAATACCTTGAAGGATGCTTGCATGATGACTGGCATTAAGCCAACCAACAAAGTGAAAATCATGCTCCAATTTCTATTGTGCAGGCTGCTATTAGTCTTGTTGTAAAGAGTTCAAATCGTCTATATTTCATTCCACATATACATATATAATCTCCAGGACAACTTCTCTTTCAGTTTAGGTTGCCAAGATCCGTAGTTCTAATGTGCATAATGAGATTCATGCGTAAATGAAGAAGTTAAGCCAGAAATTGACAATTCTTAATATCAGCAAAATTTTGAATATTTTCTTACCATAAAACTATAGCAGAGCCATTATCTGAAGACGTAGCTTGAGGCATTTACATTTGCTTAAAAGGCTAAGACATCCTCAATATTCCTCTTCTTTTCCTTTCAGATCTATCAATAATTGTACATATTTCAGTTCTATTTGGAAAACCTCTGAACTATCATGCATATCATGCACTTAGATTGATAGCTTCTTTCAGCAATTTATCGACAGAGAGTTTCACATCAGAAGGAACTGACAGTTGCTGAGGAACAGCATCAAAAGCTAATATAGTGAGGAGCCTCATTACATCTGCTAAAATCACTCTCTCCACTTTGTCTACTCTTTGGTTTACAAATTTGCAATGAGTTTTTAGCTTGCAACCGCGACATATCTGTAAAGATTTTAAACACCTACTACTATATCATTTTTCATTTGTAGAAAAACAGCATGAAAGTTTTTGAGCAGAGGGTTAAAAAACGATACTTACTATATCTTCTTGAATGCTGAAGAATGAACGTAATCGTTTGGATGCAAACACTGTTTTTCTCTCAATCGATGGGCAACCAAGCAGAGCAATCTTTTTTAGGTGACTTCCAGACAACCACCTGTCATTAATAATAACTGATCATTTGAGAGAAGACAAGACAATAAACACTAGAAAGGAGGAATAAATTAGCTGATTTACAAATTAAAAATTAACAACAAATGTCAAATTTGCATCTTCATTTTCACGTGCACAAAGTTTATCTCAAAAGAAAACTCCCTATGATGTGAAGTGGCAACAATAGAGCAGTACACATGTCTGCTCAATTTTCCATTCCCAGAGCTGATCCAGAATAGTCACCTTATTCAGGAAGGTTACGTCTTCCAACAACAACAACAACAACAACAACAACAAAGCCTTAATCCCACTAAGTGGGGTCGGCTACATGCATCTTTTTTCTCCATTGCGTCCTATTTAGTGTCAAATTTTCGTTTAATTCCAATAAATTAAGATCATTTTTTATGCAGTAAGCCCAAAGTTTTCCTAGGTCTGCCTCTGCCTTTCTTAACATAAGTTGTATTTAAAACATCTACTCTCCTAATCGGATCATCAGGTTACGTCTTCCATATATCAAAAATATGAATTAAAGACATGATTTGTTATTTTTATGTACCCTACTAACAGAATGATTAAACATGAATTTGATTTTTTTTATCAACAATACCACATATTATTTCAAGCTAATAAAAAAATAATGATGATCAACATACTGCAAGTGTTTTTATTTTTAAATTATTTTTTATATGTGCCATTCCATGCATTGCATGGCAATGGGAAGTAAAAGAACATGAAAGTCCAGACATTTAGTAAGAACATTTCTCGTGTAAGATGTCCAAGAACAGCACGTCAAAGACCTCAGATTTTGCTCAGCTTGATTTTCATTTAAGAAGGATTGGGGTCAGCTGGTCAGCTGGTCAGCTGCATCAGTAAAAGATATTTTGGCTGATCATTATTGACTTTGTCAACGTTTTATCTTTAACAAACTTCTGTTGTTCTAGTAGTCCATGTTTTGAATATATTTAAAATAACGATAGTTTGATCGTTTGATAAATATAGGCGTATGGATAAGCTAGAAGATGAGCATATAACTTCACCAGTGAAATAAGAAAAATTGGAAAACACTAAAATTGATGAAAAAAAAGAAAACTAAACTGGGCAGAAATCCCTTTCTGTAAAACATCAAACTCTGGGAGCCATATAAAATGTTAAATTTAGATTAAAATAAAACAAAATAGAGCAAAGGGCTTAGTGCAAAAAGGTATTTTTAAGAGAATTGGGGGATGCCGTGCAACCCATATCAAAATTTGGGTTTGGGGTTGTCGACTGAGATAAACCACTCGGTCACCTAAGAAGGCCAGCTAAACCTCCTAAGATCTTTGGGGCGATGAACTGAGCAAAAAATCAGTGAATCCTCCACGGGGAAGGATGCCACTTGTCATAAGGATAAAGTGGCAATAGAGAGCTGCCAAAAAATCATGCTAACAACCATCTAGACTTCTACAGGTTAACAATAGCTGATTTGAGTCATGAGCTTGCATTCGGCCATGTTGTATGACTAAGTTACGGGCATTTGCAATGAACTCACGGATAAGAGGCAGTTATATTATTTGCTACAAAATATTAGTTGTAATTTCTCAATTTGAACTTTTAGAGTAATTGGTTACAATTGAGTGGTATTAAATTAATTTGGTATGAGCAAAAAAAGTTACAATTTTGAATCCCTCATAAAAAAAGGGGACTGTCAAGAGGATTGAATCACAATTAACATGTCTTCTGTTGGACGACTAACAGATGGGTGTTGCAGCACAATTGCGTATCCAAGGTAACTAAAACTTTGCCCATAAAACCTTGGTTGATCCTTTCCATTAATGCACACTATTAGAGTAGTTGGTCTAACAAAGCGATCCTTCATCAAAAGGAATAACTGTCCTCTTTTTTAATAGCAAGATGAGGGAGAGAGTTTCCCATAATGAGCTTCAACAACCAATTTATGGGCAAAATCTTGCTATCTCAAATCTAACTATGTTAGACATTCTGCTCACCAGCAACATTTCCAAAGATTAAAACCAACTCAAAGCTTGCACTCACCTTGTCACAACCCTACCTAGCAGTGCCAAGGAATTGATGGAGGTTTCCACCAACAAGAGAAACCCACATAGGGGGGGAGCCCGCCAATCAAACCTACAGATAAGGTTTGGGCTTGACCTGAATCCAAGCATAGAGAAGAAAAAGAGCAATAGAGCTAGTTAAAAGGCGAATTAGAAATTATGGTATTGGTAAGAGAGGAAAAAATTAAATAAAACGAGGATTGGGAGAGAATGTAGCATAAATTTTTCAAAAAATCATGAAAAAAAGAGTTGATTCCACCGTCTGCTTCATTAAAATAACTTTGAATAATCATGTTCTGGCTTTGAACATTGATTATTTATACGTAAAATTGCTAAATGTATTATAATGTGCATGCTTCATACTTAACAATGATACATGTGGTGCATATGCTAGTGATGCGGGATGTCCAAGATCAGTTAGGTCCAGTGCTTGAAAGGGCCGGCTGGCCCCACTTGCCTTGGAAATACCGCCCAAATAGAGTGTGACCCACTCCTAGTTACCTAGGACTATATTTTTGCTTTGTTAGTATTTTAGGGTTCAGTTTTTGCTGTGTTTGTTTCTTCACAGCGGTCGGCATCTCCTTTTCCTTCTATAGCTGTATCCTAGCGTTCTGAGCGGTGCTTCGAGTGTATCTTGATCATGAGGTGGTGTGTATCATCTTCTACTCTTCCCCCACTCTTTCATACATCAATCACTTTTATCCTCGCCGCTGTTCCCCTTGCTGCCGCCCCCAGAAATGCAGCCTAGTTGCAGTTTTTCCTCAGCCCCACAGCCTCCAGCTTTGGCCCAACCTTCCCAGCCATTCCACATTATACTACTTGCAGCCGTCACCAGAACTGCCCCTAATGAAGTCAATAATCACTAAAATAATATATCTTATATCGCAATAGAGTTGTTTGTCTGCTTATAAGATTGTTCAAGTGATCAAGTTGGAAAATCAATAATTAGACGTACTATAGAGCTACACATTCAGTAACTAGAGATGCTATAAAAACATCAACAAGAACCACTAAGAAAGTCATTGACTGAACAGAGGAAATTTAAATTTTATTTGTGCATACATCAACAAATGTAAACTTTACTTTTCCTTTCTTGACTTCTCAGAAAAAGCTTCTCCTTCTTCCTCCTATGCTTTTTAAGATTATTATAATAATGTTATCTTTTGTAATAACTATTTGATCCCAAGAAATAATTATTTTGAAGAAAGATTATGTAGAGCTACAATCGAGAAAGCAGATGAAATAGCCACGCAAAATCAAAAGGGAACCAACATGAAACTATTTGTAAACTAATCGCAATGTTGATGTTTACTCCTTAGGCGTCACCAGAACCGCCCCTACTGAAGTCAATAATCACCAAAATAAATATATCTTATATCGCAATAGAGTTGTCTGTCTGCTTATAAGATTGTTCAAGTGATCAAGTTGGAAAATCGATAATTAGACGTACTATAGAGCTACACATTCAGTAACTAGAGATGCTAAAAAAACATCAACAAGAACCACTAAGAAAGTCATCGACTGAACAGAGGAAATTTAAACTTTATTTGTGCATGCCTCAACAAATCTAAGCTTTGTTTTTCCTTTCTTGACTTCTCAGGAAAAGCTTCTCCTTCTT
The DNA here is from genome assembly GCA_022702705.1 of Papilionanthe hookeriana x Papilionanthe teres. Lineage (NCBI taxonomy): Eukaryota > Viridiplantae > Streptophyta > Magnoliopsida > Asparagales > Orchidaceae > Papilionanthe > Papilionanthe hookeriana x Papilionanthe teres. The sequence goes on from CM040431.1 coordinate 48,178,423, forward strand.
CCTCTTATGCTTTTTAAGAATATTATAATAATGTTATCTTTTGTATTAATTATTTGATCCCAAGAAATAATTGTTTTGAAGAAAGATTATGTAGAGCTACAATGGAGAAAGCAAATGAAATAGCCAAGTAAAATCAAAATGGAACCAACATGAAACTATTTGTAAACTAATCGCAATGTTGATGTTTACTCCTTGCAGCCGTCAACAAAACCGCCCCTACTGAAGTCAATAATCACCAAAATAAATATATCTTATATCGCAATAGAGTTGTTTGTCTGCTTATAAGATTGTTCAAGTGAGCAAGTTGGAAAATCGATAATTAGATGTACTATAGAACTACAAATTCAGTAGCTAGAGATGCTATAAAAACATCAACAAGAACCACGAAAAAAGTCATCGACTGAACAGAGAAAATTTAAATTTTATTTGTGCATGCCTCAACAAATATAAGCTTTACTTTTTCTTTCTTGACTTCTCAGAAAAAGATTCTCCTTCTTCCTCCTATGCTTTTTAAGAATATTATAATAATGTTGTCTTTTGTAATAATTATTTGATCCCAAGGAATAATTGTTTTGAAGAAAGATTATGTAGAGCTACAATGGAGAAGCAGATGAAATAGCCAATCAAAATCAATAGGTAAACAACATGAAACTATTTGTAAACTAATCACAATGATGATGTTTACAAAGAGCGAATAAATATCAGTCAAAACAATAGCTCATTATGATAGAATATTAAATTAGTAATTAAATATTCAATTGCTAGTTATTCTCATATTATTCAAAAAGTTTGATCTAATTACTTCATCAAATCTCCTGGTACCATATGACTAAAAAAAGGAATATTACAAAAAATATTATTACAAAAACTGATTCACAAAAAGTTATTTACAATGATTGGATCCTATTTCTTTACATGATTTACACTAGAATCTTACTGATTCAAAGAAAATAAGAAAGAAGTACAAAAAAAAAGAGTAGAGAAGAGTTATCGGAAGGGAAATACAATAACAAGCTTAAGAGAGCAATAAAAGAGATACAAAACTGAGATTTCAGAGGAAGACTCCTAATTTATAAATAAAGATCTGAAGTTTAGAACACTAAAACAAAAGCTATAGAATTAAATACAAATGTTCAAAAATACAGAAAAAGAAGAAAAAGAAATGGCCATGTAACGCAAATATAAACTCAGTACAACTAATAGTCTGTAATTGAAAATTAAAGAGTCAATGGGTCTTCTAATGATGATTGCTAAGTGGCTCTATAATCTGGGCAGATCGGGCTAACTTGGAGTGGGTATTAGACAATTCTCTTATGAGTATGGTCAAAAAAGCTCATTGTTAGCGAACAGTTCGTGTTCGGTTCGCCAAGAAGTTCGTGTTCGATTAGTTCGATAAGCAAACAAGACAAATACGAACAATTTTTTTGTTCGGTTTGTTAAACGAACCAAACACGAACAATGATGTGTTAGTTCGTGTTCGGTTCGTTATTGTTCGAAATATAAAATAATTTAAAATAATTATATATAAAAAATTTGTGATATTTTAAAAATAATTATATATTATAAAAATTTATCATATTTTAAATAATTAAACTTCTATAAATTATAATATATGATAAATTATTAATAACAATAATAATATTATAAGTATTAATTATATTAATATAAATATTATAATATTATAATTAATATACTTATACTATATATTAAAATAAAACCCTAGACAAAACCCTAAATGCCTTATTCGGTTTTGCTTCATTTTGAGGAAGTATGAATTACCTGATGTGTACGGAATATCCGATTAATTTGCTTCATTTTGAGAAAGTATGCTATCAAAGCTAGGGTTGTCAAAAAAACTCGTTGTTCGTGAACAGTTCGTGTTCTGTTAGCCAGGAAGTTCGTGTTCGATTCGTTCGATAAGCAAAAGTGACGAACACGAACAATTTTTTTTTGTTCGGTTTGTTAAACGAACCAAACACGATCAGTGATGTGTTCGAACATTTCGAACACGAACAATAGCTTTGTTCGTTCGTGTTCGGTTCGTTTACACCCCTACTTATGAGTCACCATGAAGCTCCCTTTTCAGCTAGCTAGTGAGCCCATCTGAAACTTGGCTAACAACACTTCATAAAACCCAATTAGCGAGTCAACTAAAGGTTCACTCCAAACTTGGCTAGCAAGCTCCATTCTTGAACTATCTAGCTAGTTTGTCTTGAGCCCAACCTAGAGAGCTCATCCCCTTGCACTTAATTTGGCTAAAGCCTAGCCATAGATATACAACATTTACTTCTGGAATTATCCACATCCCTGCAAACATGGAAAACCATTCTTTCCCTATTTGTGATTCAATTTGATTCTCTAACTCAGCATGTCACTCCTTAAAGACTAAGAATAAACTTTAATACTCTTCATGCAATATCTCAAACTGAATTAAGCAATCCTTTAAAAATTGTATTTCAACCCAAAATTTCAGCAATTCTCACTTAAAACAATTCTTCAAGTTTCATCAACACTTCTTTAGCTATCTCCTAAAAATTACTCTAAACGTAATGAACAAAATCTAGCTTAGACGACTTAAGTTTATCAAATCAATGTTTTGTTTTTTTTTTCAATAATTGCTCGTGTTTTCGCTTTAAAAAGACCTCAAACAAATCTAGATCTAAGACTCATCATAGACAAGTCACCAAGTTCAATTATAAAGAGGTTCCGCAAGAGTGGCTGAAAGATAACAATGCTATATTTAGAAAAAAAAAAGAGGGTAACAAAGTTCTCACATTAATTCAAGGCTTATTATATGAAAGTCAAATGAAAATTTTAACATGTCAATTTAATAAATATTTAATACAATTCAAATCTTTTATTGGCAAATTTTACATGAATTATACATCTATATCTATGAAAAAATCCAAAATGGGATAAGCACAGTTCACATAAATACATTTAGGGCTTATTATATATAGGTTGAATAATAGATTCAACAAGAAAATTCAATGAATAATTAATACAATGCAAACAAATAATTAATACAATGAAAAATATTTCATTGGTAAATTCAACATGAACTCAACATCTTTAATATAAAAGTGCAAAGGTAGCCTCTATACAACCCGGGCTGACGCTGGCCGAGTACTTATGTGCCATCACTGGCTGATGTCACATGCAAAAATTTCTTCTTCAATGACTCATTTTCTTCAATCCAATAATTTTTATACTTTACGATAAAAAAAGAATGAACCTTTTTTAAGCACTTTTATTTTAAATATATACTAAAAAGATACATATTCAAACAAATGTAATGTTTATGCAAGAACGAAAAGAATTTAGCTATCAATGAAAAACAATGGGAAGAACTTGAGCAAGAAGCAACCCATAATGGCAAAATTGTAAATAACTCAGCCAAAAAGGAGAGAGAGAGACAAACTGCTCATGATAAAAGCAAAGCTTATCATTCTTAAATAAATTTGGGAATTCCCCTTCAATAAAATTTCAAATTATGAAGATTCTATCACCATCACAACCTGTTTGCATAACTTTTATATTGTTATCAGTAATTAGGCATGGAAGACTAAAATGGTTAGCATAAAATCGTTGATGCAACATGTAGAAACTCTCAAAACTGTGATAAAAATAACAATTGAGGAAGATGAGAGAAAAAACAATATGGAAGAGAAAATGGTCATGAATTATAAACTTGATTGGAGAAGACGAAGAAGAAAGATAAACAAAAAGGAAGAGAAAATAGTAATGTAGAAACTTCAATCGATCTTGTTATGTAATTTACTCTAAATTATTATTATATCAAGGGCTACAAATGAACCAAACATTCAACAAACTTCTAGTCGCTCGACTCGATTAGAGCTTTTCCATGATCATTGATCAACTAATTGAACATGACCAAACTCATTTATTTATGTCACAAACAAACTCATTTGTTGTTCAATAAATAAGTTGTTAAATGCACAAAATTAAGCTAAATAATAGTTCATACCATAAATGATAATTATTTAAATAAGATTTGAATAACTATAACTTATTTAATTATATATTTAATAAAAATATATTATAATTTAATATCAATAATATTTTATTATATAATAATATTTGTAATTTAAAATCAAAAGGCATAAAAATTAAATACAATTATTTTTTTTTTTTGAACTAATTTGCTAGTACTTATTTATGTTATTTGATTAAAAAAAAGTTGCTCGCAATATCTTATTTAATTGGTGTAGTATAATAATTCATAATATATTGAATTGCTTGTTCATTTAGATTTGTTAAATTGTTTATTGATAACTATATGAAAAGCTAGATACCCATTCTAACTTTTAACTTATTATTCTAATTTTTACATTATTTATTACTCATTCAATTAATATAAATAAGCCAAATAAGATTGTTAAAAAATTCAAACAAGCAAAGTATGAACATGCATGTTAAAGCCCGACAAGAGCTTAAACCGAATATAAACAGCTTATAATACCTAAGCTAAGTCAATATACTCGGCTCGACTCGATTTGTTTACAATCCTATGAGCAACATCGTTTAAAACTCGTGAACAATCTTGTTAAGAAGCTCTATTAAAACTCAGCTGTCACTCAATTAAAGCTCGTTTGTAAATGCTATCATTTAAATACTTATTTTTTAGGCTAAAAAAGCTTTATTTCATTTTTTTTTTCAAACAGGTTGTTTGAATAAAGCTCGATTAATGCTATAGCTTATTTATTTTATTAAAGGAGCTACTCGTTAATATGCTCCATAATCCTAATATAAATCAAGCTCGATCCGAGCTCAAATGTGGCTTTGATAGATGAGCTTAAGCTGGAACACATTCCTAAAAGTTCAAATAGAACTTATGAGCTAAAATAGAGTTTTGATAAATGACTTCAACCTCAAACACATTTCTAAAAGCTCAAATCAAGCTCGAGTCATGTGCTCGAGCAGGCTATTAATAAATGAGCTCAAGCTAAAGCTAAAACTCAAACAAGCACCAGCTCGGCTTGACTTGGCACAGTTCATTTGTAAGCTTAATCACTTATAAATACATAGTAATTCTACTAGTGCTGCAACACTGATCCAAGTTTACAAATAAGTGATTGCAAGAAAAATTCATGTTGCATAATATCTTGTACTCAATTCTATTATATTGCAAAAATGAAGATTCTTACTACTTCGCAATCTAAACTTCCTTTATACTCAACATTCTCACTTTCCTCCTGTCCTTCTCGTGCTAGTGCAGTTTTAGTGTAGTCTACACACAATTTTGAATCCAACAATTCAAACATGTGAACATACATACAACCATTAGCAGAAAAGTATACTTTTTATCTAATCCAATAGACAAACAAATCACGCAACAACTCACTTAGCAATTTCCTGATGACGCTGACCAAGCTCCTCCGCTGCCAACCTAAGCAGATGGCGAGAAGGCACACTTGCCGGGACCTCGTTGGGTTGCAGCTTCAGATACAATTCCTCCCGCAAAACCTTCAAGAGCAGCGCTGCCTCATGAGATAGCTCCTCAGGGAACTTTTTCTCCTGCATATGACAAAACATGGAAGGTCTGCCAATTTGCCGTTGCTTGTTCTCGTCTCTCTTCCCCCACTCAACCTTAACATCCTTACGACAAAGTGGTTTTTTGGATTGCAAATCCGCTGATGAATCCGCAAATATTGATGACAGACTCTTTGGTTTCGTCGGTTTAGAATCCCCAGCAGCTAGTGAACAGATCCCCTTGGTAAGAAAGAAAGAAGACGAATCAACGATAAACTCGGGGAAGAAGTCCCGGCGAGATATGGTCTCAAGGGAAATCGGCGTTGTACGAGAAGAAATCAGACGATTGAAGAAGACGATTCGCGTAAGAACCATTAGGAAAGGGAATCGTGCAATGAAATTTCAAGGGCCAAAGCTTTTAGATTTTAGGGTTTATGGCCACCATTTCTATGTAATTTCTTATTTATTTAATATGAATTTTTCATCTAAAATATTTAATATAACAATTTCCTTATAATCACCCTTATAAACTCAATAATGAAATTTTGAGTTCCATATTTGGGGGATTAAAATGTTATATGTAAAGTTTAGATTGTTAAAATATTATATTAAATATTTTGAGTGGTTTATACATAAAAATTAATTTAAAATTAAAAAAAAATATCTCTTAAAAAAATAAAGATGTATTTAGAAATTAAAGAAGATCGAAACCCAAGAATATATTCCGAAAGAATTTTCCATACATTATAGACTCTTATTAAAGAACAATAAATTTTCATATCAGAGCAATGAAAGTCATCAGCTAAATCTAAGTTTAAGCTATGAGATTACTTGAGAGCAAGTTATAGGCAGATTTAGGAGAATTGATGTGAATAAAATATGTGATATTTTCATTGCTAAGTTTAAGCCTTAACAATTTTAGGTTTTCAATGCTTGTTATGACCTAGGCATAAACTTAGGAGGATTTGCCTTCGATTGCCAACAATAATATGGGATTTCGTAGGAAAAACATTGAAAATTTACTATAATCTTTCATCTCTTAAAAATTTTAGAACTTGTAACTTTTGCACATCTGATACTTCAAACTAAATTAAGATGTTTATAAGGCTAAAAATTCGCATATCAGAACATATTCACAAAGTATAGAATGAATCAATATCTTGACTCTTTATCTTTATATTACTCGATTGATATATATACTTATGTGATTGATCGATTGTTTCACATCAATTTTGGGCATCGTTGATGGTGAAGAATGTGTAATAATGTTGCTGGTGAAGAATGTGTAATAATAAATCCAATAAATGGAATTGGAACTTCTATTCTTAATCGAGTAAGCGATGTATCATAGTAGAAGTTATTTAAGAAGGATCAATGATCTGATGTACATGAAGTTAAGGTTATAGTTACATTGACAACGATGGTGTTTCTTCGTCGGTATCGATGATTATTGAGTAAAAGTTGCTTCTGAAGAATATAGAACAAAGATTCCATCAAATGGAACTGGAACTTTTGTTTCTTCTCGAGTAAACAATGCATCATTGCAACAATTACTTAACTCGAGGATCTGACACTCAGGAAGCTCGGTCTAACTGGAATGATTTAGATGACTTGAGAAGCAAAGAGAAGATGGGATTTGGAAGACTCCATGCTAGAGCTTATTTATAAAGATTTTGTGAGTAGACTATGCCAAATTGTCACCGGTGTTGCATCAACTATTAATGATGACATCAATTTTGTTTTTCTTATAGAAATTTTGCTTTTATGTGATTGAAATTAAGATATTAAATCTTATATTTTTGCAGTGTCTCCACTAAAGAAATTTGATATATGAACCTAGTTATGGTCTTTGGAGGGAAAGAGGAGGGAGATGGAAGGCCCGGGGATGGGCTTTATTGTGCTTTTTAGCATCTGAGAAGAGAATGCTTGGACTGACAGTTAGGGCTGTAAACGAGTCGAGTTTAAGCGAGCTCAGGCTTGGCTCGTGTTCGGCTTGTTCGAAATTGCTCGTGTTCGAAATCGGCTCCTGTTCGAAGTTGACTCGTGAACAATGTGCTTGTGTTCGGATCAAATTAAATATTATTGTTTGTGTTTGACTCGTGTTCTGCTCGAAATTGACTCATTAAAATTAATTGAAAAAGATATATGCATAGTGTTGGATTCAAACCTGGATCAAACATATGGTAAAAAAGAAGCGGAACCACATTGCCACACAAAAAATTCTGATTTAAACTTAGATATAAATATATATAATATATTATTATATAAATCATATATAATTATATAATTATTTATTTATTTAGAAGCTAAAACGAGCCGAACACTAGCGAACAAAGAGTTGTTCGTGTTCGTCTCATTTGTAATTCGAGCTTAAAAAAATATTCATGTTCGGCTCGTTTACTTAACTAACGAGCCAAACACGAGCTACTTAACGAGTCGAACACAAACTGTTCACGAACAACGAGCTTTTTTGACAGCCCTACCGACAGCTTCAGAAGGTTATAAGGTATGGTTCAGTTTGGGCTAAGAAATTGAGAGCTTGGACATATAATGCAAATAAGATAAGAAAAAAATTGAGCTAACCAATGTACAGAGTGGAGAGACGACCACCAAGCTTGACAATAAGTAAATAAGATTAATTATTTAATAATTTTTGAAAGAGAGTACAACAAATATTTGAAAGGCAAAAGAAATTTGATTAATAAAATTTCAAAATCACTCAATGTACGAAGTTGTCGGTGTCTTCTTCATTTTTAATAGACTTAATTTGTTGATGAAGTGTCGATGCATCATCAAAAATTTCCTATCATTTGACATGAATGTCGAGGCATGATATAAATCTTGAAATAACTTTTTGAGCAAAAAGATGTTCAAACTTCAATTAAGAGTCATCTTGAGCTCTAATTGCAAGAAACTTATAGTCAAACTAATCAGCTCGACGAGACAGATCCAATGATGCCAAAATTGATCCAATCTGAGCTAAATAGAACTTAGAGCAAGCCATTAAACTACTTTCATAAGCATTCCGTACATATTTGAAAGGTCAAACATATGTCGAATCCAATGAGCATATAGTCGAATCGAGTGTCTCGATAAGACGAATCCAACTAGCCAATGATAGCTCAATTCCGACATCGATAACTCGCTCAAAAATTTGTCAAATATCATCAGATCAAAGGAAACTCTCTAAGCCGCCCAATCAAAGTTGCTCATATTTCTTTATTAATTGCAATCATAACTCTATAAAAAGAGCCTCACCCCTCTCATGAGGGGAGGAAAGCTTGAAGTCTGAAGCGAGATCTTGAAGCTTTGAGAATGAGCTGAAGTCCAACATCACTTGTCGCCGCCCCCCGTCAACCACCACTCACCGGTCGTCGTCGATCACCATCAATCGTCGCCTAGTTCTTACGACAAGTTCATCCCTGCACCGTCTTTGTGGCTAGAAAGTTTTTGTAACCCATTCTCGCATGTGGGACAAGAGACTATACTTGTAATATCCAATTATAGCAGATCTCTTCAACTAGGCAGACCCAGTGCTTTCTTCCTTTATGGGTTTTCCACACACAATCTTCTCGTGTTCCGACTAGTTGTTTTTCCTTTCATCTGAATGTATATTGAATCTTCGTACATCACTAACACAATATTCTATTACTCTACCGTCGTGAATCTTCTAGCACACATCTAAATCTTAAAACATATCTTGATTGGCTACTTGAAAAAGAATGAAAAACCATTCTTATTCTAACAACCCATGCCAAATTTTCAACAACCTCCTAAACAACTTTTAATAATCTCCCAACTAATTTTAACAACCTTCCAAAATAAATTCCAATAATTCCTAAAATTAACCCTTCAACCTTAAATTTTACAAATAAATATTGGAATAAAAATATTCATACTATGTTTAAATAAGAGTCTCTAATGTTTCCGCTCAGTTTACTATAATTTACTTTATGGGCATATTGCTTTATTGCAGTCTACTATTGATATAAATAATGATATGTGATGGTCAGGGTGCAACTCGAGCTTGAGTTTGAGTTTGAGCTCAAGCTCGAGCTTAAGTCTACAAGTTCGAACCCAACTTGTTTATTATAAAAGAGAGAAAATAATATTAATTTAAGATAGTATTATAATAAAATGATAAATAGAATGAATAATTATGAGGAAAATAATAAGAAATCACTTAATATAAAATACAAAATATTTTTAATACTTTAAAGATGAATTCTTCAAATTTAATATATTTTGAGTATATTTTATATTAATATCTTTCTAAACGAGTCAACCCAAAAGCTAATGAATCGAGTCGAGACTAGCATGAGCTTGGCTTATAAATTTATTTTTCTCACAATAGTTTTATAATTACTATTATAAATAGACTAAAATGTGAACAAGCTGAACTTGAGATTCATGATCAGCTCGATTTGAATTTGTATGTTCTTTTCGGCTCTTGTTCGACTTTAAATTAATTTGAATTATTTAGAAGTCTATAAAATTTAAATACAACATAATAAATTAATATAAAATATTATAATATTATTATTTATTTATCATATAATTAGCTGAAGTTAAAAATAGCCGGACTTGGTTAAATAAAAGTTTATATGTATTTGATTTACCGTGGCTATGGCTTCATCAAAAGGAAGTCTACTGTTGAATCCAAATTGTTTGGGAGACACTGCCAAGGAATAGACCGTTACAGAGAGAAAGAGAGACAGTAAGGAGAGCAAAAATACAGTGTAGAACAAAAATCTGTAAAAATTTTCTTCATGAAATGAACCCCTATTTATAGGAATGAGGGATGTATAATTATATTTTGTATCCCTAGTATACGTAGATACGACTCCCGTCGTATCTACATGAATATTGGACAGGAAGCCCTCAAGGCTCCCGACCGGACTGGGCCGGAGCATTGGAAAGTTCCCCGTTGGACTAGGCAAAGTCCCTAAAAGATGTCTAGTCGAACAGAACCAGTTGCCTATGACAGCCTCTCTCCTTGCTTCGTTTTGGCCCGGCGGTTGATCGCTGGGGGCTCGATGTAAATTGTTGATTTGGCTATTTGTTTGGAGTTTATCCCTATACAAGTCAGATTGAAGGCTCCAACAAATTATTTTAGGGTCGGTCGATTTGCTTCGCTCATTCATCAGAACTAGAAAAAAGTGTCAGATTTATCCGCGCGGGTCTTATATCGGCAGGTTGATTTCTAGGAAGGATGTCGAATTCCCCCTGTTTGAGAAATGCTTTCCTCCGATCTACAGGAGCTAGCCGACTAAGCATGGTGTATCGCATTGTCCCTAGTGGGCCCTCATAATGCCACGTCATCTTCCTCCATCGGTCGAGTGATATCGTCAAGATTCATGCCGACACATTTTTGCTCTACATGTACAATAAAAATAAATAAATAAATAAATAGAAGATTGGTCTATCATTATATTATAATGTTATCTGTGTATATAATCAATCTGTGATTCAAGTTTTTATTGATTTATTTGGCTTTTGATTCAAAAAATCAACAAAGAATAGATAACTGATTTCGAAGGAAAATTTTTTATTTTTTTAGCATTAGGGGTGTAAATGAGCCTAATTTGAGCGAGTTTGGTCTCAGCTCGCGTTAGACTTGTTAAAAAATACTACTGATCGTGTTCAGCTCGTTTATATTTTGAAAACAAAAAAATTTGGTTGTGTTCAGCTTGTTTGGTTAGCTAGCCGAACACGAATTGTTCGCGAACAAAAAACCATTTTGACAACTCTAGCTATGCATTCAGCTGTTATGGGTGTAATCGAGCTGAGTTTGAGCAAGTCATACTCGGTTTGTTAAAAAATATTTTTATTCATTGTTCAGCTCGTTTATATATCGAACTCAAAAAATTTGTTTGGGTTTGACTCGTTTGCTTATCAAGCTAAACACGACAATTCACGAACAATGAGCTATTTTGACAACCTTAATCACACAGCCGTATAATTTTAAAGGTGGGGCGAGATTTAAATCTTGTTATTTATAATAAAATATTCATTTAAATATAATTAAATATATTTTTATTCTATTTTTATTTAGTTATTTTAATTGCTTATAAATCTTTGTAGTGTACTCGTCATTCGCTCTATATAAAAATAATACTGATTGTATATATATATAGTTCGAGCCAGTGTCGTATTCCTTGTCAAGTTGGTAGCGGGGTCACTGTAAGTCCCCTCTGACGAGGGTTCGATCTCCGTCGTGGTGCGTGGGAGGTCGAATTATAGGCACATGACGTCAGACCCCATCATAGGACTATTGCGCATAAAGAAATCGGTATTGGGCCTCTACCAAATAACAATTTCTTTTAAATTAAACTATATATATATATATATATATATATATATATCGAGCCAAAACGACCCAAACATGAATGATCAAAATTCTATTCTCATTCAACTTGTTTATATATCGAGCGTAAAAAAATTATTCGTATTCAACTCGTTTACTTAGCGAATGAATCGAACATGAACTACTCAATGAACTGAACACGAGCTTTATACGAACAACGAGCCATTTTGACAGCCCTCGTCTTATTTGCGTCGAATGGTTTACAATTTAGCATATTACTTGGTACACACGTAAAATGCCAATAGCTGGGAAAGAATAATATCAAGTCATAGTCTACCAAATAGGCAGCATTTCATAACATTTTGGTACTTCAAGAAAATATCTTTCAAAACTTATGTGGCCCTTATAAACATGTGTATCATATGGCTAATAAGCTGGTCATCTAAGCCTCATTTGATTTGAATTTGATTTGGTCAATTTAAAATGTAAAATTATTTTTCTATTTTTTTAATAATGCACGTGTCAAAATTTTTTTTTTAAAATAGCTATTTTAAATGTTAAATTGCACTAGGAGCTTTTTTTTATGTCAAAATACATATGGGCATTGTCTCATGATTTTAATATACTTTTTTTTAATTATTATATATTTTGGTTTAGTTTAATGTTTTATGTTGGTTTAGTTTATCAATGTTAAAGGAGAAAATATTGCATCAGGAGTTTTGATGCAAAACTGAATCATGACTCCAATCACAATGCGTCACGTGTACAGTTCGGCCCTACTAAATACAAAAACTAAATAATTTAATGGATGACGAGACCGGCCCGTACATATGACACATTGTGATTGTTTGCATCAAGACTCCTGATGTAATATTTTTTCATTAAACAAATACACACACCCGATCAATTATAAATGTGATCGAAAATTGTGATGTACAATAAAAATCTTTCATGTACTTTTGTATTTGGACATTTGTTTGATTTGCTTTATGTTCTACGTATGCTAAATCTGAGAAAATATTGCATCAGGACTCCTGATGCATGAGAAGGCCAATGGTGGGGCGCCACGTGGCAAGTGGGCCCCGCCACCCCATACACCAGCCAATGGCAATGTATGGTGGCGAGGCCCACTTGCCACGTGGCGCCCCGCCATTGGCCTCCGCACATCAGGAGTCCTGATGCAATATTTTTCCGCTAAATCTATCACTTGAAAAAGTGTTTATTGTAAAATATTTTCATCCTCCTTCACATTGAGCTCCCTCCCTTCCTCATGATACAATCTTATAATTCTATAATGGTTAAGGTAACTCTCTAATTTCTATACATTCTCTAGTTGTTCATTTATGCATCCATAGTTGTTCATACTATGATTTATATGCTATATAAGATCAATTCCTAACTTATATCAGGACCCTATTGCATTGCTTGTTGGAAGTTAAGTGGGCTACATTTGTGCAATCTCACTATAAAATTATTATGATTTTGTAATGTTATTTTAGTAATCTTGGTCAGTCATGTTAATGTATTGGCCTAGGACATGATTCAAACTTTTCATTCACATGCATGTGACATTGTTTGCACTCAGAAGTTAGACCAGACCAAAGCTCAAAACAAGCTTTAAGTGGGCATATTGAAGCATTACTTACAATCAATGTTGTAACGAAAATTATGACATCAATTTTAGGATGGGCTATGATCAATGATGCATGAGGCTACAAATGTCAAGGTATTAACCGAAGTCACAGAATTTTGATAACTCTTACTATTACGTAAGTGAATCTTCTATAACTTTCATTATGAGTAGGGTATCTTAGCATCCCATAGGAAAAACTTGCCGAAGAGAGTTTAACTTATATCTAATTGCTACAAGATAAATCTACCTTGTATCACATGTAAACTCCTTATGAGCACTTTGATTGAAGCTTCTTATATAACTATCCACATTTCAAATTAAAGTTAGCCTTCTTCTAAGGGCATTCTTGAAAGATAAAAATCAAAGATAGCAATATTGAGACCTTAGATTAAAGAACAATGCCAAAAATATTAGATAAATTAGGGCATCTAAATCAAGTCGTCATTAAAATTGATGAAACAGTGGCAAATCCAATTATGTACTTCGATTATATGTTAATATTTAATATTAAGGCATAATGTCTCCATTACTACATTGATCATTACTAATAGCGGCATAATGGATTAATAGGATTCCTAAGTTGACAACAGCCAAAGAATTCAATTACTTTGAATCAAGACAATTTACTATCAATAGTAAATCATCGAGATAACGTGATCATCTCACTACAGTCAAATTTATAAACATATCAAAATATTATTCATTTTAATACCTATGAATACCCCCAAGAAAAATGGAACTGATTTTCACACTTTTTTCTTCTTCCAAAAAAAAAACTTCAATATATTAATTTTGGTGCTTATTTAACTTCAAACTCAAACAATAACTCAAAAATCATAGTTATTTTTCAATAATTTTGACACTTGAGTGATGGTGGCAAACTATTTTATGACTTTATATATGCCTAACTTAAATGCACTGTCCTTCAAAATCACATCTCCAACAAAGAGTGCCCCAACGTCAAAATATGTTAGAAAAATTAGGGCATCAAAATCAAGCCGCCGTTAAAATTGTTAAAACACTGGCAAATCAATTTATTTTCTTCAACTGTCTATTAAATTTAATATTAAGACATAATGTCTCCATTATTACATTGCTCATTACCAATAACAAGATGGAATAATAGGATCCTTAAGTTGGTGGCAGTCATAGAATTAAATCACTTTGAATCAAAGCAACTTACTGTCAATAGTAAATCATCGAGAAGGCATGATCCTCCCACCATAGTAAAATTTATAAACATATCAAAGTATTACTCATTTTAATGCCTATTAAACCCCCAAAAATTAACTTCAATATATTAATTTTGGTTCTTATTTAATCTCAAACTCAAACACTAACTCCAATATCATATTTATTTTTCAATAATTATGCTACTCAAGTCATGGTGGCAACTTATTTTATGACTTTACATATGCCTAACTTAAATGCATTGTCCTTCAAAATCACAATCAATCCAAGATCACATCTGGAACAAACATTGGCCCAACGTCAAAATAAATTAGATAAATTATGGCATCTAAATCAAGCCGTCATTAAAATTGATAAAACAGTGGCAAATCAATTTATTTACTTCAAATATCTATTAATTCTAATATTAAGGCGTAATGTCTCCATTATTACATTGCCTATTACTAATGACAAGATAGAATAATAAGATCCTTAAGTTGATGGCAGTCATAGAATTCAATGGCTTTGAATCAAGGCAATTTACTATCAATAATAAATCATCGAAATGATATGACCATCTCACCATAGTAAAATTTATAAACATATCAAAATATTACTCATTTTAATGCATATTAATACCTAAAAAAACATCAATATATTAATTTTGGCTCTTAATTTCAAACTCCAATAACTCAAATATCATAGTTATTTTTCAATAATTATGCTACTCTAAGTCATGGTGGTAACCATTTTATAACTTTATATATGCCTAACTTAAATGCACTGTCCTTCAAAACCATAATCAATCCAAAATCACATCTCCAATAAACATTGCCACAACGTCAAAACATATTAGATAAATTATAACATCTAAATCAAGCCGCCATTAAAATTGATAAAACAGTGGCAAATCAATTTATTTACTTCAACTATCTATCAATTCTAATATTAAGGCATAATGTCTCCATTATTACATTACTCATTACTAATAACAAGATGGAATAATAGTATCCTCAAGTTCATGGCAGTCAAAGAATTCAATTACATTCCATCAAGACAATTTACTGTCAACAGTAAATCATCGAGAAGACATGATCATCCCACCATAGTAAAATTTATAAACATATCAAAATATCACTCATTTTAATGCCTATTAACACCCCCAAAAAACAACTTCAACATATTAATTTTGGCGCTTACTTAATTTCAAACTCCAATAACTCAAATATCATAGTTATTTTTCAATAATCATGCTACTCTAAGTCATGGTGGCAACCCATTTTATGACTTTATATATGCCTAACTTAAATGCATCGTCCTTCAAAATCACAATCAATCCAAAATCATATCCCCAACAAACATTGCCCCAACAACCATTTTTTTAATACAACTTTTCATAAAAATACAAACAAATATTAGATATTTGCTTTCATGGCAAAGAGTGCAAACCCCACAAACCATTTTTTTATATTATAAACCTTCCATTGCTGTGCATTTTTGCACTCAAAAAGTTGTTCCTTGCAAGAAAGAGCAGCTACATCATGCAAGGCCAATTGCTTCCTATACCTTCCAAATGGAAAATATGGCCATCTTTGTCATTATTGTACAATGAAAGAGGGAAAGGTAAATAGTAATATTCTTTACAAAAGTCTTCATAGTTGATTTGGTTTTATTAAGTCTGACTCCGACAATTAGCATTGGAAGTCCAACTTCTATAGCCGCCCCACTAGAATTTTGCAGAGCTGAGTTTTGAATGCATGATTTGTGTAAGATTGATTGCTTTATTAGTTATGTGTTGATTTGATGTTATTAGAATTTGCATGGGTAAAATATTGCGATAAATTTATCGTAGTCGTCGGCACGAACTTCATGAATTTTGAGACAATTTGTTTTTAAGTAAAGGTCGTTTAGACTTTAGGATAATCTAGAAATTTGATTTCGGTAAACTTATAGTCGAACAGACAAGCTCGACAAGATGAACATAATGATATCAAAATTGGTCAATTCGAATAAAGTCAAGCTCATATTGTGGGAGAAGAGTGGGCATGTGTAGTAACAACTGCGCAAGATCCCGTGCATGGTTTTTTCTGTCTTTTCAGGAATTGCACGTAAAAATCGGTGCGTCTCATAACTGTCATTTTAATTAGTTGAGTATGTGTGTTGGATATTCGTGTAATTTTATGATGTTAAATAATCATTCTACTGTCATACAAATATATTATTAAGAATCTAGCCAATAATTAATAATGAAATTGGTCGTTTTTATTGAGTTTTATAAAATTTAGGCAGTGTTATTGGAAATAGAAAAATATTAGATTGTTATTGGATTAAAATGTAAGATTACACATTGATTTAATAAGTTATAAGTTCTCTTTGGGGACAAGTTGGACTGGCCCTATGTATGTTACATAACAATATTATACAATAAATACAAAATACAACATTTACATAATAAAATAGTTGAATGTATGGCCTATGTTTTCAACCAATTTGACTCTTAGGGGAGTTAAATGATGTTGACCTGACATACTAGTAGAACTCGACGTAGGAACTACAGTTGATGACTGGCCGAATTGGTCTGTAAATTGGTTGGCCAGGCTGCTCAACCGAGTTATCTAGCCAATATATGTGATTGAATATGTTTGTTACGTTATTCTAATGAACCGGCTAGTCGAATCAGCTGGTTGATTCACAAAATGACTTGGGCTGCGATCATAAAATCTTGGTTATACATATTTAATTCATTGTTTCTCTTTTTGTTTAAAATAAGGTAATAATATTTTCATAGTTATATATATATATATATATATATTTTGGGTACATATATTATGGGTGATACAATTCATTATTTATATATAAGGAATAATATAATTTTCTATAGCAATCTAAAAGAATTACTTTATATTATATACTTTTGAATATCAAATTTAGAAACATTAAATATAAAATGGTTTCAAACAAAAAATCATAAATTATCTGATAAAATGCTTTTAATTAAATATATACATATATTTAATAAATTTTAAAATTTGTAAGATTAAAGAAAAAAATTTTAAATTTATTCAAAAGGAAAACAATCTCTCTTTATTTTTTAAACGAATTTTATATATATCGGAGTTCAACCATTATCATAGACACATTTCACACCATAAATTTTCTATTCATATCTTGTATACATCAAAACTACTGGGACGAATATAAAAAAAAACGAACGATAGGGGGCTAAAAGCTTCCCTTTGAGGTAAGCAATCAACCGACAAATCAAAGTGAAGCATGAGAAACCATGTCTCTAAACCCGAGAAAGTCAAAGCTCTGGAGATTTTTTTCCTGCTCAATAGTGATAAGATCTGCCAAGAAAGAGGTTAAATCATTCTGACAGCGAGTCTCGTCGGATATCCCACATAGGCAACGACAATATCTGCCCGAGACTTTGCAGAAGGGAATATCCGGCCAAGGAGACGAAATAATCAGGCAGACAAAGACACAGGCCCTATAAGACTTGAGCCAAACGACAATCGAGTCACAGCTCACCCGATGAAACAAATCAACCCGTCAGCCGACAAATTGACCAGAGCATAGACGAGAACCCTCTAACACGGTTAATTGACCGACCAACTTTTTGCCATTACGGATGAGATCAACACTCAACCGGATGCCTCGACCGACCAACACTAGACAAGGTCGCCACTCAATCGGTTGTCTCAATCCCTACTACTCCAACTCTTGTTAGGCATACCACATGGGCGAGTTCTACTCGATAATCATCATCAAGTAAAACGAGGAAGGTGATTTAATACTATGTAGGCGTGTCAACTCAATCAGGTTCATAGGTCAGGTTCCGCTTTAAGCTTGTACTGACCCGATCCAAAAAATGCTCCACCCGAACCCAACAAGGATATTAAACGTGTTATGAGTCTAAACATGAGTCAAACTCATATAACCCATAATGTATAATAGCTATTCAGGTCAATGTAGGGTAAAATTCTTGTCTGATTTGGGTCAATTTCAAGTTAATTTTGAGTTTGCGGTTCAATTTAGAATTACTTTGGGATTCAAGTGTCGATTTTGGGTCAATAATGGGTTAACCTGAACCGACATGAAAAATTAAATCGGTTAAATTCCTAACTTGAACCCTACCCATAAATCAATCCATCCAATCAAAATCCAAAATTTTCGAGTTGAATTCAGAACGAGTTGATTTGTCGAGTCAATTTTTAACGCCTTTAGCAATAAATGAGATTTATTATGGGATTTAAGATAAAACTAAGGAGAAATAGATTTGAAGCTACCTTGGATTCAAAGCTTTCCTCTTTTGTTGTGTGATGGGACTTAACACTAAATTTTGTGCAAGTCCAACATAGGGATACGATATTGAGGAAAGAAAACTGAAATATGAGATTGCGTACTATCTTTGCTCTCGTAACGGACATGAAAGGAGCAAAAAAGGGATGCTATTTTTATGGTATGATTGAGGATTTTCAAATTTTAAATTACTAAATATGTAAATAATAATAATAATTTTTAGATGTTATTTATGTTAAATCACCCCTCACCCGATAACTTAGTCTAGTTCTACCGATAAGAGTTTCTCATCCTGAGACTGATAATCCTAGTTCAACATAGTCGAACAAGCGTGCCTTACCGAAGTAAGACTAACTGAGTCCAGGCGACCGTGTTAAGTGGAAGGCCCATACATGTTAATTACCCAAAGTAAGCTGTAACGCCCAATTAAAATAAAGAGTAAACATGTAACTTCACATAATGCATCCCCTCCACCATAAATAGAGAGATTTTTATGATTAAGGGTCAACTCTCATATGCTGCACGCTCTATTAATGTGAATATTCATATCGAAAATTATTACTTCCGGATTCCAGACATAGAGATACGTCCGGAGTCCAATGAAATCATGCCGCGTTGTCCGGTCGTGCAACCCACCGCTAAACCGCAGAATAACACGGGAGAATATTCTTCATGAGTTATTCTGTGTTATTCAAGTGTTATTGTGAAAGAATAACGCAGAGAACACGGGAGAATATTCTCCCGTGTTATTTTATGATGTTCTAGACTCACACCAGTGTTATAATAACAAAATAATACTTCGATACACAAAATAACAAGGGAGAAATATGTTATTTCGCGATTAAGCGATGGGTTGCGCGACCGAACAACACGGTGTGATTTCATTGGACTCCGGACCTATCTCTACATCCGGAGTCACGTCTGGACTCCAGACGTAATAATTTTCCATATTCACATATTCACCATACGTAAAATCTCCTCTCTTTTTTTTTTTACATCATTTTATAAAATAATTTTGAATAAGTTCTGCTTTTTCGTGCAATCTTAGATTTTGAACAGAAATGTTGAATGGAAATGGAGAGCCATACTTCCTAACTTGGTTTCTACGTCTCTCCCTCCCTCTTTCCACCCCCTCCTTCTGTCTCTATCTCTCCCCCATTAATCCGCTGGACAGGTAAACCAGAGTCACCACACCCTATATAAACTCCTTAACTTATAAACCAAGCAACCAAATCAGATCAATCTTCATTCTCTAAACCTGCTCTACCCCATCACATGGCTTCAACTAGAGCTTTAGCCACACTTCTCTTCATCTCTCTTCTGTTCATCCCTCACTCTCTTCAAGCAAGGACCCTCATGGATTTCATGGAAGTACATTCATCTTCTCCAAGCAAAGCCCAACAGAGCTCTGTTTCTGATACTGCAAACCACTCCAGCAAACAGAAATCGATGGAAGTCAATGAGAGGATTCTGGGATCAGTTCCAAGCCCAGGTGTTGGCCATTGATATACTTAACTGTATTCCCCTTCTGTTCTCTGTTCAAGCCACCCTGTTCAGTCTCTCTGCACTAGTTCAGAAGCTTTGTTGATGAGATATTGTTGTAAATAGCAAAGTTTTGGGGGTTATGAATGTAAACAGCACTTTATCTTTATTGGAAAGCAAATAACGGAAAAATAGATCAGCTGTTCTTAAGATTATATGTCATGTAATTATTACGTATGTATATATTATTCATTCACTTGTGCGGTCAGTCGTGACCTGTTGGTAGAGAGGCTCTTTAAAAGCAGTAATTCCCCTCTGCTCACAGGTTTGAATCCTCCTCTGACCAATTGGCTAGTAGTGAGGGCAATCCTCGAATAATTAGGCACATGAAGGTAAGTAGGAGCTCGTATAATAGCCTCCGACCATTCTTCTATATATATATATATATATATATGATTGGTTCATAGAATGAAGACAAGGGCCCCTCAAAGCAGGAAAGAATGAATCACGCATTTTGTATTTGGTTGTCTTTATAAAGATTTACTTTGCGTATGTTCAGATGCTAATGGAGATACGGGAAAGGAGTTGCTTGTAGAAGGCAAATGAATCCATTGCTTCGCCTGATATTTTTTATTTGCATCCATTGGCTTTCCATCCTTTTTATGGTAGGGCTGATGGCTGTCTGAAGGTCGAAATTAATAAAACCTTGAAGATGTTTAGCTTCATGGAATGCGCGTGAGCACACAAACACAAACATTCATGCATGCATACAAACATCCATATATAGATGCATCTACAAATGTATGTATGCATACATATATACATACATGTACGTATCTACCTATGTATCAACATACATATGTATGTATGTATGTATTTACATACCTATGTATGTATGTATGCATGTATGAAGGTATGTATGTATGTATGTACGTATGTATGTAGGAATGTATATACGTGTGTATGTACGTACTTACGTACGCATGCATGCATGTATGCATACATAGAAAATATGTGAGCATGAATCTCGAGTGAATCTAACGGCCTAGGAGACAAGTAATATCGACGGGTGGACCCACCGACAAAAAACTTGGGGGGCCCAGACACACGACTAGATGCACTATATTCAAATTCAACTGTTATAAAGATGAGTACATGATACAAGCAAAAGACAAATGATAATCCAAACCTAAAACCTCAAAGTAGTCAAACCCGATGAAGGAGTTGATTCCTCGAATCTTATGAATATATTGGGGGAGACTTGCAGCCATCCCCCAAGACCTCTTAGCCTAAGGGCAGGTAATTTTTCAGATTACAGTGATTCACTCTCTATCCGATAGCCTAGCTCCGCTCTGCGAACAGGAGTCCTTTGATGAGGATCAATGGCTAATGACCAGACCATGCCAATTGATCGACAAGACTTAGCTGATTGGATCAGCCCTACCAAACCTTCACCAGTAGAAGATCAGCCGATCGACAACGCTACAGATCTAGCCCGCCAAAAGAAAGGATCAATTCACTCTCTCCCCAACTGAACATCCACCAAGACTTCAATAGTTTAACTACCGGCAACATCTACCGGATCCAGCAAAACGACAAAGCTTGTTGAAGCCCTGCTAAGCTTAATCGGCCGAGCTAAAGAGCAGTAAGCCCCTGAGCCCACAACAACCCCCACTTAAGCACAAGGCATAAATGTAAGTTCACTTATTGTACCTTATTTCCCTAGAAATAGGGGATCATTCCATGAATAAATGATTACATAATTCTCTCATTTTATGGTTCATTATGGTGCATTCTTCTCTGCTCCTCTCTCTCTCTCTCTCTCTCTCTCTCTCTCTCTCTCTCTCTTGTTCTAAGTTGTATTGTTTAAGTATGATTTACATGAAAAATTTGAATTCAATAATATGTGTGTGTGTGTGTGCGCGTGCATATACATCTATATGTATTTATATATATACATACTGTATACACCAAAGCTGTCAATATGGATCTCAAAGCAATCGAATGGCCTAGAAGACATCGGCCAGGCAATCGAGGTGTATTATCGCCCTATGAACAACCACATAATCAAGAATCGGCTGGCAGACTATGGCGAGAGATCCGAACGACAAACCACGCCCGTTGTCCGAACCAACTAAAACATGGGTGGGAATCCTTGATCACGGCCAATCAACTGAACCACTTTTACCAAGACAGACGAGATTGCCACTAGATCAGGCGCCTCAGCCAACAAACCCTAGACGTTGTCATCTCAGTCGACCGAACTCAAGCAAGTCAATTAGCCAATTACTGTCATATTAAAAGTCGAATTGTAATACATATATGATATAAAATCCATACGATTAATTCAAACATCAATTGTATTAAGAGTGGTTTACATAACTGCTCTGTCCTTTTCTTTAATTAATCAAAACACACATCTATAAATTGGAGGCAAAAATACGAATAAAGGGAACCCCTCCCCCGATTCTCTCTACAGGGAATTCTAGACCTACTCTATTGTCTCGCCCTCCTTCCTCCTTTCTCCTTCCTCCTTCCTCCTTCCTCCTTCCTCCTTCCTCCGGTTCTAACTCTCAATGCGTGTTCACAAAATATAGTTTAGAATTCAACACACACTCACACACACACACATACATATATGTACATATATATGTATGTATGTATATGAATGTATATGTATATAAATGCGTGTGTGTGTGTCTCTCTCTCTCTCTATATGTATGTATATATATATATATATATATATATATATATATATATATATATATATATATATATATATATATATATGAATGACTGGAGTCTATTATATGAGCTCCCAACCACCTTTATGTGCTTAGCTATTCGATGACGACCCTCATTACAAACAAATTGGCCAGAGGAGGATTCAAACTTCGATCCGAGGGACTTACGACATTCAAAGAGGTTGTTTTATCAACAAGTGTCACGACCTAGCAGACTTGTGGGTATGTATATATATATATATATATATATATATATATATATATATATATATATATATATATATATGACGACAGTCGTGATCAATTGATGAGCAGTCTCTCTGAAATCCATTTTTACGAAAATAATAAAATGTTGATGCATAGTAATAATAATAATATTTAACTTTATGCTGTTTTTAATTGCAGTTCAAAAGCATAGGAAGCCCACGTGGGGTGTGTATATCTCGGAGCCTCACGTGTTTGAATTTAGAATATTCGGACAGAATCTTTGACTCTCCTTTTAAAAGCCAGTCAAATCAAAATTTCATTTTACTAAGCTTTTCAAAATTCAAATTTGATTTGCACTCTAATGTACCAAAACAAGACATATTAAAAATATCAAATTTCAAATGAGTTGGAAGGCTAATAACTCTGCTCGCTCAAATTTCGACTCATTTGCGCCTTTACGTGCGTGCGGTGAGTGTTATCCAGACAGCTTGAGCACATCTTGACTGTCGTCCGGACGTACGATCAGCCGCACGTAGTAATTTTCCCTACAGTCGAGTTTAAGAAAAGTTCCTTATACTTCTCGGCTACGAAGGTCGAAACTATGTGCCATTTGTATCCCTTGCAATTTTTCAATACAAACAAAGAATGGAAATTTATTTAGGATAAATTGTGCAAATTGCAAATCTTTTTTTATTTATATATATTTTCAAATTAGCCACCCGGGTAATTATTTATTGATGAGTGCCATGAACAAACATAGAGAATTTGATAAAAAT
Organism: Papilionanthe hookeriana x Papilionanthe teres; assembly: GCA_022702705.1. Taxonomy (NCBI): domain Eukaryota; kingdom Viridiplantae; phylum Streptophyta; class Magnoliopsida; order Asparagales; family Orchidaceae; genus Papilionanthe; species Papilionanthe hookeriana x Papilionanthe teres. The sequence continues at coordinate 48,202,537 of CM040431.1, forward strand.
GAAAAATATGGGTTGGGTTTTGACCATGAATTTTGATATTTGATTGAGAATTAGATAAAAGAATGCAAAAGGGTGGTTAATTTGTAAATAGGAAGTTTCGGAGGTGGTCTGGCCCGTATTTTTATGGTAAGCTTTAGAGAGAAAATTTTTCTGTCTGGACTTCGGACATAGTTACCCAGTAATATGCCGCCACGTGTGCTACATCGTAGAGATTATTATAGGGTTATTGAAGTGAAACTGCAGAGATTATCAGAAAGTTATTGCGGGAGTTAATGCAGGGGGTTATTGAAGTGGACCCATTGAAGTGGACCCGCTGAAGATATTGAGGTTATTGGAGGGTAATTACAGTGAACCCGCTGAAGTTATTTGAGAATTATTTGGGGGTTATTGGAGTGCAAATGCAGTAGTTATTGTGGGTTATTGCAGCGTTATTGGAGTTAATACTCTAACAAACCTCCAATAACTTTCATCCACAGTTTCACTTCAATAACCTCTACAGTTCTATTTTAATATTTTTTTAGATGAGTCTGATATAACACACATGATGATATATTATTAAGATGCTACACATATAGCTACGTCCGGAGTCTGGGCAGAAAATTTTTCCGTTTTAGAGCGTCACTTTCCTTACCGACGTGTGTTCTTTTACAAAATAAATCCTTTAAGAAAGTTAAAAGTTTCTAAAGTTTGGCAGCAGGGCCTTTTGAATACTATAGTTATCATACTGCTGCTGAGAGTTTATCAGCCAGCAAACCAGATTAAAATATAATCAATTAAGAGATTTACATTTACACCATGTATTTTTTATGTATTTATACATGCAATAATTATACTGTATTATTATTTTTATACCATCCAAATACCTTAAATTAAATATAAATATCCTTAATAAATATTTTTTAAGTAAAATATATGTTGTAATACATACATTTCAATCTAATTGAAACACTGAAATTTTATATAAAATAAAAATTAAAATAAAAGTTTAAATATATAAATAAAAGAAATTTATGAGGCATCAATGTAAAAAAAAAACAAGATGCCATCAAATTTTGACAATTGGAATGCTGTCAAATCATTAAAACAAAAGGGATTTTTATCATTTCCGAGTTAACTTTTCCATCTCACAGTGCATATTACGTCTGGCGAATCGGATATGTGGACGGCAGTGTGAATCACGACTCACCGTACAATCGACAGATATTATATTTCCTTCAAAGCATAACCTGCCGTCGCACATGCCCCTACACATGCGGCTGCCACGCAACATGTATACTCAATCCACTCGCACCGACTCCCAACAACCACAAACGCGCACCCACCCGATCATTTCGCATTGTGATTGGATTTTAACAAAAGAGGTTGGCATCATAACGTATACAAGTAAAAGCAATATTCAGATGTTAGATATATAAAAATGACGCGTGCTATATAAGTCCCCATAAAAGAATATAGTGACAAGTGAACAATTTAAAAAGCCTTAAAAGAGTAACTAATAGAGTAGGCACAGAAAGTAGAGAGTAAAAAGAGAGCAGAAAGGTTGGCACATGAAAACTGAACTTTTTGTAAATTACTTTGGTTGCAACATATGGCATCTTCTAAGATCTCCCAAATTCATACACAAACTCTCTCTTCCACTTTTAGGTGGGGTTGCCATCATAGTAGAAGTGTAAAGACTTTATGAATCTTTTAACAAAACAACATAAAAAAGATGGAGATAAGATCAAATTTTGAGTAAAAGAATCTATGAAACTTATGAATTCAAATCACATATTCCAGCAATGAAAAATAGAGATGAAACTAGAAAAGATGGAGGACGAAGATTGCATTTTCTAAAGTTTGAGAGAAGCTTTGAAAACCGACGGGTAGGTTGGAAAGTGGACTAAATTGGTTGAAACTAAAGCTTATTATCACGCTCCCAAAAGAGTTTTTATAAGAAGTGGACAGTTTGAGACTTATATACTGTTTTTTGGTCTTACACCTAACTGATGTGGGACTAAATGTCTCTGATATTCTTCTCCACCCAATCACGTGAGGAGGGCGTCACGGATCAACTCCAGCGAGGGCCCTACACCATGGAAAGTCCTCACATGTGACAGGCAGTACCATTCTCTGATAACACTTGTCACGTTCCTAAAAGAGCTCTTAAGAGAGGTGGGCAGTCTAGGACTTATATACTGTTTTTCGGTCTTACGCCTAACCGATGTGGGACTAAATGTCCCTGACATTGTGCCACATTTTCGATTCACACTTGAAAACATACTTTGGCGGTGTTCTGCTAGATCCAATAAATTCAAATATATCAAACTCTCTGCGATAGAGATGAAGCTCACGAGTAACGACGGAGTGAATCCTTCAAATTCACCCTGCGATCAGATTTAATAAATCAGATTTACATTGTAAAAGAGATGAAAAGCGAGAAAAAAGATCAAAGGCGAGAAATTTTAATTTTAGATTTATTTTTTATTTTTTTGACATTTGATCAAATCCTATTAGAATTTCAAACAGAAGAGCTGTATTGATAGAGGTAAATGACACAAAATTCAACTCAATTTGGTAAAGTTTTCTGTCAATACAGCTTTTCTGTTTGAAATTCCTGCGCCAGCTTCCTAATTCAAACAAAGACCGTGATAGTCTTCGCTGACCATCTGGTACGGTAAGCTATATTGTCTCCACCGACAGAATTTCATTCAATGCCTGCAAAATCTTCTGACTGATACACACGTGTAGATGACAAAGGGAAGAAGAGAATTAAATGCAGCTAATGAACCAGAGTAAAATCAATAAGTATTATTACTATTGTGTATGAATAAGATTATTATGGTAAGAGTTAGTTTTATATAGAGAGATTAGTATTATTATGGGCCTTTAAGTTTAGGATTTGAGAATGAATTCTTCTCTAGAATTATAGAATTTTTGAGAGATTGCTTTATCTCTTGAATTGTAAGTGGTTGTCTTTGTCTATTCCTTGTCTATTGCTTTAATTTAAGGTTGAAGAAAAATGTATTTGCTCTAATTTTTGTGGAAAAGAATGTCAAATTTGACGCTGGATCGAGAGCTAGAGTTTTCTAAGAGGAGCAATCGCAGCAAGTGTTGCAACGTACGGAGCGATTGATCTTTGGAGAAAAGGATAGCATCATGGCATGTCGTACGGCCACGAGTTAAGCTTGTCGGGAAGGCGACGATGGGATCGCGTTCGGCACCTATGAAGTCTAGTGGGATTCATAACCCTTGGAAAGTGAAACGCCGAAATTGCGATGTTGGGAGAGATCACCTGTGAATACTGACGTCATTTTAAAAATCGATAGGATTAGTGTGCCGAAGACAGGATCACGATGTGCCTTGCGATCAGGATCACGTGCCTTGAGATACAGTCACGATCAGAGCTTGCTGGGAAGTTGACAACATGATCGTAATGCCGACTAGAGCTAGCAGCCCGTCACCTTCGTTACTCGCAATAAAATCAAATTTTAATATGAATATCATGTTTATTTTACTCTTTTAATTTTTGAAAAGTCGGCGTTAAGACAAATCAACAAATTAATCATCATTAAAGTGATTACTCATATTTTTTTACAATAGTAATATTTTATTCCTGTTGATTAAATGCATTTACTATTATAGCACTACATGTCTATGATTAATGATTATATTAGAATTTGTTCAAATTGTATGTGTATGCTCAGTTCTATTTAACTCATCCTAGATATTGAATATTGTACAACAATATCTCGACTGATCTGGAAATGAGAATGAAATATTCATTATGAGAAAGTTATATTTTATAGTAAATTTGTATTCGCATGCTTGACTATGATGAAGTCACTCATTTATGATATTAACAGGAGAGCGATAATATATATGGGCATGTAAATGAAAAAGAATATTGATATTGAAGTACCTTAAGTGATACAATTGATTTATTAATTTGTTTAACATACATTTTACTTTATTTTCTTCATATTACTTTAATTTAAGAGTATGAATACTCATTAGTTTTATTTAATTTATTATTGTTTTAAATTAACATGTCAAATTTAATCAAGTGATTAAAAATATAAGTGAAAAAACAACAAGTATTTATAGAAGATGTGGAAAACCATTAACGGGATAAATTTAAATATATTAACTTTTTCATTTAATAAATGATAAATAAATATAAAAAACTTAGTTTCCATCATCATCAGACCAGACGCCTATGTACTCAGTTCATGTGGAACATGCCACAACCAACCATCCCTACACTAGCAACAATCACAGAGTAAACGAATGTCCTTTACAGATAGCATTGTTATTTCCTTTGACGAAACTATAGTCAGAAGAAAGCTATAAGCCACTTTAGTGTTCAGTTTGTCATTTATCTTTATTTAGGAATTGAATTCTGATAGCATCCCTTCCAAGATAGCTTGCCGATTAAGAGTTCAGGTCACCCGTTCCACAGTGTATGGAATTTTATTAATAAAGGATTGTGTTTTGATTAGTTCAATTTTCTTCTAATCAAATCAGGTTGGCTTCAAACCACAACCAATGCAGCATAGGACAATTGAATCAAGCAACTAGATCATGTAGCTGATCAGGTCTAACCCTCGTACAAGTGCATCAGCATAGAGAGGAAAAATATACGAAACAAAAGGATTGAGCAGCAAATCAAATCAGGCTCAGACAGTGTAGCATTACGTTCATGTTCCTCCACAAAATCATCTTATAACTTGCATCTATGCTGGTCAAGGTTCACAAAGAGGAATATAGCAAATCCTAGGTGCTTATCGCTGCATTCATTCAAACCTTATATTGAAGAGCCAATTAAAAATTCAGTGTAACATCCCCATTTTCCCCAAACAGCTTCAGAACGGCAATAAAACAAAAATAGAAAAAAGAAAACAATTGTAGACATCCATATACTTCTACATCACGTTTGAATCGAAACTTTAATAAGCATCACATCTGATTTCAGATCAGCAATTGTTAATCTAAAAAAAGACTTTGTTTTCAGATCAGAGTTCTTTGTTGCACTCAGAATAATTTTAGCAATCTAAGCACATAAGAACTCACATCAGACAAAACGAGTCCAACAATGAGGTCTTTAGAACATACCAATTGGGCTACAGTTTTTGACCAAGTTGAACGAGTCTAGGCATAGTTTCTGCCAGATTTGTATAAGCAAGTCATGTCTTCATGTAACATGAATCTCAACCTAAAGTAATCTTATACTTGCAGACAAACAATGGTACAGGCATTTATCCAGTTTTCCACTTGTTGTATGGAATATTAGCACCACCAAGCTTCACTTTCTTCTCATCTAAGTTCAGGCCGGACACTGAAAGCTTCTATCGCCATAATTCTGCAAGAAAGTTTCATACAAATCAAGGGTAGCCTGCTCTATTTAAAACATTTATATCAAATCCTAACTATTTAAACTTGGCCTTGAAAACCCTTCTGAGACATTCCTTCCTATTGAGTGTTTCAAAACATCTAATCAAATTACTTCTGGCCTCCTACTTTCATCAATATTGTTTAAATCACCCCCGCCCATCTTTACTGGTTCATATTTCTCTATTTTGTGCAACTAAAGCAACAAATCAATTTGCATATAAATATTATGTTCAACAAAAGAAATACTACTTCTCCAACAATAAAAAAGTACAAATACTACATGATATCCACTTTATTGCTTACATCTTCAAAATGTTATTTTCACGACATTCAACTTGATATTTTCTTTTTTTCTTTTTTTAGCCGATGGAATGGAATCATTTGAAACAAGAAGGCTTGGTTGTCATTTAATGAAATTTTCCTTATTATTCATCAGAGTGCTCATTATCATGTAAAAGAGACACCTCCTAACTTTAGCCATCAGATTTAACACTAATAAAATTATCTAATATTTTCATATCCTATCAACATATAGTTCATCCAACTACTTCAACAAGAAGCTCATTCTTAGGAAATATGGAAAAGGTTAGCAAGACTCACAACACAGGCTCAGATTCTATTATCTGATTACCCAAAACAATTTTGTAAAGAACACTTGATATTGATCAAGCCACCAAAACAAAATTAAAAAAATAATAGGTTGGCTTAATGGCAAGAAACTTTAAGATACCCTTTTAAACAAATTCCTATCAAATAGTTTTATTCATTGGATTATTAACATTAATGCTCGTACATATCCAAGATATGTGGTGATACTGAGGTTCAATGAAATGATGAAAGTATCACTAAAGTAAAGCTGCTGTTATAACAATCATGTGAGTAATTTCCTATTCACAGGAGGTACCAGAACAGATATCTCATTCGGCTGTCCAAGAAGACAGTTGGAACATACCACTTAGGTCGATGGTGAGGGGCTGTTGCCACAGTTCATATGCTTCGACAATCCACTTAGGTCAGGTTCACTTACTGCAGGGCTGCATTTTTTTAACCGATATAGGCAGCATCATGAAATCAATTCAAAATTAAGTTTCAAAGTAGAAGAAGAATTGAGGTCAAGAGTTCAATCAATAATAAAGAGAAGGAGATCAGGAGAACCTACCCGTCACTTTCAAAACCTTCATGGACATTAGGAGACCTGCCACTGCCACTCTGGGGAGATGAGCTTTGCTCAAGTTCTTTTGATAAGGGATACCTGCACAGTAGTATAGACCACAGAGATGACTTATATTTACAGAGTTGGGAGGCCATTGTAAGGGATGGCGTAAGCAAACAAAAAAGAGGTTTATGTAACTAAGTTTCATCGAATTTATCAAACAAAAAAACTAATTTAACATAACACGAGAAAATAAGTAATTTTCTTCAGCACATGCCCATCTGTTTGAACATCAATCATATCATTTTGAGAAGATTTGCTGCTGCCAATTTTTTGAGAAGGGCTGTCTTCGTTGACACCGGCAGAACTGCAGATGTCCAAAATGAAACATAAATCAGACAATTGATATGTCGGCATCCTCAGTAGCTTAAGCAAACTGAGAAACAAAATTTTAAAACTCAAAACATAAACTAATGCAAAATGTAAATAAAAAAAAAAAGTAAGCCAATTTTTAAATTAGCAAAGATGTTATCAATAATATACCAAGGTGATGGAGACCGAATCTGAATATTTTGTGGTGATCTGATGCATTCGCTCTTTACTGGAAAACTGTTATCATGATTTCTTGTGGTCCTGCAACCAGGAAACTTCAATGAGACTGATAACTCTAATACTATTACAGACATCAGAAATTTATTGGTGTGGACTCTGTAGAGCGAACAACCAATTACTAGTTTATATAGAGCGGTTTACAATCCCTTGATTAGTTGTCTGCACCAATACATATGGTCTTATCCAAACCTAACAATTTCCCCACAAACACAGCATCTTTACATATTTAAAATCCAGTGCACTACACAGAGATGATTTTGCTCTGAAAGAATGCAAGAACAAAATGCTGATGCGATGGCAGTGGAGGGTGCCCTTGCGGATTATTTCAGTGCTAGTTCACGAAACAAGAATAAATACGGAGTTGCTGTTAATAGCAAGAAAGATGATGCAGTGCTTCGCCAGAAGGCTCCATGAGGGAACGTGAAACTGTTCTTGCAGATTTCATGAAGGTGGAAATGAATTCGGAACTTTCAGGTGTGCCTTGTGATAATGGAGGTGCTGATGATGGTTCGCTGCTACAATACGCCGGTCACCTATCAAGAACCGTGATAGAGGCAAGGTCAAAGACAATCCCATGAATAATCATCCGCATAGATCATCAATTCGGGTTTCAAATATTGATAATGATTCAGGTGAAGAAGTCAATGCCTATGATATGGGCATTAGCTGTGAAACCTTCAATGACGCACCTGATTTGGTGGGTGGGTCAGGTAATCAGATGGATGATTGTGATTGTTCTGAAATGAGGGGTGAGGAGATGGCTCTGGACCATGACTTAAATGTTGTAGGTGTGTAAGGCTTTAATTCCAATTCACCTAATCTAGCCAGTGATCAAAATTGTAAACCACAAGTGTGTGGTAATGCCTCAAAAGACCAACTCTCACAGTGTCAATTTCTTGGCTAACCATCAAGCATCTCGAGGATCCAAGTAGGCCAGAGATTCAAGAAGGAATGGAGAGAACATTAGCTCGGATATCACTACTCCGCTTCAAAAGCAACAACAACAAACATTTAACCAATTGTGGAAACCACCCTTGGGTGTGGGCAACACCAATATGGGCGAAGCCAAATCCATGGCATAAACCAGCACATATCCAATCAAACTTCATTGATGAAAGCAGTACTGTTAAACTAAATCATGAATGAATTAAACCGAGCATAACCAAACACAATAAAGTTTTGGCGGCGAAGCTATGCTGTATCTTGTTCTTCAAAATAAGTTGAACCGTAAATGGGCTTATTTTGGTTTATTTAATATTGCCGCTGTAAGCAATGACTGTTTTATTTGCATATTTGATTTGGCGGAAACCAGAAATACAGTGCTTATGGGAGGACCATGGTTCATCGTTGGACAAATCATCAGCGTTGATATTTGGAGAACTTTTTCTCCAGATTCTCTTAAGGTTTCTCTCACCTATTTGGGTTTAGATGGATAACACCAATCTCCAGATTCGCTTGAAGGTTTCTCTGCAAGTATTGGGGTAGGAATGCCCGTGCTCGAGTGTGTCAGAGTGGACCATTCTAAAAAGCTTAAAGCAGATACATGGGTTGAAGGTGTTAACGGGAAGTTCTTCCCGGGATTTGAGTATGAAGGAATATCCCACCTGTGTTTCACATGTGAGAAAATCGGCCATAAGATACACCAATGCAAAGACAGTTCTAATTCTACTGCTCCTAAGACTCAATGTCCCCCTGTGGACCTCTCAATGCACCATGCCAGATGGCAATTTAAATCCCCCTTTGGTTAAACATGGGAACTCTCTAAATCAAGGAGATGGTCGGCATGTTGACAAGGTTGACATCCCCAGGACAAAACCGGCTTGTCCCTGGAGAGCAGGTTTCTAGTTGCAAGGCATCTAGGAACCACCAGGATGTGAACAGCATCATGCATGGCATGCAAAAGGAGAATCTGCCCCCTCATGTTGGGCCCACTAGAAGAAATAATCTAGATTATTTGGGGCCGTGGACCCTTGTGACTAAAAGGTAAGACCACAAAAAAACAGAATAGTCAACAAAGCAAGCCTCACAGAAGCTTACCACCGAGAATTCCAATAAAAGGGATCAGCATTTATTTGGTAATATTTCTAATGTTTTATCATCAACCAACAGGTTATCATCAACCAACAGGCACAATACTGTGGCAACTAATCCTCCCAATGCTCCCCCAGAGAATTCCTCTCCAACAGTTGATCAATGTCCTCCCCCAACATCCCACGATTTCTCCATAGAAAAGTTGGGTGCTATGTCAAAGAGGGAGACTAAAACAACTCCAGAAAAATAAGCATTGCAACAATTTGGAGGGTGTTCAAAACACACTTTGAAGGAGCTCCAACATTTGGCCGATGGAACACATTCCACGGAAGAGAAGAATCAATCCACCGAAAATTTTGATCAGCGGGGCCGCGTCTAATGTCTTTGATTCTTTTTTGTAATTGTTGGGGAATTTGGAAGAAGGCGACAGGGCATTACTTAAAGCAGCTTAATAGTGAGCAAGACCTTCTCCTTGTGGGTCTTGTGGAGACTAGAGTTGAGCAGTTCAGTCGTAAGGAGATTGACATCATGACTGGTCAAAATTGGGACTTCATTGTCCAACCATCGATCAGAAAATCTGGTGGCATTGCAGTCCTATGGCGGTTAGACTTGTCTTTTTTTTCCATACTATTTCTTTGCATAATTGGGTTACCATTCGGGATGTGAATTTGTCGAATAACACCCACTTGGAGAATTAGCAATTTATATGGCAACAAGGACTGCTTAGTCTGTTGTGCTGCTTGGGAATGCATTCTTGAGCATGACGAGCTTGACATGCCTCTCTTGATAGGTGGACAATTTAATTGTGTCGTTTCCTAAAATGATGAGAAGGGCAGCAAGCCTTTTCAGCTTAGTTTGGGGGTCCAGGAGATCATGAATTCTGAGGGATTCGAACTTGCATGATTTAGGTTTCAGTGGCCCGAAATACACGTTGTGGAATAACAAGGCTAGACCGAGTCATATTTGGGTCAGGCACGATAGAATTTTGGCAAACTCTACAGGTTTCGAACTTATTCCCATCGCTATGACGCAGCGCCTTCTTCGTGTGGCTTCGGACCATTGTCCCATCACTTTGAGTATTGCTCTTCCTCTTTTCTATTAAGCTAGGCTTCTCAGATATGAAGACACGTGCCTTCTTACCCCACGGCTTGGCATATTGTCCTTCGTGCTTGGGCCAAGGTCGACTCGGGCTAGGGAGCTGATATTCTTCGGAGAAAGTGAAAGCATACACTTAGGTCCTTTTTTTTCTAGAGCAAACACAAAAGGACTCGGGAATCTCAAAGCTTCTCTCGAAATGAGATTATGGAACTCCAATTGGAGGAATGTTCCCCCGAAGGTTTATCCAAGGAACTGCAAGGAAGACTCAAAGTTAAATGCCAAGAGCTTAATGTGACACTTGCACTTATTTCCTCTTGGTGGAGACGAAGGACCAAATTTAGATGGCTGCAATATGGAGACCTAACTTCAACTATTCCACAAAGTGGCTTCGACAAGGTATAAATCTAACTGAATTAATCGTATCAAACTTTCTGATGGCAGCTTTACAAAAGCACGGGAGAAAATTCAAGCGGCTTTCATGGACTTTTTCAACACCAAGTCGAATGTTTCCCAAATTAGTACCGAGAAATGGCCTGATTTAGCTTGACGGACCAACAGTTTCACCAATTTCAGTAATCAATTGGTCATGGAGATGTCGAATTTGGAGATTTGGCAAGCTATTATGCAAATGAGTCCTAACAAGACACCCAGGTTTGATGGCATCGCCCCTTCCTTCTACAAGAATTTTTTGGGGATTATTTCCATAAAAGTTCTGCAAGTTGTTCATTAATTCTTCTCCACCAGCCGCATGCCCTATCAATGGAAGCATTCCCTCATTGTGCTTATTCCAAATCTGAGAATGCTAATATTCCGATGATTTTTCTTCCTATTAGCTTGTGCTAAACTATTTATAAAGTGGTTGCCAAGATTTTGATCAATCCTCTCAAGGGGTGCTCCCACTTATTATTTCTCCAGAACAAGGTGCCTTTGTTCTCAATCGTTCCATTTCAGATCATTGCCTTCTAGCTCAAGAGATGCTTAACAAGCTCAGATATTCCACTTCTAAGTCGGGTCTTATGACTATCAAGATTGATATGGAACAAGCGTATGATAAATGAATTTGCAAATGTTCGAGAAGGTGCTTTTTAGATAGGGCTGCCAGGAGATCTCTGTTAAATGGGTGCTAAGCTGTGTTAAGTTGGTTTACGCTTTTGATTAATAGCCAACAATCCCCACATATCATGGCCAGTTGTGAGTTTCGGGCATACATATTGAAGTGACACTTGCCAACAACTCTACCTGTATCTCACATTTGCTTTACGCAGATGATTTTATTCTATTTTCAGTAGTATCTGTAAGATCTGCTAAACTCTCATCCAATATTCTTGTTGATTGCTGTGATTGAACAGGACAAAGGATTAATAGCATGAAGTCTGCTATTCTCTTTAGCAAAGCTACTATTCCTTGGAAAAGGCAAAGGATTACTAAAATTTTCAGTTTAAGAGGGCCGAGGAGCTGGAACATCTCGGTGTTCAAATGGCTTTTCGTCAATTTAATAGAAAAGTTGTTCTATTAAATTGTAGTAGTAATCTACAATTTAATATATTAAAGAGTCACTAATTAAATTAAATTCAAGCAGTGCAATTAAAACTATCTCGTTACTAGTTGTCCGCGTCTTTTATAAACTTTTTCCATTCTTTCGCTCATCTTTTAATCAATTAATTAAATCTGAAAAGATTAGTTTAAAACAAATATAAGCTAAACGAGTCAGTGAATATTCATACTCATAAGCCACAGTAACACGAGAAAAAGAAAAAATATGTATGCTAGTTAAATTGTTTAATTAATCAATATAAATATTTGATGATATTCAAAACGTCTTATTATATCATTAACATATCTATGCAACTGCCACAAGAGCATTGTCTACCAATTGTGTTAGTTAAGACATATTAATATCAATATCATTTTTCTTATACGTACACAAGTATCTTAGTGTTCCCCCACTGGTACCATCAATGGGTGATTCCATCATAGTCAATTATGCACATACAAACAATCAACATAAATATATCATTCATGTATTCATCGCATGCAATTTAGCATACTAGATAAAACATACACCAATGCATGATGATAGTAACTACAAATATACCTAACAATATAGCCGATAAAGAAAAGAATATCTCAATCAGAATAAAACATGTGAAAGTTCATTAACTGTAAAATAATTAAAAATAAATAAATTATTACTATAGATTAAAAGTATGAGAGCTTACCTTAATCACGGATGATTTTTTTTATTTTAAGAGTTTGTCACCACCTCCAAGTTATCACTTATATATAAAATATTCAAGTTACTAAATTCATTATTATTATTATTATTATTATTATTATTATTATTAATTAGCATAAATTTTAATTAAAATATCAATACTTGAACTTAAAGTTTAATTATTTAAATTAATACTCATAATAATTTTATTAATTTAGGACCCAGTTAATAATTTATAATATACTTAATTCATTTAATTAAACCTTTACCTCTCCCGAACTCTCGGCCCGACTGGCTCCGACATGTTCTGCTCCCTTCCATCTTCTTCGGCTCGATCATACAAGCTCAAAATACTGTGCGCGAAGAATCTTCTCCCTCACAACTTCTCTTCTTCTTCGACACTCAGCTAGGGCACGATGGCATCAAGGAAGCTCCTCCTTCATCTTTCTCTTCGACTCAACTTGAGGCATAGCGATCATCTGCTCCAGAGTTTGGGTTTGGCTCTCTCTCGCACAAGCCTTCTTCCTCCCTCTTCCTTTTTCTTTGCACGGTGCCAATGCTGCCTCCTACTCCGGTCAGCAGAGACGCCACCACTGTCCTAACCTTTACGTCATCCTTCTCTCTTTCGCACTTCACTCGACTCCCACGTAAATCGGTCCACGATTAAAATAGGCAAATTTGCCTCTTTGACTTCCTAACCTCCATTCACTTCCTTTCCCACTGCTTGGCTGCCCGCCCTTCACTTCATCTTCTTCGCTTCTTCATTTCCTCTTTCATCTGTTAGTTTATTCTTCCCCGATTCTTCGTTTCCTCTCCCCTCATAACTGAAACAGGACTATTATATGAAGTACCTTAATTGATACAAAATTTTAGACGGTACTTCTGTGACTGTTATACAAATATAGAATGATAAATATACCATTGATATAGTAAGATTCATTGCATAGCATCTCAAATATTTATATTGATCTATCAAAAAATTATAACCGGTATGCATATTATTTTTAAAATCTAGGCAGCTCTATCTATAAATAAAGCTAGTATGAGTGATAAAATAGCACCATTTGAAATCCACCTCTTTAACATGAAAAGTTGTTTCCTTTCAAATTTAATCACAATGATAACTTTTAAGGATTTGTTCACGAAAGACTCTCATTACGCAAATTATGTTCGTGCATCGGAACAACATTTCCCAAACTGTGACCCTAAAACCTTTCAATTCAAAAGCATCTAGTCATTGAATTTTAACAGCAAAAAAGGACATTAAAGAGAAGCGTTTATGCATTGGGGTTGCAACTTACATTTGCTGCTATGCATGTAGTTATCAGCATGCCGATGGATGCAAATAAAAATAAAATAAAATAAAATAAAATAAAAAAGCTAACAGTTCTATGGTACCTTTCATCAAGTTGATCAGTACGTTGATGGGATCTACTCCGGCTGCGTCTTCTTTTGGGGATGTCCCTAAACAGCAAAATTTAATTAATTCTGCTATACAAAAATATGGTAAACTATAGAAGAATTAATAGTTTCAATAACCCAAAATGAACCTAAAAACCTGCTCATGTGTGCCCTAGAATGAGGGCTTGAACTCCTTCTAGAACTTCGTGATGCCCGAAATCGACAATCTCTGGTATTGTGATGATGTGAACCGCACTCATGGCATCTAGTATCACGGCTTGATGACCTGCTTCTTATTCCGCCTGATGATCTTCGAGACATCTCTACACGCCAACCATGCTTTCCTAAGAACACAGGTAATGTGTAAAAATCTAATAGAAGATCTCTAGGAAAGAGAAAAAAAAAAATGGTGCATTCCACACATCAAGAATGGTTCATTTTACAAGAAAAAGCGACCTTTATACAATCCATCACGCTGAGTCTAAAAAATGTTATTGGCAAACATGAGATGAAATAGAACTAATTATTATTATTTCTATTAAAGAGAATTACAAATTAGAAATGCTAATTTAGAGTGAAAGAAATAATCAATACTCTATAACATCAAGTAGAAATGCTTGCTCTTGGATATAAAATTTATACACCAGAAGCACAAGAATATTCTAAACATTATGCAACCGCAAAGAAATATAAGTAAAAAGATGAACGAAAACAAAATTATACCCCTGGTGTTGATAAGCACAAGACTTGAAGCTATAAATTTAGCGCAATAATTTTGGGGCTACCTACTTCAATGGACACCGGTTAATTAGGGTAAATAATCATTTTGACTAGCAATAGCTTAGCAGAGCCCGAAGCCTCTGTTATTCGCCCATCTATATTTGTATTATAACCAACCTCACTTGGGGCCAAAACCAACTTCCAGATTCTTTTATATTTTTCTGTTTAAACCTGTTAAAATGAAGTACCTCTATAGGTGCTTGGGACAAACTGAGAAGGAGGGGCATGCCTCACCAGGATGTCAGATATAGGCAGAGGAACAGGCCACGGAGAGGAAATGGGGAAAATGAAGCAGCCGGAGACGGAGTCGGAGGTGGGGCAGGGCTTCTGCACTGGACGAAAAAGTCCAATCAGAAGAGGAAGAAGAGAGCGTCTAGGAGTAGCTCAGCAGTCGTACAGGAATGAGGGGGTGCAAATTGTGAAAGACAGGATGCAGTGCACAGCAGGGCCTGAGAAGTGATGTAGATTTGGAAAGTAAATAAAAATTATAATATGGCATACACACGGATAACTATCTCAAAATAAATAAAAAATTAAATGATTTTGGTACATATAAAAATGAATGATGGAACAGGCACGTTAGGCAAGGCCCAATTGGTTTTCACACCATAGTGTACACTGGCAAAGCTTTCACAAGGACAATATTTTATTATTATTGTAGCACAGGCTACCAGGCACTTTACAATGACAACGACCAGGCCAAAAGACGGCATACGTAGAACCAGTTATTAGGCTTCCCATAATATGCTGCATAAAGTAAGCTTAACTAGCCATCAGTTTGATTAGCAGGTGTCAAGAAACAAAAAGAATTCCCTACTAATAACATGAAAATACATGGCCTCTTTCAGTCCAGACAACATGCACAAACAATTACGAAGTTGAAGGAGCAGTTGCTAAATCTGAGGCATCATTCCCAGCTAGCTGAACTTACAAAGCAAGACACATAAAATGTAAGAGCTACAATGTAATGTATAGCTGCTTCAGTTTTCATTTATAAAAATAAATAAATAAACATTATTAAAAAAACTGTAATTGAGAAATTATTTTTTAGGCAAATTCTTCACACTTCCTTTAACTAAAACAATTGGAGATATTAGAGAATCAAGGAGAGAAAAAAACTAAAATAAATCAATAATACATATTTGGAGGTAACCCAAAAGATGTAATATTTTAGAGGATAAACTGAATTTTGAATGAGTTACGTAAGTATTCTTACCATCTAAAGCAGCAACAGCATCATGTGCTTCCTGACGACCATCAAATTCAACAAATGCATAACCCGGTGGATTCCTTGCAATCCATATACTATGGTAAGCCATGTCAAAAAGACCAGAATTAAGATTCATTATACCGGCAGAAACCATATAATATATAAGTTAATGGTAGATTACCTTGATAAAAAAGAAAGACTATGCATATGCCTAAAATGGCAACATCCAAGGCAAGAAATAAAACAGATGGTAAAAATTGAAAATTTATATCATCATTAGATTTATCATAGTTATATATAAGGTCAGCTTATGAATCTTTAACCATTCACCCGCTATTAAATGTTAGACGGGTTGCTACGTCTGTACAAGTTATTTTCCTGCTTTCTAACCAAGTTTTCTTTGATCTACAGCATTTCCATCTAAATGCATTTACATTAACTCTATATCATATCCTTATTGATGCATCTTGTGCTCTTCTGTGTAAATGTTCAAATTATCATATTCAACTGTCTACAACATCATTCATAACAAGTGCTACTATAACAATATATCAAATACTATAATATTGTGTCTTTCTCTTTAGAGTTCTACCACACATCCATCTAAATGTTTTCACAAAAATCTACCACTTTATGATAACAAAAAGCAAAAGAATGATATTTTCTGGGCATGAAGTACAAAAACATGTCAACAGCTTACAATAATGTGAGCTACAGCCAATAGCATAACATATTGCACCTTATTTAAAAATAAATTCAAACTGATCTGCACCAGTTCAACTAAATCAACACTAATCAATTGCTATTAAGAGGAGTGTACCACTCGTGAAACTTCCCCCCTTGATATAGAGAGTAGAAGAGAGAGAAGAAACAAAAGAAAGATGTGGAGTTGAGACCCTTTTGTGCAACCGAGATGACAAACAAGGTAGAAGACTGAGGAGAGCAGGTGTGCAAGAGTGAGGGATGGTGGAGCACACAAGCAATAGAGGATGCACGAACATGATGACACATGCAACAATGAGCAGGTGTGTGAGTGGCAAGGCAACCTCGATCGTGGGCTAAGAGATTGCAAGCAAGGATGGTTGATGAGCGGACCTAGTAGGTGTTGATGAGGAACTTGCTAGGGTTTTACTAACGACAAATTTGCTTTCCTTCTAAAGAATTTCTTCCTTTTTGGACATTTGGAATGTAAGTTAAAAATTAATCTAATTTCATTGCTCCATTTCCTGGAGCTAAACTAAATATATGTTTAAGATTCTCTCCTCATCCGTTAAAAGTAATAACCTAGAAGTGAGGCCAAACTCATCAAAGATTTCTTCTTATTGTTGGAAGGCAAAGTCCTAACCATACTTTTACAATTTTCTAGGAGTCGACTGATATTATTTAAAGCAAATCGATGCTGGATTAAAATTACTGGAAACGGAAAAATTCATGAAAAAAAGCTTTTTTTTTTTAAATTAACATGAAAGAGGTCTTCATAGGTGTATGTTCATAAGTTACTTTATTCCTATAAGACTAGGACAGATTTTATCATAAAAATTTTAAATGTTGTCAGATTTGCATGCATAGGAAGAAAATAGGGAAATTTATGTAGCAAAGATTTCCGAACCTGAAATATTTTAACAAACAATCTATAATTTTGTATAATTAAGTTTAAAATAAAGTTAGCTACAGTAGGTATAATCTTGTGGGCTTCTTTCTTATTTGAATATATGCATAATAATAAATGTAGTTTATTGAAAAAAATTACTATTTGAATTTAGATTGTTGTTAGATTTGTACACATAACAAAAAGTAAATAAAGTTATATTGTTATGACAGCTTTTAAAAAAGGAAGTGAAAAAAATAGCCTACTAAAGCAATGTATCTTTGGATGACAGTTTTAAAATTATTCCTAAGAAAATCTGCTTTCGAAATGCAAAATTAAAACTATGGGTGAAAAAGTAGCCTTTAACGACAGAAGCACACAGGCATAAATCACCCCAAGAAGCCTAAATAATAGATAGAAAAGACCAGTCTCTAAAATGAGATGCCTAGAAACAAGCATATCTTAAGATATTAACTTGGAAGGAAAATAAGTTGAAATTTTAAAATGAGATGCACGGAACACAATAATACACATTTCAATCATGGGCATCCTATTCTCCTCTAACTAATTCATCCAATAAAGATTACAACTGAGAGGAAATAAAATAAGAGAGATACAATCTCCTAAAAATCAGTCTATTTCAAAGATGGGTTACTTACCCTAACTACAGGGTGTTTGATTCCCTACTTTCTCAAGAAATTAATCGGTGCTCAATTTTTAATGGCCAACTAACGCATTTGATCAACTATAGCTACATGTGATATTGTAGTTAACCTAAACCATGATGCAAGCCACAAATTTATTACTGAATTAAAACGAGAGTACTATGAAGACTCAAAATAAAAAAATAAATAAGAAACAAAGCAAATACGCAAAACAAATGATTACAAATAATGACTCAACAAAGAAGACGCGACAATCTTGAAGAAAAGGGAGTCCGGCGGGAAGGTGGTGCAAAGGCAGGCAGTTGTGGTGAAGGCCGGAAAAGTGTCGGCCGGCTGTTGAAGAATAGGGCAGCAAATCAGCAATAGAAGAGGCGTTGAACCGTAGCTAGTAGAAGCAGGAATCATCATCGAAGACTGGACCCAAAGAGGCAATGGATGGCGGCATGCAAGAGGCAGGGAAGAGAGGTAGTACGCGGGGGCAGGGTGGCGGCACAATGCCTACAGAGCCAGGAAGATGTAGCCTGCTGGGGCAGGGTGGCGACACAATGCCTGCCTGGGATGGGAGCAAAGAATGTGGCCTGCGATGGTAGGGTGGCGTCAAGGTGGCCTTGTAGGGGCAAAGAGTAGTGGATGGCCTGTAGGCCTAGGGAGGAAAGAGGAGGCTGAGGCCGAGGAGCGGAGGCAGAGGGGCCACGGGGCATCAAGGAGGAGGCCTGCAGCTATCGTGAGGCGCTGGGATAGTCGAATGGGCCGTTGGAAGCAGAAAGTGTGGCGACTTAGGAGGTGGAAGAAGGACAGCCGGCTGGGGTCAAGGAGGCTGTCGAGGGAGTGCTAGAGGCAATAGGGATGGCAGTGACCTGCAGGAAACTGAGAGCAGGTCTGTCCGGGAGGAAACCTGATGTTGTTGGAAGGCGGCATGAGCGGTGGTGGCTTGCAAGGATGCAGGGAGGAGACGGGGACGATGTAGATAATCACCACCTCGAATGGGATTACAGCCGGAGCACCTCCCTCGTCATCGGATACGGCCCTCAAGGGGCAAAATACTAAGACAATACTGAATTCAGATTCAAAAACAAAATCCCTAACTCTAAGCACATCATCCCCTATTTATAAAACTACTAGACTTATTTTAGATAATAAAAACAAGAAAGAAGAATAAAATATAATCAGAATTTCAGATTTTTGGAAATGATTTAAAATAAGAAAATGCTTGGAAAGAAAGGGTGAGGGAGAGAGAAAAGAAATGTGAGTGGGAAGAAAAAAAGGAAAAGGGAAAAGAAGAAAATGGGGGTCGGTAGGCCTCTCCACTGAGGACTGGCCTGTCCAACAATGCTGGACCAAACCCAGGTTGATCCTCCGAAGCTCCACGTCAGTCTCCTGAGGTATGGGGAGTTTCGACTTCAACTATTGAAGCTTCTAGATCTTCAAAGGACGGAGTTAAATTTGCAATGTTGAATGCAGCTGAAATGGTATAGTCCCCTGGTAAGTCAATCTTGTAAGCGTTGTCATTGAGATTTTGCAGTATTCTAAAAGGTCATCTGCTCTGTTCTCAGTTTCCTGAATGCACCAATGGTGAATCATTCCATTTTTAGCCGAATCCAAACTAGGTCTCCTTCTTAGAAAGTTACATTTTTCCTTAATTTATTTGTTTGTGCCTTGTATTTTCTGTTTTGTCAAGCAATCTCGTTGCCAACCTCTTCATGTATTTTTTAGATCTCGTGAACCCGTTCTGTAACATCTTGGCTGAGTTCTGAAGTCGGCAAAAGCAGAATCAAGTCGAGCGGCGTGAGCAGATTGCAGCAGTAGACAATCTCAAATGAACTGCGTCTCGTTGTCTGTTTTGTGGATTTGTTATAGGCGAACTCAACTTGAACTAAAATGAGGTCCCGTTGTTTGATATTCTTTCCAATGAAATATCTTAGCTAGGGGTGTAAATGAATTGAACACGAACAAATAGAGCACGTGTCCGTGTTTGATTCGTTTGAAATTATGTATGTTTGAAATATGCTAGCATTCGACATTGTTCGTGAAGTTAATGTTCTTGTTTGGTTCAAATTGTTAGAAATTAATTCAAAATTTTTGAAATGTTTGAAATGTTCGAAATGTTCAAATTGTTCAAATTATTCAAATTATTTTAATTGTTCGAAATCTTTCAAATTTGTTCGTATTGCTTAAATTGTTTTAATTGCTAAAATGATATTATAATTATTAATGTATTAATATATTACTATTACAACAAATATTGATATATTATTATTATTAATTTTTTATTTAATTTTCTAAAATATGATAACTTTTTAAAACATATAATTATTTTTAAATTATTGTAAATTTTTATATATAATTATTTTAAAATATTTTATATTTCGAACAATAATGATTCAAACACAAACGAACACATAACTATTCGTGTTTGGTTTGCTTATAAACCGAACTAAAAAAAATTTGTTTGTGTTCGTCTCGTTTGCTTATCGAACGAATCGAACATGTACTTCCTAGCGAGCCGAAAAAGAAATGTTAGCGAACAACGAGCTTTTTTGATAGTCCTAATCTTAGCAGGTTTCCAAGGCTCCTATTCATTACTTCGGTTGGTCGTCTGTCTGTGGATGAGCTATTGAACTAAGTTCGAGCTTGGTGCCTAACTTCCTCCATACTCCAAAAGTGGCTTAGAAATTTAATATCTCTGTCAGAGGTAATGGTTCCGGGGATCCCATTTCACCTTACAATTTCCCTGAGTATAAATCAGCGATATGAGATGCCAGTGGCAAGATATGAAATGTGTCATTTTTAAAAATTGGTCTACGACCACCATTACAAAATCTTTATTCCTCTGTCTTGGGGAGATAGTGCGAAGTCCATGTTGATATCCATCAATGCTGATTCTGGTACTGGTAACGAAGTATATAATCTTGTATTTTGCGCTCTTATTTTTGCTAAATGGCAAATCCTACATCGTTGGACGTGACGCTCCTATCCCTTATTAGCCGGGAACAAAAGAAGTGTTCTGTGATGAGGGTAAGAGTCCCTGCCAAATTGATCTGTGAGGCTTCCATTATGGTTCTCTGTTACAATTGCTTCTCTCAAAGAGCATCTTGGAATGCATAGATTATTGTGGTTGAACAAGTAGCCATCTGCGTGGTAGAATGCATAGTTTACTGTTGGTAGGCTTTTCCTAGCATTATTCCCAGGTATCTTCGAAGTCTACAAGTCTTTGATGATCATGAATCCTACAACGCTTGTTTGCATAGAAGTGATCAATAAGTGACGTGTCTTAGTGCATTTGCATCCTGTTTCTGGCTCCCAGCTTTGTGTTTAAGCACGAATTGAATGATGCCAAAATTCTACCCAAGTTGCATGTCGGCCTTTCAACTTACTCTAACTATTCAAAAATTTTAAGGCTCTATGATCTGTGAATAATGTGAACTCACTTGTCAATAGGTAGTGGATCCAGTGATTAAGAGCTTTTAGGATCGCGTAGAACTCTTTATCGTAGGTTGAGTATTTCCTTCTGGACACGTTAAGTTTCTCGCTAAACAAAGCAATGGGGTGACTGCCCTAGCTCAGTACAACCCCTATTCCAACGTCCTACACATCACATTCTACTTCGAACAGTTATGTGAAATTTGGTAAGGCTAGAACTAACGCTTGTATTACTTTCTTGTTTAGTGTGTTAAAGCTAGTAGAGCGATGCTTTGCCACGTGAGCTCCTTGCTTCGTTGCTTTTTAAAAGCTCAGCTAGGGGAGCAGTAATAGTGTTAAAATGGCCGATGAAGTGACGATAGAATGATGTCAGTCTCAAAAACTGTCTCAATTCGGTGAACGATCGTGGTGTGGTCCAGCTTATAATGGCTTCAATTTTTATTAGATTCATTTGAATGTCTGTGCTAGATATGGTGTAACCCAGCAAGCATACTTGATTCGTCATGTAAGTATATTTTTTTGGATGGGCATATAATTTCTCATTTTGCAGCACTTCGAATACTATCATTAGGTGTTGTAAGTGTCCCTCCTCAGACTGACTGTATATCGATATATCGTCAAAGTAGACTAAGATCGACTGCCCGATCTAGTTGTGAAATATCCAATTCATTAATATCACGAAAGTTCTAGACATTTGACAGACTGAAGGGCATGATTGTCCACTCATGTAGTTCATCCCGTGTCTTGAAGGCGGTCTTCCATTCGCCGTCTAACCTCATCCGTATCTGGTGGTACCCACTTCGTAAGTCAATCTTTAAGAACAGAGTTGCTCCGTGTAATTGGTCCAAGGGGTCATCTATGCGAGTGCTATTTACATACGGAGTACGCACGCAGTTCTGCGTGCGTACTCCCCCGAATAACCGCCCAATAACTCAGCTATTGGGGGGTTGTTAAGAGTTTAGTGGGTTATTAACTCCAATAACCTCTCCATAACCCCCAATAACCTACCAATACACCTATCAATACCTTTCGCGGTTCTACACTCATGTTTGAGGGGTTATTATGAGGGGGTATTAACCCCAATAACACTCACAAAACCCCCTAATACACTCAAAATAATTGGAGTACGCACGCAGAGCTGCATGTGTACTCCGTATGTAAATATTTTCCCATTATGCGAGGTATTGGGAAGCGTTATTTGATAGTTATTTTGTTGATGCCTTTCGATACACATCCGACGTGACCCATCTTTATGGATAACATTAGGACGGGCATATCACAGTGACTGGTACTTTCTCTAACTAGCCTTCTGGTGACGAGATCTTGCACCTGTCATTGTACCTCCTCATACTCTCTCGATCCTAACCTGTAGGTTGGTTGACTCGTTAAAATTGATCCAGGTATAAGATCTACAGCATGCTAGATATCCCTCAATAGTGGTAGTTTCTCTGGCAAACTATCTGTCATCTTAGAGTATTGTAGTAGTGGTTGTAGGAGTTTTGGTATCATGTTCTCTTCTTCTGACCCCTCGAGTAGAACCATCTCGAACTGACAGCATAAAAGTGCTCACGAAACTATTGCTTCCTCAATGTTACTACCAAGGTGTCACCTACTCCTCTTGTGTCCTTACTTGGTAGTAACACAATGTGTTTTCCATCCTTCTTGAATGAGTATGTATTCTTGAAGCCGTCATTTTAAACTTTGTCATCGTATTTCTACAGTCGTCCTAGAAGGATAACACATGCGTCCATGAGAACAACGTCACACCATACTTGTTCCTTTAACTAGTTGCCTATTGAGAACTCAACAAGGCACAGTTGATCCACGCGGAATTCATTCCCTTTTTTCAGCCAAGTGAGGGAATAGGATTGAGGATGATTCTGTTTGAGTAATTCCAACATTGTCACCAATAGCGTAGAGACTGACATTTTCACAACTTCCACTGTTTTTTATTAGGCTTCAAACCTTGTCTGTTACTCTACACTATGTGCGAAAGATGATGTGTTTAGTCATGATCAATTGTTGGTTCTGACTGCAAAACTCGTCGTATGACTAATGGTTTGCCTTCGCCTTCGAGGAGCTGACAAGCTTCTTCGGAGTTTTCCTATGACTCCTCGTCCTCGCTTTCCTCAATGACGCCTTGATCTGTGAAAGAGAAAATTCGGCTTGTGGGATACTGGGTGTGATGTGATTGTAACCATGGCACCTGAAACACTTTTTGGCTGGCATTGGCCCAGATGAGCTACCCGTCTCGAGCTTCTTACTGCTTGGATCAGTTTTTACATTCTCGCTCGTTGGATTCCCTATTCCTAGCATGCCCTTGTCAGTAGTTGTGGTTGATGGTGTTGGCATGTATGAGGTCTACTGTTAGAAGGAAGGTTGATGTATGGCCTACTTCTATTGCCTTTCTACTTTTAAGGCCAAGATTTGGACGTCAACCACCGACCAATAGGGTTGTAGTTGAACTACAATGCGAATGGAGGGCTTCAAATTTCCGAGGTAGCAGGCGATGGTATGCTTCCCTTGTTTGACCAACTCGCACTTCATTTGTACTTTATCGAATCTGGCTGTGAAATCCTCTACTGATAGCTCTCTTTGTTAGGTTGTGGAGCTTCAGGAACATGTCTTAGCGAAAATGTGGTGGCAGATATTTCCGCAGTAGCGCTTTCTTCATTTCCTCCCACCTAGTGATTTTGTCACAGTCGTCCCTCATTTGTTGTCGTCGTAGGTTATCCCACCATAATGGGGCATAATTTTTCAGTTTAATAGGTGCTAGTTTGCCCCGCTTATCTTCAGGTATCTCCTTATATTCAAAAGTTCGCTTGACTGATCGCAGCTAGTCAAGGAATTCATTGAGAACCATACCTCCATCAAATTCGAAAAGATCTATTTTAATGCCAAAGTCGTGGACTCCAGGTTCTTCTCATAGTCTTCTCTGGTATTCGACGCTAAAATGGCATGGACGATATTCTTCATTGCTGGCAGCTTCCCTGTGGAACTGATTCAGATTGTCGTCCCAGTCTTTACAGGTCACGATCGAGGGTAACCTCGCTTTGGATCCCTTTATCTAGTTCTGCCAATTGTTGTTGTAGACGGCAGGTATATTTCTATCGGAGGGCATAGCTGATGGTGTGGATGAGAAGAAGATAAGGTGAATGGAGAAAAGAAAGAGGGATAGAAAAGGATGATGAATAGAAAAGCAAAGAGAGAAAACGGGAAGTAAATAAGAAAAAGAAAAAAAGGGAAAATTTTTTTTGGCTCGGGTGAGGGTTGTGGATGCTAGGGAACTATGGATAGGACTAAGGTTGGGCTAGCTCCGACACCAAATGATATCGGAGTTAACATAACCACGACGCAAGATACAACTTATTACTGAATTAAAAAGAGGGTGCAGTGAAGACTCAAAATAAAGAAAAAAAACACACAAAACAAATGATTACGAATAATGACTCAACAAAGACGACAACAATCTTGACGAAAAGAGAGTTTGGGTAGGTGGGCAAAGGCAGGCGGCCCCGGTGAAGCCCGGAGAAGCGTCGAGCAACTGTGGAAGTAGGGCAGTAAATCAGCAATAGTAGAGACGTCAAACCGCAGCTGAGGGAAGCAAGAATCATCATAGAAGGCTGGACCTGAAGAGGCAGCAAATGGCAGCCTGCAGGAGACAGGAAAGAGAGGTGGTCTGCTGGGGCAAGGTGGCGGCAAAATACCTGTTAGGGCAAGGGAGATGTGGCCAGTTGGGGCAGGGTGGTGGCACAATGCCTATAGGGGCAGGTAGCAAAGAATGCGGACTGCAGGGGTGGGGTGGCGTCAAGGTGGCCTGCAAGGGCAGTGAGCAGTGGATGGCCTGCAGGGGCAGGGAGGAAGGAGGGCAGTTGAGGCCGAAGAGCGGAGGCAGAGGGGCCGTGGGGCTACAGGAAGAAGGCCTGCATCTGGTGGGAGGTGCTAGGATAACCGGATGAGCCGTTGAAGGCAGGGAGGAAGTGCGGTGACCTGGGAGGTGGAAGAACAACAGTCGGTTGGAGGATAGGGAGGTTGCCGAGGGAGCGTTAGAAGCGATAGAGGTGGCGGTGAACTGCAGGAAGCAGGAAGGAGGTGCGGCAAGTGCTAGCTGTTCGGGAGGAAACCTGCTATTGCTGGAAGGCGGCGGGAGTGGTGGTGACTTCCAAGGATGCAGACAGGAGTCTGAAATGATGGAAACAATCACCACCTTGGACGGAGTTGCAGTCGGAGCACATCCCTTGTCGTTTGATACAGCCCTCAACGGGGGAAAACACTAAGACAATACTGAATTCAAATTCAAAAATATAACCCTTAACTCTAGGCACATCATCTACTATAAATAAAAAGGCTAGACTTCTTTTACATAATAAAAATAAGAAAGGAGGATAAAATATAATCATAATTTCAAATTTTATGAAAGAATTTAAAATAGGAAAGTGTTTGAAAAGAAAGGGTAAGGTGGAGAGAAAAGAAATGAAGGAGAGAAAGAAAAGGGGGGTCGGTGGTCCTCCCCCCTGAGGATTGGCCTATTCAATAATGTTGGACCGAACACACAGGCCACAGCAACATGCTGACTAAAGAGCATATGAATGTATATGACCAACTAAGGATCTGCTTGGGTAAGGCTGTCAAAACAGCTCGTTGTTCGCGAACAACTTGTGTTCGGCTCGTTAAGAAGCTCGTATTTCAATGAGCATATTAAAAATTAAAAATTAAAATCTATTTAGAGAATAATTTGCAATTGTATCTTTAGATTGTTATAGCCCAGAGTAATATTTTTTAAATTTATAAACGGGGTAAGTTGCATATCAGCAATTGTACTCTCAATTAGGTCTGTTATCAATCCAACCAGGAAATAGGATAGCCCAAATTGATCTCATGAGTATATTAAAATTAAGGATTAACGAAACATTCAATAGCATGCAAATGATAGTGAAATTCAAAATCTAATTTTTCATCAAGGATACCCTAAATTTTCTTATAATTGACCTCCTCTCCTAAATTATGAGTCATTAACTCTTTGGCGTCATCTATACATTATAAATAATACTTATGGCTAGTTTTTTCTCTGGATCCACCATCATCAAAACTTAAATTAATAGTTTTGTAGCTAGGGCTGTTAATTTGGCTTGTTGTTCGCGAACAGCTCGTGTTCGGCTCGTTCGTTAAGCTTAACGAGCCGAACAACAACAAATTTTTAAGCTTGAAATATAAACGAGTCGAACACGAACAAACAATTGTTCGCTCGTGTTCGGCTCGAATTGGCTCAAAAAGAAATAAATATTACATATAATACATATTCATAAAATTAAATATTATAAATTATAAATAATTAAAATTTTTTAAAATAAAAAATTAATCAAATTTTAAAAAATTAAATCCTATAAATTATAATATATAACAAATTATTGATAAATATTACTTATATAATATTATATATTTATATAATATAAATTATATAATTAATATAATATAATATATAAGTATAAAACTAAAAAAAATCTTAACTCTAAGCCCGACCTCCTCCCTCTCGAATATTCTCGAGTTTAGTCGCCTCCCCGCTCTCCCTCTTCTCCGACTCTCTCCTTCCTCTCAAAATCGCGAAAGGCGTTCGGGGCGAGAGGTTCCGGCGGCGAGAGGTTCGGCTCTCCTCCTCTTCCGAGTCAACTCCTTCTCTCAAAATCGTGAAAGGGTTTTGGCGGCGAGAGGTAAGGGTTTCGGCGGCGAGAGGTAAGGGTTTCTCTTCCTCTTCCTCTTCCTCTTCGTCTTCCTCTTCGTCTTTCTTCTTCGGAGTCCAATTTCGAGCCGAACTCGAGCTGAAAAATATTGTTCGAGCTGAACACGAACACACCCTTCCCGAGCCATTTCGACCACGAGCCGAGTTCGAACAGTAGCCAGTATCGAACAAGCCGAACACGAGCCGACCCTGAGCTCGCTCAGGCTCGGCTCGTTTACAGCCCTACTTGTAGCTGTTATTCAACATGTGACACAAGATCAAATTCTTTCATTTAAAATAAATCTTCTGACTTTTTTCCCTCAGCATTCTTTGTCCAAGCATGGTTAAGCCATGACTGGAAATAAACATTGCCTCCAATGGTTGTCCACGCTTAAGTGTTGCTTCTCTTTTTTTTGTCATTGTAATGTGCATGTAGCATGTTGTCATTATAGTAATTCACAATTTTGAAATGAATTCTTAGATAACCAACACCCTCCAAAGTGAAGTCAAGCTTCCCATGATTGCTTCAAATGTATTAGGCCTTTGATAATGTGGGGAGAGACGACCTATCGTGGATTGGCCTCAAGATCACTAGAGAGAGAGAGAGAGGATAAGGAGGAGTTCCGATGAAAGAGAGGAAAAATTTGGAATTCAAAGGCTGAAATTTGGAAATCTTTATTTTCATTAATCAGAATGCATCAATGATATCAAAACTCTAATGATTTCAAAAATATCAGATAAATTATTTCAGTAATATTAAAAATTCTGAAGTAAATTACCAAAATCAAGAAGGGAATATTTCGTTAAAGTTCAAAAGTCAAACCAAACCTTCAAGGTTTTAGTTAACTTAATCCTAACTCCTAAATATAAGGACTGAGCCATTCTTTATTCCAAAATCTAGGAAAGAATATAACATCAATTTAAAATAACACTTTATCCAAAAAATTGACTAAACACACCAATGAGCCCACTCCCAAGCTGAACAGGCGAGCACCTAAGAGACTAGCTTTCCTTATAGGGTCGACTACCATTATCCTACCCTAATTCAATTGATGGCATTTAAAAGAAAAAAAGTTAAAATACACCTATATGTGTTATTTTTATTGTAAAACTGAAATTTTAATAATAAGAATAAAAATAAAAATACAAATGAAAAAAATGTTAATAATTGAACAAAAGCATCTTTTCATTTATGACTTTCATATATCAATTTGAATCAACTAAGTGGAGAGAGCGAGAGATAGTGTGGAGAAGAAAGCGAGGAAGATCACTGATTTTTTTGGGAAAGAACCTTGCATGCCCTAGCCGACCAGTGGAAAAGGAGGAGGAATAAGTAGAAAGAAGCAGAAAGAACGTACATACTGTTGCAGTGGAGAGAAGGAAGCATTGTGCCCTAGCCAATTGAATAAGACGGGAGTCGACACCATTGCTTGTGATGGATGCGCATTGTTATTGCTGTATTGAAGAAGACTGCAGGAGTCAACATCAGATCATGTGCAAAGCTTGTCTGCGAGTTAAGAAACGTGAGAGCAAGGAGTAGGAAGAGGCAGCATCAAGTGAGACTAAGGGGAAACTGAACCTCGCGTGCAAAAGAAGAGGAAGAAGGTGAAATTGACTTGTGTGTGTTGAAGTCGAGTCACACTTGACGAAAGAACAAGGAGGGAGCGGATCGTGCGTGAGAGACAAGGCCAAAGCTAAGCGTTATAAAGGTAAGAGTAGGTTTTATCTATTTTAATCAATTAATTTAATATATATGTTTGTGCATTAAGGTATTAATAATTGTTAATTAATTAGAAATTAAGAAGGATGAATATAATTTGGTTGGGAGCACGGAAGAATTGACGACGATGAAGATAGAGGTAAGATTTACATCTCTTTTAATTTCTTATATTAGTAATTTAGTTAATGTGGATAATAATTATTGAATCGAAACTAGTTATTTAAATAGGGAGAGTATTGAGTTCTGAAATTGCACAATTTTTAGCCTTGCTAGAAGAAGTCAGTTAAATTCTACAATTCTACTATTACGTCTTTTAATTAAAAAAAATGTAAATAACAAAATTAATATTCATTTTGAAAATATTCTTGATTCCGTGGCAATAAACTGGTAAAAGACTAGCAAGCAAGCAAATTGAAGGATTAAGCTAATAAAAAGGTCTCCTACATATTGAGATGAGTAATTATATTTTTAATTTCAGTAATTTGCATTACTCAAAGTGTATTCTTGATTTCATTCCTGCTCTAGTTTAGTTAGATCTTTAGATTAATAGACAGAAAAGATATGCATGATAATTAGTTGCACATTAGAGTAAGCATGCATGTAAATACTGTTACATAAATAGTTGTATATTAGTTTTCTAAAAGAACATCAGATTATTACATGGCATTTAAAAGTATGCATGTAAAGAATCTTACATAATAAAGATGCATAATAGTTAATCTATGAAATTATTATATTACTATATTTCATTTTGACAAAAGTGCATTCATTCATTAGTAGATGAATGGAAATATCTATTAAGGAAGAAAATATGTTATGAAGAATGAAATAGTGTAAGCATAAATGCTTGTATGTGCATGCTATGAGAATGAGTTCGCCCCCTTATAGTACAGACAGGGGACGCTAATGTATCTGCGCATATAGATATTATCCTATTACCGCAGACAACTATGGTATTTAAAACGTTAACATTGTGTCGAGTAGATAATATCGGTCGTACTCCTGAGTCCAATTTGAATATTAAGAATATAAAGTAAAGGCAAAGTTAAAGACTAAGCCTAAGAAAGTAAAATTAAATTTAAAGCATAAATAAATTTAAATTATTCTCTATTATTATTATAATATTTTTAAAGAAATATGAAAAACTAGCATGCATTTATATTCTTCTCATTGGATTAATGTAGTTTAGAATTGTGATTACCCACAGGTTATCTTTAGATAACTCATATTATTATTTTAATGATATCTTTAAGTTTTAAGCTTTTGAATATGATGAATAGAAGAGAAGTTAATGTGTTCAACAGGCGAGAACAAGAACCAGAAAAGATAAAACTTCTACTTGTTAATTAAATTTCTTTCTTTAATGACTATTTTGTGACTATTTGAATATTAAATTATTAGTGATAAAAATAGAATTACAAAAAATTTATTTTCTCCGTCCAACTGTTCATTCCCGTCTTGATTAATTCCAAGCCACGAATCGGGTAGTGACACTTATTTCCCTCTCATTTTTCAATATAACACATTTCCAGTTTCAGCAAACTCAAAATATGTGAAAAAGGCAAGAGAGATGAATTAACATCATGCAAGCTAAAAGATAAGTTGAACTCCTAAGTAGACAATACAATCAATATACAATTTTAGCTTGTGAGAATTCTTCATGATAAAGCAATTTTCACCCATTCAAAAGGATTAAAAAAACTGCTTTTTTTAGGCCCCAAAATTCTTTAAATTCGTAATCAAGATCACTTCACAATTTTACATCTCACAACTAATCAATGTGACGCCTGCTATAAGAAAAATGAGTCTAGGAAATTATACAAGCATTGATACATTAAGAGGATACATAGTTTGCTGAAAAGGAAATGCATTGTAGGAGAAATGCAGTGAAAAGGGATTGGCAGCCGGCTGTGGCAGAAGGGGGCGGGTGGCCAACAACAATGGCAGGAGGACATGGGTGGCGCTGAATAGGCTTCAGCAACAATGGAAAATCTTCACACAAACGGTGCATATGAAATTTATCAAAATCCAATAAATTTGAATAGCATTGAAATCAAATTTGAGAGTGAATTCCATAGGTATTGAAATTTTATAGTATATTTCTTTTCTTCCAACCGAACATCAGGACTTTCAAAACCCCTGCATTCCTTTTACAATACACTCTTTATTACTTACGCCAAATTGCCCCTAAGAAGAACAAGCTAAGCAGATGTCTAAATTTACTTTTGTTATTAATGGTAACTTTTCTATAAAAAAAAAGGATGCATGCTGCACTAATCCATAAAAGCTGGAGAGGAAGATAACGCTATTCATACTTTAATTATAAAGATTCAGCGAATTAGATGTTTACACCACAGGGGATAACAGTCTATAGTTCAGCGTCAACAATATAAACCCCAAATCCATCAGAATCGTAGCCGCAGGCATAAAAAAAGGTTTGCTTAATCAAGCGCCTTTCTTTCCCCAAATCAGAACCTTGCAAAAAAATTACACATCAAAAGCTACGATTCCATCCTTCCCCGTTTCCGAAATTGGACTGCGTACAATTTTGTCCACAAAAACCAACAAACATAACGCCTACCCATCGCCCCAACCTTGACAAGAACCCCGCTATCCAACCCATAAAACAGCACAGTGAATTCAGTGATAAACCCTAACGAAGCACGTCTAGAATCCCGATACGAAATTGACAGGCCCGACTCGCGGCTGCCAAGAAATACCAAAGTACATGAATAACCACAAGATTTTAAGAAGAAAAAAAACCTTTTTACGAGTCCGTACGGGCTGAACTCCTTCGAAAGCTCCATTTCTCTGATTCTAGAGCTCAAGTTCCCAACGTAGATCTTCCACATCTCCGCTAACAAACTGAGCAAAGATGAAACGGGTAGGGATCAGAGGACAGAGATTCCCCGACCTCGCTCCTTTGCTCTTTCAGGTGTTCGGCCTTTGAGACGAAGGAGTGATCTGGTTAGCCATTGATTCCCCGAGATTGGGCCGAAGAAATGATGATCGTCATGTGCTCCAATGCCTTCAAAACAAAGTGAAGAGAATAGAAAGCATGGGCTCAAACAGTGCTAAAAAAGAGCTGTTAGTTAATATTGCTTTCTTTATCTAAGTATATGCTGCTCTTTTATTTACTGCTCATTAACAAAAGTATCAATTAAAAAAATTTCAAAGATTGATTCACGAGCGGAATCGTCGACCAACTCATTAGGGCTCGTAATCCCGCTAGGTTTGGGATTGGACCCCGTGAGTCAATCAATTCGACTACCACCTTCATATAGCAGACAATTCGTTAAGGGGATTCGAACCTCCCGACCTGGAGAAATGTTTAGGAACGGAGTACACGCGCAGTTCTGTCAGCGTGCTCCGGTTATTCTGAGAGTTTGGGGGGTTATATGGGGTGTTATTGGGGTTAATACCTCCAATAACCTCAAAATAACCCTACAAACATGAGCGAGGAACCACAAAAGGTATTGATAGGTTATTGGGGGTTATTAAGAGTTTATGTTCGTCATTTTTTAAGCCAATCTTGATTTAAGTTCAACATTCATCACCAAAGGGGTAAATTGGGCTTGTTTTTTTTCAAATATTTCTAGATACATTTTGAATAAATATTAAATTGCAAAAAAATAAAATAAAATAGATGTTCTCAAGTTTAAAATTGCAATGGCAAATAAATAATATTAAAATAACTAATAATGTAAAAATCATTAACAAATAATGTAGAATATATTAAAATAATAATAACAAATAAATAATGTAAAAAAAATTAATCAAATGAATAAGTAATTATTTTTTATATAATTATGATTTTGCCTATATCTATGCCATGGCACCCATCACATCTAGGATTTATTCCCTAACTTGGACAACAATATATGTTCTCATTCACCAAAATATTTAAGCAAAATTCAAAATTAAATAATAAATAAAAGAATGAAAAATGAATCCTACGAGTGGATGAGTTTTTACTTAAGGAAACCAAGCCCAATATATCGGCAAAATATTGAGGTTGTCTGAGATTTTCTTAGGATTTTTATAAGGAAATATACCGTGCAAAAATAAAATTATTATTCTTTCAATAGCGAAAAAGCCTTTATACTGGTCTTCTTTTTGGGACAGTCTCTCTCTTCTTCTTGGTAAATCAACACTTTCATATTGTTCTCCAACAAAACACTTAAACAAAATGCAAAATCTAAAATGATGAAATGAATACAAGAGATAAGAATAGCTTTATACGTTGAAAGTTCTTGTATGAAGAAACGAAGCCTAGAAAATTGGCAAAATATTGAGGAATTTCAACATGATCAAGCAACCAATTACTAATCTTCTTACATCTAAAACTTCCTTACAATTTTCGTAGTAAATTGTAGCATTTGTGACTAGTTTAGAGGGGAAAGGGGGCAAGCGTGTATGTGGATATATATAAGCATCCAAAAGTTCACCTAAGTCCTTAAATGATTATTTTTATGAGGTTGCTAGAATTTAGATAATTAATTATAACTAAAAAATAAAGTCTGTTTATATTTATATAAGCAATTATTAGACATTAATTGATCATAAAATGGTCAGAAATCATTATCATATGTTTCTAATTTGTGACTTTTATGGAAACCCATAAATGTTTATAGATACCATGAAAGTAATTTGGGAAGATCCAATATAATTATTTTTACACAGATCCAAAGTTATCAACTTCTTACAAAGTATTGTGACACTTTAGTAAGACTTATAATAACTTTATTGATATATACAATATACCTTTAGTTGCTTGATTCTCTTATATCATTGGAATGAGACTACAAAAGTAATAAAAAATTTGAGAATTAAGCACAATGTCATGCTCCATTCGAGTTTTGGCAAGTTACTCTCTCCCTTGGACCAACTTTGATATTTACTGCAGAATAACTTAACATAATGACTCATTTTTCTTAATTGACTTCAATATTTATGATAAATGTCCAAGCTAGAACTAGTTTTTTTAGAAATGTATATGTGGATTGCTTCTTTGACCCATTAGATTATTATCTTCTCAATGTTACAATTAGATGCTAGGAGGAGAGGTACTGACCTTGTCATGATTGGCCTTTCTTACAATTGGGAGTCATAGCTTTATAATCAATATTTGTGGTGTATATCACTAATATAGCACTTCGTGTAAGAGAGCATGATTGGATTAAGTAATAAATGGTAAGTAGACCACTATCTCATAGATATTGCATAGAAATTATAAAAAATTAATTTATCAGTTATTATTCAGACTATAAAAGTAGGTCCATGAGCTAAAAGAACACAAACCTAAGAGTAAGAAAAAAAATGCAACTACTCTATCAAATAAACGTGATGACATAGTTGGATGAAATCAATAGGATTGAGACTTAGAGATTGAATTTCACCTTTGATGATTAGGTTAGTTGGTATTTATGCAAAGAGTTTTGTTTTGAGTAATGAAGTATAATAATAGGTGGATGTTACTTTTCTCTGAAAAAACTAGGCTTTACCTTTTTTCTAGACAATGTACCTACCTTTCAGCCATAGATTCATAAAGAAAAAATATTACCACTTTTAAAAATCTTAAAATAGACTACAAAAGTTTATCATAGTGTTTTCTAACAAGATTTATCACTATAATATTTTATTAATAATGAATTCATTCTACACCGCTCGATTTTAAATAGATCTCTTAATTTAGTAATTGTTGGTCAAGCAATCAGCAAGCTAATTAAGACCAAAGTAAAATATGCAATATTACGTGAAAAAAATAAAATATTGTTATAAAAAACTTGACCTACTCAATAGATAAATGGTTACATCCAACCTCAAGAAAGAGGTTCAGTTCATGCTTGAAAATAAAAAAGAATACAATAAAATAACAATCTAAGAATGACTATAACAGAACTCAAATATAAATAAATAAGAAAACTCAGGCTAATTTATAAATTAAGTTGTTCCCATTTAGTTTTTTCCATGAACTATAAAAGGTAGCCTCTCAACTATTTTTTTTCGCTTCTTTTTTTCTCTTTTTTTATATTAAAATGAGTCGTCAGCTTATCGATCGGCGTATACTTCTCTTATTTGAATAAATCTCCCTCTCGAATCATAACTAGCTTTTGAGAACCACATTCAAAATACGACAACTTTCTCTGAAATCCTAGAGTTTTCTTCTTATGTTATATAGTGACATTGCTGATGGAAAATAGTAAATCTCAATGTAGAGTTCTAATCATCAATTGGTATAACACCTATGACTTTTGTGGCCGACTGAAGCTCTTATAGTAACTCACTACAGCCTATGTGGGCAGTTACCATTGTAGCTTCCCACTATGACCGATGTGGCTAACTGTTATTATTACTTACAACCTTCCAATATAGCCTCTATGGCTAACTGATGCTCTTGTCTTGACCCACTATTGTTTTGTATGGTTTAATTTTTTATTGTGTTCACCACAGACCTTAAAAGATTTTTATCAAAATGATTGAACACATCATTTGAAAAATAATATACCACCCCAAGAAGTAGAAATATTACTTGAAATGGATCTAATCATTGAGATGATGAAAATTTTTAAGATTTATAGGCTAATGTTAATTAGAGATATTTACCCTACCTTTTACGAGTGCAAGATAAAGTTATTTTAATTCTAGGGTATATTATCCTTATAGGGGAAAGCCAACATACTTAATTATTTCCCAAGAGCTGTAAACTTTAGATTACAGTATTAGTTTGCATTGTTTAAGATTTCAAGATTGGATACTTCAAGATTAGCATTTTAAGATTTTAAATAAGGCAATTTTAGGAGTTGGAGAGATTTTATTTTATGAAATTTAAGGGTTAGGACTTACGGTCGCGATGGTGTCATCGAAATGTTCATGAAAAAGATTAACTAATCTTGATGGGGAGTAGTATCTTGAAGAATAAAATTAATTGCGTCTGAAATGAGTTGGTGGAAGAATTTTCTTTTGATGTGTTATTGCCATGTTCAAGATGGATCTTGGAAGAATTTTTTTAGATGACTGAATGCATTGTTTGAATAATAATATACTATCATGAGATATATAAATATTACCTTAAAATAGATCTAATTATCTAAATGAGAAAAATCTTTAAGATTTATAGGTCTGCGTAACCAAAGAAATTTCCCCTATTTTAGCATAGAGTTTATTTTAGTATGGGGTCTACTATCCCTACAAAGGCAAGTCCTCACTTGTATACTCCCAAGGAAGTTTTTTATTAAAGTATTGACTTATATTATGCAGGATAATAAAGTTGGTGTATTTAATTTGAAGGTTGTCGGTTTGAATGTTATTTGAAGTTTGTTTGAAGGTTATTTGAAAGTTGTTTGAAGTTTATTTGAAGATTATTTGAAGATTGTTTTAAATGTTATGTGAAGGTTATTTGATTTGAGATGAACACTGTTTGAAGTTTGAAAAGGTACAAAATTGGTGAGTTTAAAGTTTTGAAATTTGAAGTTTTGAACTTTTAAAAAAGATTTGAAGTTTGAAAAAAATTTGTATTTTGAAAAGGTTTGGGGTTTTGATGTTTTGAAAATCTTTGGAGATTGAAAATTTTTGAAAAGATTTACAGGTTAATTTTAGGGACTTAATTTGGAAATGTTAATTTTAAGGTCTTGAGACATGGACTAAAGGGACAAGATTGGCTGGAAATTTCTAGATGGAGGTTGAAATCCCAACTCTAAAGGTTAATTTCTAAGTATATACATTTTTTCAGAAAAAAAAAAATAAAATATGAGTTATGGCTCATAAATGAGAATGCGAAATATGTCAATCTATCACTCTTAATTTTTTCCATTATGTTAATTTTGAGGATCATTGTTGAGGCAAAAAAAATGGTTTAATTTTGTTTGGTCAGTCCGCTATGTAAGTCCGTTACGTCAGTCTGTCAACTCACTTCGCAAGGTCAATCCTACAGGTTAGATCAGTAGCTGGTACAAAATAGCTGATATATTGACAAATTGGGCATCAAACCACCTCAGCACATTATTTCAGCGATGACATTATCTTTTGAATAGATAGGCTTTATGAGACCCACGAGGCCTACTAGACACGTGTTTTGACCCTCATAAGCAGTTTTTTTATGTGTCTGTGTGTATGTATTTCTATTTTATTCGCTTTATTGTTATAAACTTATAATAAGCCTTGAATTGAAGAAAGTACTTGGAAGCATATAAAAATGACAAGTCTCACACAAAGAAATATAAGAATAAAAACTAAAATAGGGCTAATTATCCATACATAATCACTCGGTTAATAGGTAATTTATTAACAGAATAGTCATCCGATCAGCCGTAATTTTTTTCATTTAAATTGCTTTAAATATTTAAAATAATTAAGAAAACAATTATTCATATTAATTTTAAAAATGTTCAAAATTAATTAAATTTATTAAGAAATTTAATTGAAATATATTTAAAAAAATATGTAATAACATTTTGTCACAAAAACATTTCTTATTTAATGATGTCTATTTTTAATATTGAATTTAAAATATTATAAAATATTTCTAATGTCCTTAAAATATTTTACAGAACTTTAGTTAATATTATATAATTTTGATAATTTTTTTATAAAATTTTAATATCATTAGAATAATAATGATATTAAAACAATATAGAAATTAATATTAAGAAAAATGGTGCCCCCCATATGAATTATTGAACTTGAGAGAATGTTATTGTGTTGTCGTAAGTTAGACGCATTTTACTGCTGCAAGGTTGCTACTGTGGTGAAGCTGAAAAGCTTGCATATATATTTATAATATGTCTTTGTCTAGTATAACCAAGTAATTAATCTATATATATATATTTTTTAATAAAGATTGATTGTCAGTCCGAGACCGCCGATCAACTCCATAGAGTGAACCGACCGAGAGCGGACCCCTTCCGATCCGGTATGCTATTCAAATCCACCCATAGTGAGTGGGATTCGAACTCTTGACCCGAGGGACTTACAACAAAGGCCGCAACCAATGAGCGAAGGCTTTCACACAAGTAATTAATCAATATATATATTTTTGAATTTAGATTTGTCCATTGGATATTGCCCAAGGAATAGAGCGTTGAATTAAGGAGAGAGAGAGAGAGAGAGAGAGAGAGAGAGAGAGAGAGGGAGAGGGAAGAAGAAGATGAAGACTTGCCCCTCAAGGGCGAATCAAAGTGTTCACAAGTAATTAATAGAGCATACAAGTGAGGCGAACCAAATACCCATTTTTTTTATGAAACTGTCCTCCAATTTATAGATGACAGAAGGGCCAGCGAATAAATTACAATATTGCCCTTACTTTAAAAAGGGCGATACGGGATATTTTATTTTTGTACTGCTGTGTTTTACTAAAAAGTTTTCCGTCGGGGAAAAGTCCCTCGTCTGATCCTCCTTAGGGGGAAAAGTCCCACGTCTGAGAGTCTCTCGTATGAGTCCTCCAGTAGGGGGAAAGTCCTCTGGCAGAGGAAAAAGTTCTCTGTTGGAAAAAGAAGTTGGTCGAGGGTAGCCAATTCGAAGGAAATATACTTCAGATTACCTCAAGATCCGTGCAGATTACTTTTGAGTATACTATGGCATAAGCTAATCTCTCGTTCTAGAGCTCTATGCTCGATTGATAGTACTTAAAACTTATTGATGTTTAACTTAAATTAACCGTCCATCCGCTTGAATTTTAACTTTATTAGATCCACCTCAATATGTGACTTCTAAACTTCCAAATGAAAAATAAAAGGAAAATTACAATAACTATTTAGAAAATTAAATTAACAGCTATCATAAGAGAGAAATGAGCTTATGGCCTACCGCTATGCTAAATAATAGGGAGCCTAAAAATTAAACTAAAAAAACAAAGGATTGGTATTAATAGTGTAAGTGAGTCAAGCCGACTTGTGATCCAGCTCAAGCTCGGATCGATAACTACGTGGCTCGTGAACTAGGTTTGATGGGCTAACAAGCCAGTCTCGAGCTAGCCACGAGTCGACTCGTTAGCTTGTGAGCCTGCTCATTTAAAAATATATTTAAAATATATTTAATTTTAAATACTTCATCATTAAAGCATTACGAATTTTAAAAATTCATAAATTAGGTAATTTTTATTATTTCTCTTTAATTTACTCATTTAATTTATCATTTTATTATAACATTTTTTTAAATTAATATTATTTTTTCTCTTTTATAATAAACAGACAGTCTGAGTCGTCTCGAACTACAAGATTTATGCACGAATTCGAGCACGATTCGACTCATTTATGCCTTAGTCCATGTAACAGTTCATAAAATGTTAAAATTAGGATGGCTTTATCCACACAACCGGACAATTTTTGCTGATTATTCAATGCTTTATACTTTGACCGCTCAGATTTTTTATTGTTTGCAGGATGAATGCTGTAATATGACATTTTAAAATTATGCATTATATTTTCACATAAAGTTACAGTAAAAGTTCATAATTTCAGGAATCATGCTGTTGGAAAACAATTCAAATATATTCCAACTCAGATTGACCCTCTGAGCTTGGCAGATAGTACTGTTTTCCCTGAATCCAAGGAGCTCTTTTTCAATCCTTTCTCTGTATATACAAAGAATTTTATTTTTGTAGCTGGCGCATTGCGGTCGTAACTGCGCCGAAAATTTTGGGTATATAAGACGTACGCAGAATTGTATACGTAAACACGGGATATATGGGGGTTATACTGGGGTTATATCCAGGTTACAATCCCACTTAACCTACTTATAACCCTCTTATAACCTCTCTGTACTCTCTGCAATCTACTTATAACACTTTTGTAACCCCCTTATAATCTACCAATGCATGAAAACAGAAGCGCGAACTTATTGGTAGGTTACAGGGGGTTACAAGGGAGTTAGAAGTAGGTTACAAGAGAGTTGTAACCTGAATACCCCCTTATAACCTCCTTACTACGCAAATTTTTTCCGTACATGTGGTAGACCTTTATTGGAGTTTTGATGCAAAACTGCAATAGAACTTATGATGCAATAATTTCTTGTGTATTGCACACCGTGTGTATTATGTGTTGTGTGTATTATGCACCGTGCGTATTATGCACCATGCGTATTACATAGATAATATTTTACAGAACAGTAGGAACTGAGGGCATTACGCACGTAATATTTTACATAACTGAAGGCACAAAATCAACTCATTCGAGGAAGTTACAACTACCCAAAGCTAAATTAACTTTACATATGAAAGGAGGAGTCTTTCCTTTCTAAATTTAGAAAATTGTGATGCTGTTTAATTAAGATTTAAGAGTGTAAATGAGTCGAATAGATTTGTGAGCCGGCTCGATAAGTGGCTCGTGAATTGAGCTTTAGTTTAAAAATATTATGTCGCACGTCATTCAAGAAGAACTTCGTTAAATTCTTCCTAAATAAAAATTACGTCACATTATTCAAATTCATTATCTATGAAAAACGTGTGTAAATTTTATGTTATGAATTATTTTTTAAGAGAACGTAACAATACCCCAAGTTTACATAAAAAAAACTTAAAAGTTTCATATTTATTATTTAGGGAATTTGCAAATATGCCACATTTTTTGTTTTTTGTATTTGCATAGTTAGCACTAAATTTTGATATTTATATACATAACCCTGGCTGCACCCGAACAACTCTGGCTGCCACTGCCTTCGGCCTACTCTGATCACCGCCGTAGCATCCGACTAACTTTGAGCGTTGTAGCATCTGCCAAATTCGGTCGTAGCAACCTCCGATAGCCGCCACTACAATCTTCGGTCACCTCCGACCACCACCTATTTGCCACCACAAATTTCCCTTGTGAAATCGTAATGTGCGCTACAGAATCTTAGCGTACATTGCGAAACAGTGAAGCACCTCATAGACGGTGTATCAACTCATCCTTGATACGATGTAATGACACATCCCAAGGGCAATATAACAATGCATACGGTGTAACAACATTTCTTGAAGATGGTATAACGACACACTCTGAATATGGTGTAACCTCACACCTCGATAACGGTGCAATAATATATATCGCATACAGTGCCACGACGCCTTCCAAATATGGTGTAAACTACATCCTGAAGTTGGTGACTTTCTTCGGACTCCCCTCCCCCCTCGCATCTGACGCAACCTGCTGATGTCATCACAGCTCACTACTATGGCCTAAACGACCAACTACAACCAATATGATTCACAACTAGTGCATCTATAGACTTCGACCCCTGTATACTATAGACATCATTATATATAACCATTAAATCCTATATGACTCAATAAGACCTACATGATTCACAGCTAGTGCAACTCCCGACTTTGACCCCCACAGTCTGCAAACTTCATCACAGTTTGCCACAACGACCTACGTGATTTACAGGTTGTGCAGCTCCCTACTTAAGCCCCCACGACCTACCAACATCATCTCAGCTTACCGTCAAGACCTACATGACCAATTACGCCCTACATGGCATAACACTCGTGTAGCTCCCAACTCTTGCCTCCGCCCTATGAACATCTTTACAAATCACCACTACAACTCATGAGACCAACTCTTGCAGCTTCCTACAATATTTTTTGTGGGCAACTTACACTTATGAGGCAATCATCTATGACCCACTTAGCCAACTACTACCACGACTTTCAACTACGATCTATACGATAAGCTGGAGCCATGGAAGCAAGTACATGCAAAGTAAATATGCATATTATTAGGAATTAATTTAAGAAATAAAATAGTTACAAAAAATATACAATAAAACATTAAAATGGTTAAAAAATCTCAATTAAATAATTAAGTAGGAAAATATATCCAATCAAGAGCGTCCCCTATCTTTAATTTATTTTTTGATCTATTATAATAATGCTCATAGAACAATTTACTAATTTGAATTAATATTTCAAATTAAACAAAAAAAAGGTTAAATATTTTAGTTCAAAACTTAAAATAATAAAATTAATAAATATTCTTTTCAAATAAAACAATATTTACACATGTTTAAAAGGAATTGAAATAATTGAATATTTTAAATTTATTACAATATAATAAAAGTATAATAATATAAGAAAAATTAATTTTTTTTCCTAAATTACATATTTAATTAAAACTTAATAAAATTATAATATATTTATTAAAAACATTTTAAAAATATTTTTACTAGGACCTTCAAATAAAATTTCCAAACAATTTTAATAACATCTATAAATTTTTAAAATTTAATAAGAATACTTCTAAAATTTTTTTTCTTATCTATCTAAATTACTTTTAAAAATTAAAGAGAAGATGAAAATATTACAAAAAATGGTGGTATGTATGCTCGCCCAACCTATAATTTCATATTTAATGGACGACTTAGGTGGGAAAAAATATTACATCAAGACT
Organism: Papilionanthe hookeriana x Papilionanthe teres; assembly: GCA_022702705.1. Taxonomy (NCBI): domain Eukaryota; kingdom Viridiplantae; phylum Streptophyta; class Magnoliopsida; order Asparagales; family Orchidaceae; genus Papilionanthe; species Papilionanthe hookeriana x Papilionanthe teres. Next base: position 48,244,883 of record CM040431.1, read on the forward strand.
TCGGATGCATCCGGAGTTCAACGATGGGGCGTCACGTGTCAAGTGAACCCCACCTCCAAACACTTTAATCAATCAGAGTGTTTGGCGGTGGGGCCCACTTGACATGTGGCGCCCCACCAATGGACTACGGACGCATTTGCGTCTAGAGTCCTGATGTAATATTTTTTTTCTTTAGGTGGAGCTAAGTTGCCCATTAAATGTGTAACTAGTTCTTTATTAGTGGTGTAAACGAGCCGAACACGGGCGTGCTCATGCTCAACTCGTGTTTCGCTTGTTAAAAAATTATACCGTTCGCATTCGGCTCGTCTATATTTTGAACAGAAAAAATATGTTCATGTTCGGCTCATTTACTTAGCGAGCCAAACATAAGTTGTTCGCGAACAAAGCGTCGTTTTGACAACCCTGATGACGCAGCTGTAAGTTGTTATGGGTTGGAGCGAGATTTAAATCTTATTATTTATATTAAAATAATATTTAAATATAATTTATTATATTTTTATTATATTTTTTTAATTAATAGCTTTAGCTGATCATAAATCTTCGTAGCATTTTAGTTAATTAATTTGTTTAAAAATACTACTCATCAATTATATATTTATAGTTATTTCGAGCTAAAAACGAGCAGAACACAAACGAGCAAAATTTTGTTCGTGTTCGACACGTTTATATATCAAGCAAAATAAAATTGTTCGTACTCGTTAACTTTGCGAACAAATAAAACACGAGCTGTTCACGAACAACGAGCCATTTTGACCGCCCTAATCTTTGTTTATTTACTGTTATAATTAACCTTATGATAATTTTTTTCCAAATTTACCCTCTTTCTAAATTGTTCAAGATAAAACCTAAAAAATAACTTGAGCTTCTCTGTCTCTCTCCCCCACCCAATGCCGACATCTTGATCAGACCCAATTTGACCGCACAATCAAATTCAGTGCTATCTCTTTCCCTCTCTCCCTCTCCTTTTCTTAAATTACTTTTTTTCTTAATTTATTGCTTCGTCGTTTTCGATCTCGCAAATAACTTTGGGAGAAGTTCGACGAACACTACTTAACTAAACTAAAATTTTCGTAAATGTCAACGTTCACTATGACACGACGGAGGTTCAACATATTCTCAAACGAGCCCTACAACTTCACCTAAAGTATCTTCCTACACCCATTCTATTTAACCACTCCCAATCTCAAGCACTTGTCCAACCAATTCACTTCATGCCGAGCTCTGAGATTTCCCCCACTTCATCACCGGAGACCGCCTCGCCGGCGAGGATCCAGCTCGTCCCGAGGCGGGTATCGGACGAGCTCCTCTTCAAGTTTTCCGACCTCTCCGAATTCGACTTCGAGTACGAGCGAAGCGGAATCTGGTCGCCGCCGGTGCCGCCGAAAGCTTTCATCAGCCCACGGGGAATCATTTGCACCACAGCTGAGGTGATGAAGAAGCCAAAGAGGAGCTCTGTCTGCTTCCATGTAAGTGGAAACTGTGCTGCTCGAAGGCTTTGTTCTTTTAGAGCATTAAAGATATGGTTATGAATTTAAAAAAAAATGGGCCAATTACATACAGAGCACCCTCCGAAACTTGCTATTTACAAATCTCTCAAAATTCATGGTAAAAACACAACCCACATTTTACATTTTTATCAAATTGTCGATAATTTAATCGTGGTACACATAAATACATCGATTTGATAGTTCATAAGAATCTCGTGAGCAGTTAATTCGCATATATCAATATTTCGGGTGATCAGTATGTAATTATTCATTTAGAAATATTTATATTTTTAGATTTTATATGTGGCCTCCTTGAAATTATCTGTCAAAATCATGTTCCAATTGGACTCGAGCACCATAAAATCATTGTACTTATCAAATTTATTTGAAGCCATTAATTAGCTGAATATGATTGAACAAAATATTATTTATGTTCAAGCATATGAGTTTCTTCATGCAGGGTATATGGGGGTTATAATCTGCTATTATGCTGATTAAGATGGAAATTTTCTAAGTCCATTTCGGGTGATGTGGTGGCGGTGACATGTTGTACCATATATATATACACACTGTATGCTGTGATTTGTTCGTAGAGCAGTCTCTTTGAAGGTCATACGTCATCTCAGGTCACGGGTTTGAATCCCCCTCTTACCAGTTTGCTGGTAGTGAGAGCGGACCTCGAATAGTTAGACACATGCGAGTGGTTAAGAGCTTGTATAATAGTCTCCAACTTTTTTTTTTAATTTATATATATGCTTAATGATGATTAAGTGTGTGTTTAGCAGGCAGCGGTGGGGTATTTTTTTTGTGTTTGGCAAAATAATCTATTTAAAAAAAAAAAAACTACAATGAAAATTTCTGGCTAAGTGCGATAAATTACTCGAAAGATACTATCTGACTTTTTTCATAATAATTTTATATTTTTTACACAATTGCAACTGTCCCAAATAGGGAAAAAACTTTGCGTGAGTAAGATGCACACAGCGCTGCGTACGTCTGAAGATCACGGGGAGGTTATTTAGAGGGTATTGGCAGGGTATTTTCATTTTCTACGCCATGTAACCTCCATGTAACATACCTATAACTTCTTTGTAACCTCCATGTATTTGAAAATTACAGGTAGGTTACAATAAAATTATAGATATTTGACCACCTCCTATTAGATGACGTACGCAAATATTTTCCCCAAATAGACCTTAAGCCCGGCTCTCTTATTTTTGGTGAGATTTGCAGGTGAAGTTGGACCGCAGTATCCTGTTCATCTGACAAAAATGGACCTTACCCAGTAATTATTAGGTCAAATGTGATAAATCTGATGCCTCCCCTCTGGAAAATAGGAGTGGATAATGTGGATGTCGCTCGGGAATGATCTCTGGTCGCTAGATTTTTGAACTAAATTTATTATGTTTTAAATATATATAAATACTGGGTTTGTTAATTTTAAATGATTTCACAAATTAAGAGGCGCACAATAGCTTTTATATTTTAACAAATACACAATATTTAAATTTATTTTGGGACTTATGTACACTCAAATATTTCATATTGATTTATTTAAGCTCTAAATTGTGTAACAAAATATTTTCCTTCAACATATATATATATATATATATATATATATATATATATGAATCAAATAATAAAAAAAAGAGAACTAATATTCTTTAAATCCTATTATATTTAGGGCATTTACATACGAAGAAATATTACAACAGGACTCTGCACGTAGAGCTACGTGCGGAGTCCATTAAATGATTCCACGTGGAAGTGAAAGAAAAATAAAAAAATGGCGCAGTAACATGGGAGTACCACGGGAGAATATTCTCCCCGTGTTATTCCACATTATTAAGTGTTATTGTGGTCGTTTTGATGTGTTATTGTGTTATGAGAATATTCTCGGTGTTATAATAACACAATAACATATCAATAACACCTGAATAACACATAATAACAACTGAATAACGCAAAATAATATAGGGAGAGTATTTCCTGTGTTACTGAGCCGATAGGTGAATATTCCCCCTGTGTTATTCAGGTGTTATTGTGTTTTATTCATGTGTTATTGTGTGCTATTGTGTTACGAGAATATTCCTTGTGTTATAATAATACAATAAAAAGTCAATAACACATCAAAATCACCATAATAGCACTTAATAATGCAGAATAACACGGCATAAATATTCCCCCATGTTACTCCCGTGTTACCACGCCATTTTTTTATTTTTTTGTCACTTCCACGTGGAGTTATTTTATTGGACTCAGCACATAGCTCTACGTGCGGAGTCCTGATGTAATATTTTTTCTTTACATGCAGAGCACTCAATTCTTATGAATTTACATATCACACACCAAAATTTTCATATTTACAAGAAGAACACTCAATATATATAACTTCAAAAATGGCATTAATTAATCATTTTAATAGTCAAATTCATCTTTTTAAACATAGGTAAAAGCGTTATGTTTGTAAATATAAAAGTTTGTCTGTGAGATTCGTAAATACATAAGAATTGTGTGCTGCGTGAGAAAATATTACATCAGGGCTGCGCACGTAGAGCTGCGTGTGGAGTTCAATGAAATCGCGCCACGTGACTTGTGAAGAAAAAAAAATTTTGTCCGGTAACACAGTGAATATTCCCCCGTGTTATTCCGTGTTATTCAAGTGTTATTGTCTGTTATTCATATGTTATTCATGTGTTATTGTGTTATTATAATACCGAGAATATTCTCAGAACAGAATAACACATGAATAACACACAATAACACCTGAATGACACAATAACACCTGAATAACGCGTAATAACATGGGGGAAATATTCTCTGCGTTACCGGACAAATTTTTTTTTACAACGCGCCACGTGGCGCGATTTGACTGGACTCCGCACGTAACTCTACGTGCAGAGTCCTAATGTAATATTTTTCCGAGCTACATATGTAAATTTTCGTGCGGAGTCCTGATGTAATATTTTTCCGTGCCACGTATGTAAATTTCCCAAAAAAAATAATAATAAACCCTCAGATTTCCAGTAAAAAATATTCAAAAACACAATATCCTATTCATTGTGTAAGCAAAAAACATTGGGTAGAAAGTAGTGTGAAGCAGCTACAAAGCAATTACCGTATGAACATTGAATCTGCTGAATGAAAGGAGCAGAATACCCTACGAAAGCATAAATCCACGCTTGCTCGACAGTTGTTTCCTACAGGAGCTGTAAATATTCAAAGTTAATGAGAGTTATCATAACATATAGTAGCAGACAAAGAAATGGAGTACAAATCAATGTAGAGGATATACAAATTATCTCATCCCATTCAAAGCCTTCTCCTATGTTGGTCCACTATCACGAATCAAATTGGTGGGCTCGCTCAAAACATACTTCGGCAATTCATATTTCGCTCCTGTAAGAAAATTTTATGTTGAATAATATGAGTTACAAAAGTAATCGGGCTTGGGCTCGTGTCGATAGATGGCTCGCACGCTAAGTTCGATGAACTAGTGAACCAAGCTTGAGCCAGCCTGACGACACGTTTCGTTAGCTCGTGAGACAGCTTGTTTAAGAAAATCATAATATAATATATACTTGAGTATATTAAAATTAGAAAGAAACTTACTTTCTTGTAGTAAGTGATTTGTGATTGTTTCTTTAATAATTGGTCGTTCTTTTTATTATTTTATTATGATAATTGCACGAATAAATTCATTTTCCCTCATTAATAATAAATAAATCGGTCTATGATGTTGCTCTAACTCGTAGAATTATACTCGAATTTGAACTTGATGTCCGTTAATTGAGTAAATTCAAGCTCAAGCCAGAAGTGGCTCGGGCTCAGCTCGGCTTTGGCTTGTTTACACCACTAAAATAGACTTTCATACCTCTTTCATCATAGCAGATGGTCATGTCGGCGTTTGCGAGGATGATACCCGCACTATCCACAATGGTTTGAGCTAGGTTGATATCAGCTTCTGCAGCAACACGGAGAGCATCCCAAATCTCTGGGCAAATAAAAGGTTAGAAGATACATTAGTATAGAAAATTTTTAAACTAATTTTATTTCTGTTATTATTACATAGAAACCTTAGATCTGTTTCTTCCCTCATGGATGGGAGCAAGAAGTCTTTGGCATCCCTTACATCATTTCGGAATCAAATTATGTAATTATAAAGCAAAACTATGCCTGGGGAATAATATTTTAGGAGTAGTTCAAAGTTTTGCATTTGTTATTTATTTTACCTTTTTTTTAGATTTGTTTCTGAACTGGTAATAAGTTGTAATCACATAAAGGGAATGCAACCGGCAATATTTATCTATCGTCCAGAGTTCTCTAAAGGCATGAAATGCTGATGATAAAATTGGATTCCCAAAAAAGATTCGTCCTCGTAAATCAAAAAGTTGTGGCACTGATCTTAAAGAGATATGATGGTCCAGAAAATAAGAACATGACGGAGGCGGATCCATTATAAGGAGACCGCAAGGCCCATATGACCGAACTATAAAAGTCAACTAGGCCAAAACCGACAAAGCTAAAAATGTGGACAAGAAGACAAAAAGGTTAGCAGGGCAATTTTATTATAACTAACTATTGCAATACCCTTGACGGATTACTAGAAAAGAGCTTTTAGATACAACTTAGGGCCAGTTTGGGGCCGATTATTTGGCGCGGCGTGGCACCAAACCGCGATCCTTTTTTTTTTCGTTTATTTACCGCGTTCTCGGGCTACTGTGGGAAAAAAAATCCGCAAAATGCGGAACGTGCATTCGACCCCGCGGACCGCATTCTCTATCACTCACGCCCGCACTCTTTACTGCATATATGTGTGCATTGTGCACATGCGGAATATGGTGACATATGTGCATTGTGCACATGGGGAATATGGTACGATATGTGCAGCAATATGTTTTGGGTGATAGATGGGCTCCTTTAAAGATTGGGGAAGTTCGCTCTCACTATTCTCAGGTTTGGCGTTTGAATTGATGGTTGGGCTCTTTTAAAGATATTTTATCTTAAATAGTTTCTCAAATTAGAGAAGCTTTGTTTGAGATTTGCTGGGGATTTGTTCAAAGTTGCTTTGTTTTGAATTGGAGCTGTTGTTCATCTTAAGTTGACTATTTTTAAGATAAATTATGCTGAGCTTAGATAGGGAAGTTCACTCTTTTTTTCTCATTTTCCTTTTAGCCTTTTCCTATTATAAACTGCTAAGAACAAATACTTTATCTTGCTAAATTTCTTACCTTTCTTTAAACGAATTCTCTGCCTAGATGACTGATGTTATGTGCTTGATTCTATGATCTTTTTCTCATTTTTACATTGAACCTATCCTTAGGTTTGGCAATTGAATGTTGTTGTAAGTTGTTGTGGTTGTGTTGGGGGTTTTGTGGGATAAAAGTTTCTTATTCTTGTGCGCTTGTTCTCTATTATAAGTTTCTTATGCCTTTACCCACACACAGTTTGTTGTTGCTCCAAATTGATAAGTTGGGATAAAAGCTTCTTATTGTTGGATAAAAGCTTCTTATTGTTGTGTTGTTGGCTGTGTTGGGGGTTTTGTTGGGGGCCTTGTTCTTTCAATAAACAAATTTGGCCTCAAAATTAGCTCGGTGTTTTCAAAAATATGTAATTAAAATGTGTAAGAAGAGTAGCCATACAATTCCTAACATTAATGCGCTACTCTTTGGTTTATCTGAAACATTAATGTTTTGACTTCTCTTTATTAGTAACGCAATGGTTAAGACTAAGTAACTCAGTTAATTAGCTATGTGAGATAGAGAAGTCACAATCATTTTTTGCAACATGTGTCTTAAGGAGGTTGAGCTGGGAAATAGACCCACCACCTATTTTAAAAAAGAAGGGTGACAAAATATTATGAAGAAGTTCAAGGAAATGACAGGAAGGGAACACAATAGGTTGCAATTTAAGAACAAATGAGATCAATTGAAGAAGATTGAAAATTATGGAAAAAACTAAAACGGGGGTCCACAGGCTTGGGTCGTGATCCAGTGAAACGGATAATAGATGCTCTAGATGACTGGTAGATTGAGAAATTAGATATACTAACCTATCCAATGATTACTTGATTTTCCATTCTTTATTCTACTAAGTGTTTTAAGTAATAAACTTATCTGTATGTTGCAAGCAGTGTTAGCCGTCAAGGAATTCAAATTCAGTGGTTTTGAGTCTGACCTTAAGGTTGTTCCAAAGGGCACTTATACTTTCACCTCAAGTGGGCATGAGTTTGAAAGCATACCAGAGAACTTTAGGACTGACCAGGCAAGTGGGTCCGGCGAAGGCCCCAACCTAAACCAAAAAGAGCTGGAGTCTATATGCCGGACAAAGCGTCCTAGAGTGGAGAAAAGGAAAAAAAAAGGAGTTGGTTTCGTCAGAAGCCAAATAATAAAATTGGTGGATGCGTGCACACTTTAGGCTGTTACTTCACATGATAACTCCATAGACGACTTTCTCCGAATTCTAGAAACATGTCCCAAAGTTTTTGGCGGATAAGTCGTTGTATTTGAACTCCTTGAAGTTGCTGGAGGACCCGACCCGTAGACAGATATTCATGAAAATGCCCCCGGACCGCAGGATCGACTTTGTATGGACAACAAGGACAATTGATTTTGTGGAGTTATTGTTTAATGGCTTTGATAATAGGATATTGTAGCAAAGACATTCTATATGTCGCTCTATATTTATCTCTTCTCATTATACTCTGTCATTATATTTTAGATATTCTTTTAACTTGATCTGATTCACACATATTACTTGAACAACTCACTTCTTTAGAATGAAATCAGAGAGAGAGAGCCTGAGAAGAAAGATTGCGGCGGTTGTATGTTTGTTGTACGAATACTACAACTCATATGTCGATCAAACACAATGCATGACATCAGCATATATTAGTGATAAATGGGTTTGGGACCTACAACATGGACACCCCACAAGATTCAATAACATGTTTTGTATGACAACCAACATTTATGGATCTACTTAACGAACTATATAGCCGTCATGGACTCCAAGGCTCCTTAAAGATGACAACAAGAGAAGTGTTAGAAACAATCATCTACATTTTGTCACAGAATGAATCAATGAAAGGACCGATGAAGCGATTCCAGCATTCATCGGAGACAATTAACAGATACTTCCCAGTGGGTTTGAAAGTTTTTGTTAGTTTGTTTGCATAGATTATCAAGTCAGAGGATTCAACATTCAAGATGACTCAAACAAAGATTGCAAATGACCCATAGTATATGCAACTTTTAAAGATAATTCTTATTAACACAATACATTCAGACATTAAAATGAGTTGTGTGACTATCACAGCTTTATTTTATCTGACATAACTATATTAGAATGATTGACGGAACCCATGTGGATGCACGAGTACCCAATATTGAAAAGATGACATATATCGGACGATGTGAATCACCAAAACAAAATGTGATGGTCGTTTATGACTTCAACATGTGTTTTACTATTGATGAATGGTTGAGAAGACAGTGCACATGATAATCATATTTTTTTTTGCGACAAGAAACCAAAGACACGGCTTCCCTCACCCACCTCCTGGTATGTAAAGCTATCAACCACAATCGTTGTTTTAGTTTATTACTAATTATGGTATTTAGGACATGTAAGTATTACTTGGTCGATGCTAGATATCCCTTACAGAGGGTATCTGAAGCTAGTTCCAGATACAAAATATCGCATTCTAGATTTCGAAATATCCAGCTGTGTTGCTCGAGGCAGGAAGGAAATGTTTAACAAAAGACACTCCTCCTTACGCAGCGTAATTGAAAGAACGTTTGGAGTGTAGAAGAAGAAATGAGTTATATTGCGCGATATGCCGATTTATCCATTTCCAAAACATGTGCAAATTATAGTGGTCACGATGATGCTCTACACCTACATTCGACAATATCATTCTCAAACAGATGCAGAAATTAGTTTGACTGACGATGATCACGTACAGGTCCCGCCATAAGCATTTGAATTTCATGTAGGTCAATGTATACCACAGTCAGAGCAAAGTCTCAGAAAGGTCACACCCAGGATGGTGAAGGTTCTGCAGAAATGGTTGAATTGCGAGAGCGGATTGCTGAAACTATTTTTGAATGTTGATTAGATGATTCTTATTTATTTTATCATGCTCACGTTCATTTTCTATTCCATATATTAGTGATATTTTAGATATTGTAAGTTTATTTTGTTTGTAATTATTTTTTCTCCTTTTTCGATTCATTTTCATACTTTTTTTGTGAGTTTGTGATGTCCATGATGAGACATTCGAACTTGTGAGTTCTTCTGAATGGTCTGTTGGTCACTGCTGGTTAGTGTCACATGTGAAATTCTAAAAAAGACAACCAAGTTCCTCTTTTTTTCTATGTTGGGGTTGTTGAGGCACTTCTCGATAGTTTGTCAGTCATTGTTGGTTGGTGTCACATGTGAAATTCTGATAAAGACAACCAAATTCCTCTTTTTTTCGATGCGAGGTTTTTTGAGGTACCTTTGGATGATATTTTTTCGGTGTTATGCATATGTGACACAAAAACTTGATATTAAGTGAGTTAAAGACAACTGAGACCCCCCGTTTTATAAGGTCCGCTGTCTTTTTGTTGTGACAGGTTCAGTGGAGTTGATATACTTAGTTCTCTGAGACCTGGCGCCAGCACAAAACTGTAATTGATTACTGTTTTTATCAATTTATGCTTGTTTTATGACTAATGGGTTTCCTCTTGAAAAGGAATACAAGCTTCAGGATTTTTGGGACCTCCCGACGAGTGCTCTGTCAATGCGGACTACAGACTTCCCTACTGACATCATGTAGGACACATAACTACAGGAGACAGTTCTACAGGTGCCCCCAGAGCATCACAGAGAAGAGTGACTTCTTCCGGTGGGCAGACAATCCAGCAGATTCCACTGCTGATAGTGATTGGGGTTGGATAGTACCCCTGGAGGATGACTTCTCGTGACATACATCGTTTGCATTTTAAAATTAATATTATCATACTTTTAGTTTAATTTTAATATATTTTTTCTTTTTTTAGCAAAATTGATACCCTTTGTTAAGTGAGATGTATATCCGATTTTTTTGTACTGTTATGAAGTAGTTTTTTGTTTTTCAAATATCAAATATGTTATGAGAGTTCTGTTGTAAAAAACATTACTGTACAATGGCAGAATCATTATTAATCCAAAAACAACTGTAAAACAACTATTCTTCAACAACACAAAACAAACTACCACCCAGCTTATCCGGATCAACTGTTGTTCGATAACTTATCTGGATCAGTTGTTTATCAGTAACTATTTAATAAACTGCATTTGCCCCAAACAGAACCTTAGAAAGAGGTTAGCCTTAAAGTGAAGTCATCTTAAGAAGCGGCGATTAAATCTTCTTTATCAAATTTTAACAAACATTTGTGAAGCATCCTTAACAAGAAGTTACCTCTTCTTGAAACCCTTGTTGATCGGTCAAAATTTGAAGCTCTCCAATTTTGGATTCCACTCTTATGAGAAATTCTTACACTACTAGTACAAGGGAAGGGAAGTTGAACAATAAGGAAAGTCGACAATGAAAATTCTGCACCAAATGTTCCTAATATTTCGAGAAAAGTTAACGAAGTTGTCTTGGTTATTGAAAACACTTGGATCATTATTAAAAGACATATCATGTTTATTATTATACTTGAAGTTATCCTCAAAATTATAACCATAGATATCCTAAAAATTTTGAACCCGAAAGGGGCACCTTCACCATATCATTTATCGTGCATGGGTACATCACATTCAATATCAGTATTGTTTGGGGTAATCTTATATTACTATAGCTTTTACATTTAACTTATTTTAATTACTTTCATTTAAGGTCATTGAAATCACCATTCTCCTTTTTCATTTTAACATAATTCATTTCAGAAATTCTTTAGCTCACAACATGTCTTTAATTATAAAATCATTTTATGAAATAATAACGCAGTTCTTTATTAAACAACACCTTAGTTTTAATACATAAAAGAAAATAATTAGTCAACTGCTTAATAGATCATTGAAATACTTATTTCTTCACTTCACTTCCTTGACTATTACCTATATCAGTTAAAGGTGCATATAACTATAAGAATCACATATTAAAAGAAAGACTTAAATATATCTAATGACATAATTAAAATGATTAAGTTAAACCCATTATTAGCATTTAATAAGTAAATTGATATTTTAATTCAAGTAATTAACATTATAAAATACTAAATACTCGTAATGTTCGATTCTTACCGTTCGCACACAAAGCTTAAATCCATGCGCAAGCCATCTTCCTTCTCTTTCATACCAAAATCATTTGTTTACAATATCTGATTTAAATTCATAAACTTTAAATGTTAATATTATACCCTATTTAATTAATTAAATTAAAAACTTAAACAAAATCAAATAACCACTTTATGTTTCAGCCAAGTTAATTTACCCGAACACGGCAGCTCGCACTCCTCCCTCCCTCTTCTCCTTTTCCATCGGTCTCGACTCGACCCAACGCAGCGCCCGCGTCTTCTCCTTCCAACCTCCTTCCTCTGCAAGCAAGGCTCGGCTCCTACACGTACGCACGAGTCTTCTTCTTCCTTCAATCTCCTTCGAGTAGGGTTCGACACGCCAGATCACAACGAGCATGCGAAAACAGGGAGAACAAAGTCGAAGCCGCTCCTGCTCTGCTCGCACCTTCACAGAGAGTCGTTCCTCTTCCTCTGCACGCAAGCACATTATCGAAGCGGCTTGATCACATTCCTTCCTTGACCGATCAGCTAGGCTCGACGTCGTCTCCTATGCACGCAAGTGGTGACTTCCTCTCTCGCAATCTTCTTCTCTCTCCTTCCTCTATCTCTCGCTCTCCCTCTCGTTCCGTTCGAATGAAAAAGTAACTTCTTTGACTCCTAAAATGAACCCACAGAGACGTGCATATTTTGTTATTTTTTATTATTTGTTTAGTTTTAGTTATTACACATTGATTTGTGCAATCTATGCAGAAACTAGTACTGAAAAGTCAGGGAAGTAATATGTGAATGATAATTATAAACCCCGTTATTAAAGTCCTCAATAATAACCTTAAATATATGTATGTATATGTGTGTGTGTGTGTGTATATACATATGTATCTACAAGTATATACATTTCAAGTCATATGTATCTACGTGTATCTAAGGTGAAAAGGGAGATGGCAAGATGGATTGCAAATCTGACTGGTTGTGTTATTTCTTCTCTCTATAAAATATCTTGTGCATCTTCTGCGAGGGAGAATTAAGGAATCACAAATGGATTCGATGGTTGAAAAAGTAAAAAATAAAATACATGTTTGGAGAAACACCTCTCTCTTTTGGTGACAGAATTACTTTGATAAAAAGTGTGGTTAACGCTCTACCTCTTTATGCTCTGCATGTTCTCAAACTCAAGGCTAGTACTCAAAATATACTTGAAAAATGCTTTAATAAATTTCTCTGGGCAGGTCAATCTTCTAGTAGGATCTGGAAAAAGGTTTGTAAGCCTTTGGCTTCTGGCGGGTTAGATCTTAAAGAGCTCCATCAAATTGCAAATATTAACTTCATTAAGTTATGGTTTAAATTTAAAAGAGGGGCTCTTTATGATCTGATTACATGATGAACAAGTATTGCTCTATTTCTCCCCAGTGATTCTAAGATTTGGAAGACTTTGATTAATGCTAGGGCCATTGCTTCTAATTATATTTATTGGGATATTGGGAGTTGTAATGTGCCCTTTTAGAAGGACCACTGGACTAATTTTTCCTTCTCTGGTCAGTCTGGATGGGAATGCTATGAATAGGCTTTGGTTTCTGATTTTTAGAAAGAAGGGACATGGGATTTCGATCTTCTTAAAGAGTTAGTGGGCCATGCAGCTGATGCTATAGCCAAGATTCCAATTAATTCAGATAAGAAAAAAACTCTCTTTTAGTCAAACTTCTTATTCAGATTTCTCACTCTAAATCTCTCTATGATGATATTCACCACTTTCAGAAAGTGGACTGGTCCACTAATTTATGGGGCAAAGCTTAATCCACTTCTATGAGCTCTTTTGTGTGGAAACACTATCGCATGCTTTTGTCGTATGATGATATTCTAAAACTAAAGGGGTTGAAAGGCACTTCACGATGTTATTTGTGTAGGAAGGAGGAGGAAACTTTAAACCGTGTATATTTTAAGTGTGAAGCTGATGTGTTGGTCTGGAGGTATTTTGGGGATCCCTTCCATAGGAGCATTCCCTCTTTTTGGAGTGATGTGGTCAATTGCAAATGTTTTTAGGCTGATGGAGTTACTAAGAAACATTTCATGGCTTACTTCCCTTAGTCATGTGGTTGGTGTGGATGGTGAGGAATGAGTGCAAACATAAAGGGGAACATTTGAAACATGCGGTTGTCATTGCTAACACTTCAGCTTATACATCCAAAATAGTCTCTACTCGTGTTAAGAAGAGTTTCTTTGAAGGAACTCCTTTATTAAATGCAGAAATTTCAAGCCTTAAATCGGTTAGATGGCTTCCCCCTTAACTGGGTGGATCAAGGCAAATGTGGATGGGAGTTGGAGATGTGTTGGGCGGGTGTTGAAGGATTATTTAGGGACTATCATGGGGTTAGCTTGGGATTTTTCAGTTCTCCTGTGGTGGTTGATTCACCTTTAAAGGCTGAGGCTTGGGTGGTTTTATTAGCTCTGATTTGTGTGGAAAAGTTTGGCTGGGTTAATAATGTGGTAGTGGCGGATTCACTAGCTTTACTTGATTATTTGCTCAAAAATCAACCTCCTTGGTATATTTTGCACGTTTTAAATCTTACTTGGGATCTGGTTTCAAAACTGAACTTAAATGTCCAATGGAACTTTCTTTATAGGGAAGGTAATCATCCTGCCAAGTGGTTGGGTAAGTGGGGTCTCCCATTTGGAGGTGGGTCTCTCCCCACCCCTTGCTTTAAAAAGGTTAATTGGTGGTGATTTATTCGATCTGCCTCATTCGAGAATTGGATAGATGATACTGCTATACTATTCTATTTTCCCTTTCTTTTTTACATGCTATCACTCGAATTATTTGCGGTTTTATGATGCTGAAGATTTTAATTGTATTGGAGGGTATGGTGTTCTCGGCTGCTCCTCTACTCAATGAATTGGTGGCGTGTAAGGGGAAAGTAGTCCCCTTCTTTTTCTTATGGTTCTTGGTTTTTGGTTTCTATTGGATGGGGTACGCTGAAAATGATAAAGTCTTATTTATTAGAGATTAATATGGCAAATCTTATTTCTTCATTTGTTCTCTCTATATGAAGGATTTTGATGGGGGTATGTGTGTTCTCTGGTGCGTGGCTGGGTCACATATTGTTGTTTCAATGGCTGTTGAGCTTGCCCTTATTTGTTGGTGGTCTCGGCCGATGCGGAGCTTCTATTTACATCATGGTTTGGGTGTGTTGGAACTGATGTTGGTGTTATTTCATTGGTCCCTGTGTGTTTCAGGAGGCAGGGGTGGACTTATCTTACTTTCTTTATCTATCATTTCTATAAAGCTTATTCGTATCTTCTCTCTTTTCTCTCCATGGTGTTTGAACTTGTCCTTAATTGTTGGTGGGTTCTTAAACTTTTCACCTCACGGTGGTGACTAGTAGTTTGGAGGGTGGTTATCATGGGGCCTTCTCTGAACTTCCCTAACTGTGTGTTATTTTCGTGGGTATCTTCTATGCACCCCCCCCCCACCCACCCACCCACCCACCCACCCAAACACTTGAAGGCTTTGCTTGATCTGAAGGTCATTAGGCCTAGCTCTAGCCGACATCGCATAATGGCAATCATAGTGCAATCAGGGGTCACGGTGGATCCCAAAACTGGTAAGGAATCTCGAGGAAAAGAACGTATAGTCTTTAATTATCGTTCTCTGAATGATAACACACACAAAGATCAATATTCATTGCCTGACATCAATACCTTGATCAAAAGAATTGGTAACAGCAATGTTTACTCAAAATTTGATCTAAAAAGTGGTTTCCACCAAGTTGCAATGCATCCTGAGTCCATTGAATGGACTGCTTTTTCAGTGCCAAATGGGTTATACGAATGGCTTGTAATGCCATTTGGATTAAAAAACGCTCCTGTTATATTTCAACGAAAGATGGATAATTGTTTTAAACACTGTTCAGAATTTCTGGCAGTATATATAGATGATATAATCATTTTCAGCAAAAATGAAGAGGAGCACCGGCGACACCTTGAGAAATTTCTGGAAATCGTGGAAAAGAAGGATTGGTCTTATCACCTACAAAAATGAAGATAGGTGTGTCTGAAATTGGATTTCTCGGTGCCATAATTCACCAGAGGAAACTCAAATTACAACAACACATCATTAGGAAAATTGCTGATTTTAACAAGGCATGAGATCTTGGCTCGGAATTCTAAACTATGCCAGAAGCTATATTCCAAATCTCGGCACACTTCTCGGACCCCCCCCCCCCCCCCCCCGCGCTCTTTTTTTCTTCTGGTGGGCGACGTTTGCTAGTTGGATTATGCCTGTTGGCACATGTTTCTTTCAGCTTTGGATTTCTCTGACAACCGCAGATCTTCATACATCTCTAGTTTAATCTCCAATTATACAGGGAAGATTCTTCAGATACAATGTTGGTTATTTCGTTATCTTCAAGGAGAGCATGTGACCATATTATGTGGAAGGGAGGTATAATTCAATATTGGTTAATTGGGATATCTCATTAATGATTTGGGGATTTTTCTCTTTGCATTTGGGCCCTTCTATCCTATGGATTCTGGAGTTGTTGCGGATTACTAGATGGAGGATCGACAGAAGCAATGTGGTGGGATCACCCTTCGCACTGGTTTGATCGCCTAAAATCTCTTGCGATTGGATATATTCTGACTTTCTTTAGAATTTTGTTTCTCTTTTCAATTATCTTCTTTGTGGATATACATGTAACTACATCGGGGTTGTTTTGTGTGTGTTGTGTACCGTGGGAGGGGTCTCAAATGACCACTTTTTCCTAACTCTTATTTTGTTTTAGTAACATTGTTGCTTGCGGGCGCGCGCGCGTGTGTAGAGCTGTCAAAAAGGTTCATTGTTTGCGAACAATTCGTCTTCGGCTCGTTAAGAAACTCATGTTATAATTGTTCGCTAAGTTAACGAGTCAAGCACGAACAATTATTTTACACTCTATATATAAAAGGTTCATTGTTAGCGAGCAATTCATCTTCGGCTCGCTAAGAAACTCATGTTAGATTCGTTCTCTAAGTTAAAGAGCCAAACACAAATAATTATTTTACGCTCAATATATAAACGAGCCAAACACGACTAACCTGCCCCCTAAATACTGTATGTATGTATGTATGTACGTATGTATGTATGTATATGTGTGTGTTTGTGTTTGTGTGTCTTTGTGTAAGTGCGTGTAGAGTTGTTAAAAAGGTTCATTGTTTGCGAATAATTCATCTTCTGCTCGTTAAAAAACCCATTTTAGATTTGTTCGCTAAGTTAAAGAGCCAAACACATAATTATTTTATGTTTAATATATAAACGAGCCGAATACGACTATCCTACCCCCTAAATACCTATTCTTCATATGTGTTAATTCGACCCAGCTGAGATTCGAACCCGAGGCAGAGGGGACCTACGCCGAAGATGTCATCCAATAGGTCAAGGTTGCGCGCGCATACACACGCATGTATACATATATAAATACATACATACATATATGTTGCGTACCCCGACCTGTTGGCTGACATCCTCAGTATAAGGCCCCTTAGGTCGGGGGTTTAAAACCCCTCTAGTGACGTGAGCCTAGAGGAGGTAGCACTTGAATAATTAGGCACATTACGAGTGGTTGAGAGCTCGTATAATAGTCTTTGACCATTTCTTTAGGGAAAAAAATACATATACATATAATTGATAAGTAGTATTTTTTAAAATTTAATTGACTACAAGGCTACAAAGATTTATAACCAATTAAAATTATTAATTAAAAAAATAGAATAAAAATATATTAAATTATATTTAAATTATTTTTTAATATAAATAATAAGATTTAAATCTTGCCGCAACTGTCAACAACTTATAGTTACATGATGAGAGTGGTCAAAACGGAAACGGCTCTTTGTTCACAAACAGCTCGCATTCAGTTCGATTACGTAACATACATACATATAGACATATATAACAGCCACATGTGTGTGTGTCTATACGTATGTATATGTCTATGTATGTATAAATATGTATGTGTCTAAGTGCACGTGTCTATATATATATATATATATATATATATAATATTCATCATATTTTATTGTATGAAACATTTAAAAAAGCAGATGACATGAAAAAACAGCACTAATTAGTACATGTGCTTTATAGCAAGAGATACAAGCATGCTCAACAATGTTGGAAACTTGAATAGCTACCTTTCTGGCCACCGTAGTGAGGTGCAGTGTCCCAGAACTCCTCACGCATCCTTCTAAGTTCAGACATGGTTATCGACTGCGGATGCTTCCAAAGCTTAGGCTTTCGAACCTTTTTAGTACTTTCTACACAAACTCGAATAAAAATAAATTTTAATCAAGCAATAAAGAAAACACAAAAGCACTTTTAAGATTATGCATATACCATCCCTTTCACCGAAAGGAGCAAGGCAATTTCACTCGAGCTCTTGTTTGGACATGAAATGCAAATTTGTGCAGCATGCAGTGCTTTTTATGGAAGAGGTAAAGGCAACGGAACATAGTTTTAGTTCATTACTCAAAATTTAAACTAAATATAAAGCATAATTACCTACCAAAAATTTTGAAGTTTTATATCAAAGATATCAAGTCACAAAACCTTTGATCTGTTTTGTAAGCATTTCTGTATTCTATTTTATCCCTTCTGATTTCCAACAATAAAGGAAGAAAAAAACAGATTTTGCCGAAAGGAACTTGTTTTCAGTTTTCACATACAGACTGTGTTGTTTCAAGAATTCAGGAAACTTCTCGGAGTAATTTTAATCATTTTCAACATCATTTCAAAGAATCAACATATACTAGAATTCCACTGTTTGTAGTGGCTTGCGACATAATAAATTACAGTAGTCTTTAAAATTAACTATTAATCAACTTTATTTGAATCTAAATATCCTTGGATGCTTTTTCTAGTCATTTCACAGTACCATTTTAATGAATCAAACAGTTGGACAATGATCCTCGATATTCAAGTGAAAAGTTGATCCCGCCTTATGAGTATAGACATGCTCTAATTGAAATGCTTCCAGATGGATTGTAGGCTGGCTGTGGTCCTATTGCAGTGTTATTTGTATTTAAAAAATTGATTTCTTTAATTTTGGACAAGTCTTGAAATATTTAAAAAAACTATATCAAAAATTTATGGAGGATAAACAGTATGATGGAATGCCTTCAAATTCTAGTTTTTGCTAATACCCATAAGCAGAGGAATCAATCCACACTTCTTTGTCTGAGCAGTAACAGTTATTTCAAATAGGACACGGGCTACTGAAGGTCTTGAGAAACAAGCAGTAGCATTATCTACTTATAAGGGTTTACCAAATATTAATCCTAATTAATATAATGAGGATTGGTTAAAATAAAGTAGTTAAAGATGAGAAAATGATATCTGGACTAGAGTGATTGGATGTTCATTTGATTAGTCAAAACAACGCTACCACTACACATTGCCAATGCAATAATATAATGTTAACCAAGAAAATTGCCCGGTGTAGTCAGCTACTAAGGTAGTCTATATATGATATGATGTGAATCGACAAACCCAACAGAATAGGTATCAACTAATTATAAATCTGACAAAAAACTACTAATGATTTTCATGTTAGGATGACTCAAAGAAGATTGACCGATAATAGAAAAGCAAAGAGGCTTAGCAAACTCAATGATCTCCTCACCAGAGCAGATGAGAACAAATTTTCCTTGAGATTAGAAAGGATGCTTATGAGATTATGGGATTGATATTCGTTGAAGAATAAGAGAAATGAATGTTTGATGAGGATGAATGAAGTCTATCAATTAGACCCTCAATAATATCTACAAAATAACGAAGGTGTTCAGTAGAGAAAGTTATAATTAGAATAATTTGGGAGGGAGGTACTACTAGCCTAATGGTTATTTTGACCACAACCCTTGGAAGGGCAGAACAAGGGTAAAAAGGAGGAGCTTGTTGAAGAATCGGTAGCAAAGAAGATTGATCTGGGTTGGAAAGAGGAATGGTAGGTAGAGCACCAACTAGAGATGAAGGAATAAAAGAACCATGGTGACAAAGATGAGAGGTTAAACAAAAATTCACCGAAAGTGAGGAAAAAAAAAGGAGAAAAAGGCCTACAAATCATAGAATCATAAGAAAGTAAAAAATGACATTCTTACAGTGTAGGAATGTCACAAGTGACAAAAACCAATTCCATGAGGCATCATCAAAAATGTGAGCACTCAATAAAAAATGCCTATGAGGTTGAAGGAATGGGTGACTAAGGACTAGCCAAAATGCATGATTGAGAGGCTTTGAAATAAACATAGGTTGGGCAACGTGACCATGCTTTAACGCAGATTAGAAACGATCCCCACGAACATGAATAAAATGCAGGAGTGCCAAATGCCGATGATTGCAACAAGGGCAGATAGAAGCTAGACATTCAAAATGAAATGCATAAAGAGTGTGAGTGATTGGTAGGAGACATAGAAAGTGAAATTATTTAGCAAGTGAATTTAATTTCAAAAATGTGATATATAATTTCATTAACTGTAAACCAAAAAAATGAGTCAATGATTATGGATCATAAGATAATGATGTGTTGTAGGTTTAGATGTACTGATCTAATGTAAAAAAGATCGTCACTATTAGAGTTAAATTTAAGTGGTTAAAATAAAAAGAACCCTTCTGCATCATGGTATAAAAGAAAATCACAAAGCTTTAAGAGATAATTTCTAATAAACAATAATATGATCCATAAAGTGTTTGGCAAATTCATTAGTAACTAAGCCGCATTGGGAAAAATAAGGATTTTATGATGGGTATGTAATAAACTACAAAGCATAAAATGTGGAATGACTATGAGTAGAATTTATTGGTGGGAAAGTAAATAACAAAAAGACTTAGTAGTTTAAGCATACATATTTAAAATTAAAAAATGTATCAATATTAAAAGAAAATAAATTTTGTGTTAAATAAATTGAAGGATGAATCAAAGATTAAATGGGTAAAAGTTGTTTAAAATTTCTTTTATAAACTAGAGAGAACATCACATAAAACACTTCCTAGGAATGAAAGGTAAAAAATAATTCATAAAAATTAACCTAAGTAGCTAGGAAAAGCTTGTGTTGAGAATGGTTGTGATGACTCCCTTAAATTTGTTAGCACTTTCAATAATTCTCATGCATAGAAAACATACATTCCCATCTAACTGTTTAAAGCATATGTAAAAGAAGCATTTAACAAGAAAATTTAAATGTGAGTTAATGATAAAAATCTCATGTCCACCTTAAATCCACAGGGGCACGGAGTGCAAAATAAAAGTTTAACTCTTAGCCTATCTCTTTCCATGGACTGTTTATTCAAATATAGAGGATATAACAAGACAAGACAGATAAAAAACAAAATTACGAATATGATATACCAAAAGCAACAAAAAAATAAATTTTTTGCATAACTCATGACATTATAATTCTAAAAAAAATGTTAAGAATACAGAAACAAAACATCAATAGTTTACTTCATAATTTCATTAGTATAGTTCACCATCATTCCATGTTTACCTTGTAAAAACTCATTCCATTATACGTTAAAGAATCTAAAACATTTTAATTGTAAAAAAGAAATCACCATATGAAATGTATGGTTGCATTCATGTAATGCTTTCGACAGAATCCTTAATCCATAAATAAATTAAAAATTGTCAACTATAGCTTTATTTTTCATGCTTTTACTTGCCATCAATACAACAATAGGGAAAAATCCTCTAATCAAAAGGGTAAATCTCAACATACTCGGCTTGCCCTGGTCCTGAAAGTAATGCATGAATCATTTTCACCATTTTGTCCTATTGAGTGCCAGATTTTCATTTAATTCTAATAAATTAAGCTAGGCTGAGAAGAAAACATAAGCGAGGAAATAAGAGGTATATATAATGATGCAAGTAATAGCAAGCCAACATAAAATAGGAGCAAGGACCTCTGGTAAGCAAGCTAAAGTCCCTCAAATGAAAAGAGAGAGCATTAAAAAATCTCAAAAAGAGATAAAACTTAACATGTCAAAACCAAGGGTCCAAGATTAAGAAGACTACAACAAAAAAAAGGAGAAGTCCTAAGATGATCCGGGGGAGGAGTCCTTTGTTAAACCAAAATGATCATCACAATGGTCAACACAACCTAAAAGACTAGTCCGTCAATTAAAGAAGCCATAAATCACCTAAGGTGTTTTGTGTCATTCCTTGTTGTGAAACTAGACCCATCACTTGGTTAGCTTGATAAAATTTTTTTGGCGGACATCACTTTGTCAAACACCCTAGCATTCTTCTCACGCAAAATCACATACAACATAATCACAAATAAAATCATACAAGGAATCATAAGCAGAGGGAATGCGAAGGGAAGAAATGGCTGGGTGAAGATTGGTAGGTTAGTCAGGAAGAAAACTCAAAAATATTACAAAGGTAATACCAAGAATAATAGGTTGGTAAACCACCTAAAGAACACATGAGCCTACTTCAAGAGACAACCTACTAAAAAGGGCATATTGTATCATGCACTAAATCAAATAAGCATCCATGATAAGGAGTACACTGCATGTATGATGCATTCCATCAAGCCATCATCAAGTAAAGGGAAAGTACTGCATAGTGGAAGAGGTCACCCATTTATTTTGCTCCCATGTTGAGAGTCGCAGAGGTTTTGCCAAAGGTCTAGGGTCAAGTAAGGCTCATTTGTACAAAAGTACAAAATAGCATCCCTACTAATCTTGGAGGCTTAAGAGTGCATTAGGAGGCAAATTATGAGAAGATAATTTCTAGAAAGATCTCAAAGTGACTCCGACCTTTGATCATGTAATTCAATGATGTACTCAAATCTACGCATTATGAGGAGCTACATCATTTAACTAGATCTTCAAGTAGGAAAAAGTTATTCCTATGAACCAAAGGAGAGCTATAATACATGTGCATCCAAGAGTTCTGGAGCTCTGCTCCTCTAATGACCTAGTATGAAAGCCTAACATGAGAAGAATGGCTGATTAAGTATAGGAGCAATTGTCAACCACTAATGAAAAATGGGTGGTGATATTCTTCCAAACTATGATTGCATGCCACTGTACAAGGAGACATTTGAAAGGAATTAAGATGCCACGAACCAATGTACTCGATAGTTCCCCAATGGATGGAAAATTTAGTGCCCCAAATCGACAAATAGACAAAGGGTTGGTCACGCGCAGCTGAAAATAGCCAACCAAATATTAAACCTTCAACTTCCAGCAAGAGTAGAATAGGCAGAATCTTATCCATGAGAGGCTAAAAAAAGGGAAGGATGATGCTCCAGGAGAGAGAAGGGCCAAGTAATGGAAAGGGAAGGCAGCAACCACAAAGCCAATAATCTCAGAAAGAGTAATTAAGTTGTGGATGCTGGTCGAGAAGATGATCACATGTAGTAATTGATCGAGAGGCTCGCTTAGCTAACAAGGGTATCAAATGACTGACGCAAATATGCCCAAGTCTGAAAGCTCACTCTGCGACTGACCAACCACATTAATTATCAGTCAGTTGGTCTGTTACTTCACATAACTCACAGATTTATCAAAGATAATCCAGAATAAAGCCAACGATGGGAGATAAATCCAGTGAAGAATGATCATTCAATTACAGAATGCAATTCTAGGATTCATGGACTGTTTAGAAAAAAATTGGAAATCAAAATTGAATAAAAAAATCAATACCAAGCCAAGTATGAGATGAAAAAACGAAAGAAGAGGAACAACACCTTCTCCCTTTCTCTCGGACGATCCGGCGCAGCCCATCGTCGGAGATTCTCCTCTCGATACGCCGATCAACGTGACGGCAGGTCAAACCATCGCCGCACCCGCCGATCAGGAAGACCCGCGATAGAAAAGGAAACAAGTTGCGAACGGCGATGAGGAATCCGGCGATAATCAAGCGTAATTCGGTGGGTTTTGAGAAGAGACAGGAGGTCGGATTTGCGAGGTCAAGGAACCAGTTCCCTCGACTGACTGCTGCTGTTAGTCTGGGTTGTGAACGAGTTAGAATTCGAACTCTATCTTAGGTTCATTTGGAGCAGCTTTCAAACTAGAGTTAAGGTCCCTTTGAGCAGCTTCGGTGCCACATAAGTTGGTTGGTCGTTTGATTTGTGCGGTTGAAAATTTATTATTTTGTAATATTTACTCCTGTGAAGTAATGTTATTTTGTAATTTTTACTTCTGTGAAGTAATGTTATTTGCAATAAAATTGTTTTAGAAAAACAGTCATAACAATATATTTGATACTTGAGAAATAAAAAATAACTTCAAAACAGTACAAAAAGATATACACATCACTTAACAGCGAGTACCGAGATTTTTAAAAAAAGAAAAAAACTATTAAAATTACATTTTAATATATGATAATATTAGGGGTGGACGTCACGAGCTACGCTGTCCTTCAGGGATGTCATCCAACCTTAATCACTGTCGAAATGTGTCAGACTGCCTGCCCACGGAAGAAGTCACACTTCTTTGTGATTCTCAACATTCACTTGTAGAACTTTCTCCCGTAGTTATGTGCTTGACGTGACGTCAGAAGGGATTGAGGTTGTCCGTGAAATTTTATAGCTCATCTTCTCTGAGTGATTGAAAAGACAATTCATTAGTCATAACACAAGTATATATTGACAAAAACAGTAATTAATTAATGATTTGTGATGTCGCGATGTCTCAAAGAATTCAGTACACTAACTCCGCTGAACCTGTTACGACAAAAGGACAATAGAACTTATAAAATTGGGATTCTTTATTGTTTTTAGATCACTTAATATTAAGCTCGTATGTGTCACATGTGCATATCACCAAAAAAGGTCATCCAAAAGTAACTCAGAAACCGCAACATCGAAAAAAAGAGAGGAACTCGACTGCCTTTATCAGGATTTCATATGTGACATCAACCAACAACGACCGACAGATCATCCAAAAGAACCTACGATGCCAAATTTCTCATTATGGACCTCACAAACCCACAAAAAAATTGTAAAGCAATCGAAAAATAAAATAAAAAATAATCACAAACAGCATAAAAACTTATAATATCTAAAATATCAATAATACATTGAACTTAAAATAAACATAGACTTTATAAAAGAAGTAAGAATCGTCTGATCAACATCCAATAATGGAGTCTGTAATCCGCTCTTGCAATTTAATCTTTTATGTCGTACATTTGACATCCTGGGTATAAATTTCCTGTGACTCTACCTCTGACTGTGGTATTAATTGACCTGCGTGAAATTCAAATGTTGATGATTGCCATCATGTAGAAGTCTACATCCGTTTGAGAATGATATTGTCGAATGTAGCAGCGGAGCGTTATCGTAGCCACTACAATCTGCACCTGTTTTGAAAATAGATACATAGGCATATCACATTGTGTGACTCATTTCTTCTTCCACACTACGAACGTTCTTTCAATTACTCCGCCCGCGTAAGGAGAAGTGCATTTTGTTAAACATTTCCTTCCTGTCACGAGTAACACTGCTAGCTCTTTCAAAAATAAGAATTTGATATTTTTATCTGGAAATGACTTTAAATACCACATCTGTAAGAGATATCCAGCATAGACCAAATAATAGTTACATGTCCCAAATACAATAATTAGTAATAAACTTAAAAAAACGAATGTGATTGATAGTTTTACGAACCTAGAGGTGGGTGGGGGTAGTCGTAGCTTTGGTTTATTATCGCAAAAGAAAAAATACGACTATCATGTGCACTGTCTTCACAACTAGCCATCACAAAAGTAAAGCATGTGTTTAATCCACATACGATCATCACATTTTTTTGGTGATCCACACCGTCCAATGTATGCGACCTTCTCAATATTAGATACATGTGCATCCACGTGAGTTCCATCAATCGCTCCAATATAGTTCTATCAAATTAAATAACGTTGTGATAATCACGCAACCCATTTTGACTTATGAATGTAATGTGTTAAGAAGCATTACATTAAAAAATAACATATATCCCACGTCATTTGTAATCTCTGTTGATGTCATCTCGAAGGTTTGATCCTCTAGCTTAATAATATTTACCAACAAATTAATAAGAGTTTTCAATCCCACTGAAAAATATCTGTTAATTGTCTCTTGTGAATCTGGAATCGCTCTAATACTCCTCTCATTGATTCATTATGTGATAAAATGTAGATGATTATTGCTAACACTTCTCTTATTGTCATTCTCAAAGAGTCTTAGAGATCATGATGGATATGTAGTTTGTCAAGCATATCCATAAATATCGGCTTTGTTGTACGGAACATGTTGCTGAATCTTGTGGGGTGTCTTTGTAGTAGCTCCCCAACCCATTTATCACAAATATAAGTGGATGTCATGCAGGGAGTTCGACTGATGTATGTGTTGTAGTATTCATGCGACAAACATACTGCAGCTGCAATTTTTTCTCAGACTTTCTCCTTGTCATACCATGCTAAAGAAGTGTTATGTTAAAGTAATATGTCTGGATCAGACAATGTTAAAAAAACATCTAAAAAATCCAAACGTATTGCATAATTAGAAGACAAAAATACAAAGTTACATATAGATTGTTTGTGTTGGAAAGAATAATCATCCAAAACAGAACTCAATTGAAACAAATGGAAAAAAAACTAAAGTCATACAACAATAACTCCACAAAATCAATTGTCCTTGTGGGCCCTAAAAAAACTTAAATAATTGACCTTACTGTCGAGGAGCACTCCAGCAACTTCAAAGAGTTCAGATACAATGGCTTATCTCCATAAAACTTCAGGACATGTCTCCAGAACTCGGAGGAAGTCGTTTATAGAGGTATCCTCTGAAGTACCAGTCTGAATTTTGCACGCATCCATAAGTTTTGTTATTTGGCTCCTGATAAAAGCAGCACATTCTTTTTCTTTTTCCTTACCCCATACGCTTTGACTTGCATGTGGACCCTAGTTTCTTTTAGTTTGGCCTTGGGCCTTTACCAGAGCCACTTACATGATTGCCCTTAAAGTCCTCTAGTATGTTTGCAATCCCTTGCTCACTTGGGGTGAATGCATGAGTGCCCATTGTCACAACCCCAATGAGCATACGATCCAACTTCTCCTCCAGATCATGGTCAATTCCACTGAATATGAATTTATTTGTTGTTGACACTACCTGCAACATACGAGCAAGTTTATTTCTTGAAACAGCTTGGTTGGTTAAAGAATGAAAAAATAAATAATCTTTTAATATGTTGGTTGACCCGACCCGCAATAACGTAGTAATTTTTGTATCCAAACGATGGCAAAAAACTTGACCCGATTTATAAATAGCGGCTAGTGTGCAAGATCTTAAATGATAAAAATTAGAAAATATTTTACACACTATGGGTACTACGCAAGTATACATATCGATTCAAGTAATATAGAGTTTTCTTTAAAAACCTCAGTATCGATCCCACGAGGAAGTGAAGTAAGAAGTCTTTAATCAAATTGTAGTCTACTACTAGTAGTCCTTAGTTTGGAATGTCGATTAAAATTGTGTTTTATCTAGCAACTACTCCTAAATACAAGAGTTAAATGTAATAGTAACTATAACTAAATGCAAATAATAATTCTAAAGATAACCCTTTTTGGATGAATTAGTTTGGATAATTTTGAGATACTAAAAACTACAAATCTTTGTAATGAAATTGTTAATGTATAGGAATGAGATGCATTAAATATTGTATGTGTCAAATAGGAGCAATCATATTCTTTACCCTTTGGTCCAGGCATAAAGAACATTGACTAATCCCATGCTTGGTTATTGAATCTGCGGCTAGGCTGGGAGGATACCGACTGCCACTTCGGAGCTCCACATTCCCCTCGCCCGAGGGCTAACATCTACACTTCGAGCACCCAAACGATAGGACCGAATTGAGGATTTTAGTCTGTCACTCTAAAATCTCCAATTCTACGCCCGATAATTATATTTCCCTATTTATTTGCATTCAATCCCCATGAACTTCACCATCCATGGAATTTGAATGTGGTTTCACTTTGTTGAGAATTACACCGCCCTTTCGAGTCAATACAATTACAACGAATTATAACACTACAATGGGCCCTTATTGCAATGTAAATGAAGTGCAAGTAAAAACCATCACATTTATAATTAAATTCACTTCTATCATGCATCACAAAATCCCAAACATGATTTCTACTCATTATAAAAGAAAAGTAAGAGGAAAATAATGGCATAATCTTCTCATGCCGCTATTTCCAAAGAAGAAGAATAAGTAAGAGAGATACATCACAAAGCACGAAGAAAACATAAAGGAAACTTCATTTAACAAAAGCAAATCCACTAAATAAATGTTTACAAACTTATAAGATAATGAAGAACAATACTTAGCTTTTTCCCCTTGAAAGAAAGACGATGATCTCTCCCATAAAGTCTCCCGGCGATCCATGCAATGCTAGCGAAATCCCTTACAAATTCTCTCAAAATCTCCTCTCCAATCTCTCCAAAAGGGTAGAAAATCTACATTTCTACTCTTAATCTAAGAATCCTAAACATTCCTCTAAGTTTTTCTCTCATTTCCTCTATCGTTTTCCACTCATTTCTAACATATATTCGTCATTTTAAAGAGTATGGACGAAGTTTGAAGAGTTTCTTTAAGCACCCCTTCGAAAAAGCGTCCAAATACGTCGAATATTGGCCCAAACCCGCCAAATGTCGGTTCATGGTCGTTCGGGCCGCTGTCGGCGGATTCGAGGCAGCTGTCGACAGCCTTTTTGGGCACTTTTCGGTGGTCTCGGGAAAATCTCGCCGTCGGCGAGATCGATCTCACCGTCGGCGAGCAGGCTGCTGCGCGGCTCCACCGTTTCGCTCCGTTTGGCTCTGTTTTAGCTCCGTTTCACCCCATTTCAGTTGTGTTACGTTCGTAACAGATAGCCCTACAAAATAAGCATAAAAACAACATTTCTTTAAAGTGTAATATCATTCAAAAATATGCAAGAAGTGTAAAAGATATTAAGCATCAAAAAACTTATCGAAAGATGTCAGGGCAGAATTTCATTTCTTGCTCGTTTTTGCTCCAAATTGCACCGTTTTTGCTTCCTTTTGCTCCAATCACCATTTCTTGTACCTAAAACCAAAAAACATACAAAATACCTTCCTTTAAAGTGTAATATCATCAAAATTAAGTAAAATGATATAGCAAAAAGAGTATATATTTTAGGCGTGTCATTGGTACCTCTAATTTCTCAATCCACCATTCATCTAAAAACATCAATAGTCCATTTGATTAGATCCCAACCTAAGCCTGTAGATCCTCATTTTAGTTCATTACATAATTTTCAGACATTTTTCAACTAATCTCACCTTTTATTAAAATGTAATCTGTCGTATTTCCATCCTATCATGTCCTTCTTCATAAAACTTTGCCACTCTTCCTTGTTAAAACATGCTCCGACCGTTTAAAAGTTTTGTGGAGTTGCCGGTTACCGAAATGGATATCTCGACTCTCGTTTTAAAATAGATTTAATTTAATATATATATATATATAATTTTATATATATATATATATATATATATATATATATATATATATATAATTTTAAAAAATTATCACTTTTAATTTGAAAATATTAAATCAAACTAATCTCATATATGCAATAATTTAAATAATCAAGAACTACACCACGAGTCATGTATTTATCCCGAAAAATGGATACATTGCTTGGTGATGTGTCTTGATCAAATAAACTAAAGAATCCATGACATTCGTTTGATCTGTGAACCATTTATATGACCGATAAATTCCTCTATCTAATACAAAAAAATTAGATAGAGTTTATATTAATCGGAGCTATTTAAGTTTCCTATAAAGGCAAGCTCATATAATTAATTACATCTTAGATAACTGAAGTCACCTAAGAAAACTCTCGATTTAGATCAAAAAATTTTTATGACTTCCAAAAGGTAGGATTTTCCAAAAGAGTGTGGTAGTAGAATTCCAATAGATGAGTGGCTCAAGTTTCGGAACAATTATTGTAGGAATCCAAAGGAATGAAAGCCAGGGGAAGTCATAGATCCAAGAAGAATCTCGGTGACTTCCCAACCATCCTATGGTTTGGCTTCTATTCGAGGTAATTGTTTGATGTTTCATCCCGACAATTTTAATTAATTAGGACTTACATTCACACGATACCGATCATGTGAATATCCTGAAAGATGGGAGGATTATGTCATATCAGATGACAACCTCGAAGTCCTAAGATGAGTTCAGGGCTTATATTGCACGAGGTGCAAATACCTAAAAGATAAAGTGATGGTTTATGTTGCACTAGACAAACTACCGCAAATTCCTATGGCTTGTTATTTATTTCTAAGGAGTCTTGCTGTTGAAAATGGTCATTCTTCCCACAATGTTCGCTCCAAGCTCCAAGTTGCACCAGGCCTAAGTTTTGAAGTGTCAATTTGAAGAGAATAGATAAGTGTCGTATTTTAGAAATCTTTAAATTGAGGTGTCTTAATGTTTTATTAAGGGGGGAGTTTAAGTTGATCATAGAGACAACAGTTAGGATCTCACGGTTCTCTCGTTATGGCATCATTATTTTCTTCGGATTCACTTAGTCTAGATGAATTTACTAAACTCGACTAAATGAGTTCTATAATTTCATCCAGACCGTGGAAAATCTCGCCCGCAACCGTGGTTACCTCATCCGAGGGATTCTCGATCATCTAAAGAGACATTTTAATTTAGTTTCAATTGAGATTTTGTTTTGTTTGTGATTAAATTATGCGTTGTCTTATATTTTGATTATTGTGGCAGTGAATTCTATCTTTGTTTTGTTTTAATTTTTAATTTTTTGTCTTGGTTTTGTGGCTATCCTAAAAGTTTTAGTTTTGACATGCAGGGTGACCTTATTGTTTATCATGCAAATTTATAAGCAGAAAGTACAATAAAGTAAATCCATGAAATGAAAAAATTGATAAAACAGTAAAAGTGTACCAATCCTCTTCTCACACTTCAGCTGAAAGATTAATATTTGCAGCACATATGTATGTATAATCCACAGTAAATTAAAATTGCATGTCAGAAAATAGGAACAACAGAGCTAAAGTGCACCTACAAAATTCTATGTCATAACTTGGTGGATTCCTAATTGTTCATTTATGAGGATGATTTCATTAAGCAAACCATAATAAACTCAAGTTTCCTCCAAGGTATCCAAAGGATGATGAAAAGGTCCTCGATCATATCCTAGACATTTCACGATCTCTCGAATTGTCTCAAGTTCATTTAAGCTTATTAAGTTGCTAAGTGATTCATCCAATTCATATCCTCATGCTCAATGGACCTTTTATGTTTTAATTATCCCTTAAAATGGTGTAATCATCATTTGTCATTTCACTTACAGATTATGTGAGCAAAGGCCCTTAGGGGCAATTTGACTTAACTAAATAACTTAGCAAATTTGATTTTTTTTTTAAGTTGGGCTTGTAGTGTTTCAAATATGTTTAACATTGATTACCCTTCCTTTTATAATCCTCATTAATCAAATCTGGATTAAGTCTAGCTCACTACTAAGCCCTTAAAACTTAAAGGGTAAATATGTAATCTTAAGAATGTTAAGATCTTAATCTATATCGACATATTGAATTATCATTTAAACTCCAACTAGGCGTATTAAATCGATGAATTATTAACTTCCGAAGTCAAACCCCTAACCCTGAGATCATTTAATTTTGATTATCTTTCAAATTTATAATTAAAGAATTTACAAATTTATCCCTTTTGTGTCAAATGTGAGATTAGTTTCTACCACTCATGCCTTTGTGTTTCAATCATTTGGACTATCAATATATGATCATTGCCCATTTACCCTTTGATTAAGCCTAAATATTAATTAAGGCTTAAATTCTTTAATTATCATATTTACCCCTTTAGGCATGTCACTTCATAATTCAATAATTTCAACTTAAATGATTTTGAAATCTTTATGTTACCCCACTCATGAGTCAATTAAAACATCAGAGAACAAAATATGTTTTTTTTTAATTTAATTTAATTTATATAATTATTTTAATGCAAAAATAGGGATTTTTAAAGTAAATTTAATAACTTAATCAAGACAAAGTTTCTGCCCTTAGGAAAATTATTGGAGGTTTACCTAGGTCAGAAGAACACTTGTACAAACTTTCATGATTTTTAAAATTTTTAATTTAATTATTATAATCATTATTCAATTATGAGTATTAATTAAATATAAAATATATTTTGACATAAAAATTTAATTTTTTTTATTTCTTAAGTCTCTCTGAGTACAGGGAACCCAGATAAATAAGTTCATATTTTTGTGATTTATATTTTAATTATTATAATTATTTTCATGGGATATTAAGAAAAATCAATTTTTAAGCCTAAAAATTATTTTTAGCACTTTAAAATTTAATATCATCACTTAGAAAATTAAGAAAATAATTCCAACTGTCCTAAGTGATCAGGAGATAATTTAGGACACATTAGTGAATTTTAATACTTTTATGATTTTTATGAATTTTTAATTATTTTTAATTATTTAAATATTCAAAATAGCCTTAAAAATAAAATATTTATTTTTATTCCACATTTTTTTCTTATATTGCTCTCATCATAAAGAACTTCCAAAACCAATTTTATTATTTTTTGACTTTTATTGTAATTATTATAATTTTTTTAATTCCAAAAATATTATTTCACTTAGAAAATTCATTTTAATGAATAAATTAACTCAAATTGATTCCAAATTTTTATGGTGAGTTCCCCGATTATTTTTAACAATGGAGAGTCATTTTTGTGATTTTATATATTTTTTTAGTTATTTAATTTTTAATTGATTTTAATGAGTTAATTACCATTAGTGGCATTTTTAATTATGTAAGCCCATTTTAGATTTTTTTTTTATGATCCTCTGACCACATTAAACCTACCAAAACTAATTTTGTATTTTTCCCATCAATATTTTAATTATTATTGTTTTTACACTAAAATAGAGATGATTAACTCAAAAAATAGGGATCTGATCAGAAAGATGTCCTCTGACTCTAGAAAAAGCAGAGAAGGTTCATATTAACAGAGAAAATAAAATCTCAAGACATGGTGAAATATTTATACCAAAATATATTTAAAAGATGCAATAATGTATTTAATTAATTAAAAAACCCAATATACATCCAATAAGCATCAAACCATTTCCACATTATTCTCCTCTGTTCACTGAGTAAGGGGGTATTTTTATTTTATTTTTCTGATTATTCTACACCAATTTATGCATTTTCTAAGTTTTTTGAATTAACAAAACAAATCAATCCCTAATTTCCTACTTAACAGCTCATCGTCGCGTCATCCTACGGCGGATTGAAAGGCCACGCATCTCCATTTAATTCAGCGCCTCTGTCCTCGTTAGCACTGACTGGAGTTGCATTATCGATCCATCCTTTTTTCCAGTGATATTTGGGTCGTCTGTCCGATACATGCGCGATCAGACGGCTCCTAGTCATCGTCTCCAATTGGTTCATCCCGAGAGCTGTCCACTTTCTAGACCTAAGATCTCGAGTTAGAATCAACCAAATAGAGTGCAATTTATTCCTATATACTTATCTGACCTAGACGAACCTATCTATATGGCTAACTTAGTCTGAAATCAGGCCTACACGCATGGAGAATTAAATTAAGCTCGGTATGGGGGTAGAGTTCAATACCTTAGTTTGAGATAGGAGGGCTCAACCAAAATGGTTTCACACCTTCATTGTGACCTCGCGAAGCTCCAGCAAGCAGCAATTCAAGTTCTCCATAGGTGTATGTATGAACTTGACCAAACCTGATTTAGGGGGTTGATCAAAGTCTAGGCTAGTGGCTCTCTGTGATGGGGGTTTTGTGGGGGATCTTCCTCTTTCAGTCTGGTGATGGTGTGGGTGCAATTAATTTGGGATTTTGTGGAGTTTCAAGATGTGTCATGTTTTTTACCTGAGAATTAGGCTGAGAAATTAGGCTCGAGCAGTGGGAATTAGGGCTGGAGGATGGTTGGATTAAGTTCAGGAGGCTTGAGGAGTCTCTGGAATCAATTGGGTAGAGTTTCCCCAAGGAAGTTGAAATTCTTTTTCTTTGGTCATAGGAAGTGGTGTTTAAATAGAGGAGGCTATGTTGGCTGTCATGGTTGCCTTAGGTGGTTGGGAGGCCACTTAGGTGGAGGGAAGAGAAGCCCTGATGGTCAATTGGGTTGGGGCAGCTCAGCTAGGTCCAATTTGGATTTTTGACCATTTAGGCCCTCTCAACTATGGTGTTTTCCGGCAGTCAAGGTGGCTAGCCGGCTAGGGAGGGGTCACCATCTGGTTAGGATTGTCAGGGTTTGGGTTTGGTGCAGTCAATTCGAGATTGCCATGTGTAAAAGTGATAAATTTAAATGGGGTGGTATTTAGGGTAGGTTGGGTTAACCATGGGTTTAGCCCCATTGGAATGGGCTTGGGTGACTCCCCATGGCTGACCAAGGTCAGGTGGACCAGATGAGATGGTGTGGAGAAGTCCCCATCCATTGGATTTTGCTAAGGATGAGTTTAAGTGAGTGATTAGAATGGTTAAAACACTTTTTTAAGGGGGCTTGAAAGTGGCTCCTCCTTTTGCTACTAATGGCATGATGACAAGGCAATGGCTCATATGGTTTGTCCTTGGCTTGGAACAAAGTTTAATGGCTCACTTTGGCTTGGTCAACTTTCATGAAAAGAGAATTTTGATTTATAAGATATTTTTGGTGGATTTTGTCTTGAGGCTTGGTTTAGATGGTTTAATCATGTCATGTGGAACTTTTAGGTTTGATTATTTTAATCAAAATGTGCTGAGGAAAAGCTGAAATTGTCATGTAGGCTTAGGTTAAGAGGAATTAAGGCTTGGGCTTGAATTTGGGCTTTTAAATGAATTAAGGTTTGGGTTTGAGTTTAGGTTGAATTTGAATTAAAATTTGCCTTAAGATTAGGTTAAATTTGGTATAGGATATTGTTATGAGGAGTTTAAAATTTTATTGATTGAAATTTGAGGGGTTATGAAGTTTAATTTAGTGACATTTGGGGAATGACTAATTTGGGCCAAATATGGGGATTTTGATTTGGGATGAAATTGAGTTTGAAATTAGGTCAAATTGGGCTTGTATTTGGGTTCAATCAGGTTTGGACATGATGAACTTGAGTTTAAAAATTCAATTGGGGAAGATTGAAGTCAATTTGATTGACATTAGGTGTTATTTGGGGAAATTGGGCCTTTAAGGACAATTTGAGGCTTTTGGTCAAAATGGGTGAATTTGGTCAAATTAGGTTCATTGGAGTGGTTCAAATTGATTTTGGGGACATTTGGAATGATTTTTGAATTTTTGGGAATTTTTGAATTTTCAATGACATTTTGGTAATTTTGAGAATTTTGTTCAAAATTAAGGTTTATGGGCAATTTGGAGTTTTGAGGAAGTTTAGGCTGAAGTGAAAAAATGGGTCATGAAGCCATTTCCAAGTCATAAGAGCCATATGAGGACTCATATTGGATGTTCAATATGCTGGTCTTAACCCTCTTAGCTAAAGGCTAAGCGTTTGAGCTTTCCAAAAGGAGTCAAGTGCAAGTGATCTCAAGATTTGGGGTGTCTGAGGCAGTGAGTGTAAATGTGAGGTATGTGTGTGTGAGAGAGTGAGTGTGTCCTTGTTTTAGACCAGTCCACCCATGGTTTACCTTGAAGGCTTGACCAACCTATAAGGAACTCCTCTTGAGTTTTCTTATGTTTAGTCTCATCCTCCTAAGTGCTAGGGGTTAAACTTTAAGCACATGAAACTCAAAGTGAAGCAAGGAAGTGTTTAGAATTTCTATGGGGAAAGGGTTCCATCATTAGTCCTCTAAGAAAGTCACCAGGAAAGTCCTATGGCTATATCCTAGGCTCTTCTAAAGAAAGATTATACCTCAACAAAAGTGAGGTCAACAACATGTGATGGTTTTATTTCCCACTCAAGCTTCTTAAAACACGAGTCACAAAATATGAGTGTGACTTTCATATCCAACATGGCTAATGAACCAACTTTCTTAGTCTTAACCATTATGTTACAAACAAAGAAAAGGGAAAATATTAATAAATTCATATCAACCAGAGAACAGACATTAGCCACCACCCCAGCCCCAGCACAGCCACCACCCAGCCCCAGCACAGCCTCCACCCAACCCCTAGCACAACCACCGCTTGACCCCGAACACAACTACCACAGTCAACCAATCTCCAACACAGCTAGTAGCCAACCACCAAAACACAACCACCACCCACCCCAACACTGCATCCACTCCACCCTCAGCACATCCACCACCAATCCCTAGCACAACCACCAACCAACCACCAGCATATCCACCACCTCACCCCAAGACATCCATCACCAATCCCCATAACAACCACCACCTAACCCCTAACACAGCCACTACTCAGCCCCAACACAGCCGTCGACCAACCCCTAACATATCCACCACCCCACCCCAGCACATCCACCACTCCACCCCAACACATCCACCACCAATCCTAAACACAACCACTACCCAACCCCTAACATATCCACCAACCCACCCCCAACACATCGACCACCAATCCCCAGCACAACCACCACCCCACCCCCAGCACATCCACCACCAATCCCCAACACAACCACCACCCAACGCCTACCACATCCACCACCTCACACCCTCCACTTCCACCACCAAAACCCACAACCACCAAAAGAGTAACTCCAAAAAATCCTTAAGAGGTTTTAAATGATTTTTTTTTTTTTTGCAAATGCTCTAAACGAGATGAAATTATAAAGAGTCCCTTTTGGGTAAAAAATCTTTAGGCCAATAACCACAACCACAATGAACCGCAATGAACCACAACCCTTTCCCATATTTCATTTGAAGAAATTGCATACATGTTACCTCAATGTGCCACAACTAGAACCCCTTCCTATATTTCATTTGAGGCAAATAAATACCCACACCACACACACACCTACAACCACCATGTGCATACCCACAATAACAATAAACAACATTCAATAATGATCCACATCGCACACAGCCACAGCCACACCCACAATTCGAACACACAGAGCACCCAACCATAGCCCAACACAAAATTCACACCTACAACCACCATATACATAACCACAACACACAACACCCAATCACAACTCACATCACACATAGCCAGACACATATCTACAACAACAACACACAACACCCAACCACTACCCCACACAACACACAACCACCACACACGACACCTGACCACAACCCACAGCCGCAAAACACAACACCCGACCACAGCCCACATACGCAACACACAACACCCGACCACAACCCACAACCCACACCTTAATGAAGCATCGACCCCCATTTTAATTCAATGCAATTACATACATGCCACCCGAAATATTGTCATCTACAAAGCAAGCATCTTCTTTCATCCATTTTTCAATTTATAACATAAGCATAAAAGAAATAATAATGCAGTTTTGAATAGATGCAAATGCAAAAAGGCCTCCTGAAATTATACTATGAAAAAAACAAGCACTCATTTGCATCCAATTTTCAAATTGTCACACAAACATCAAATGAATTGATGAAATCTCATGCAATGTTTATCATTAGCTGTAACGACATATAGGGCATCCGAAAAATTGTTATCCACGAATGAGCATCATCTGCAGATGAGTATCTGGAAGCTTGCTATCCTCAAACCATAACACACTTTCATCCATTCTCTAAATTACATCCAAAAATAATAAAATCACATAAAGGAAGTCATTTCATTGAAAAATCACATACAAAATACATTTTCATCGAAAAATCACCACAAAATCGCATATAAAAAGACATTTCATCAAAAATTACTTACAGAGCATAATAAATAAAGTTCGAATGGAGGAGAATGAGGTGAAAGGCATTGCTAATCGTGTGATATAAGTATTTGAGGGAGAGAGGCGAACGATCAACCACCTAGGGCAGAACGGGAGTCGAGCGAGGAATGAAGGGCATGCAGGTAATAAGCAAAGGTAAGAACACGGGCTATGGGTTGAGCCCACAACTGCATTTATTAACATAACCTAAACGACTTATTCAAATAAACAAAGCAAACGCACGAAAAAAATGCCTCATCTGCATTTTCAAAATGCAAGCACACCAAATAAGCCGCCAAAACGGGGCCTTAATTGATAAAGTTTGCAACGCTTTGTAGATCAAGAATGATAATATGTTTTGCTCATATTTTTAAATTTATATTTTTAAGTTTAACGATTTTGAAAAATAATTATCAATCTCTTACCTGAAATGCATAGATGATATCATTTTCTTAAGAGATAATGTTCATTTGAGCAGGAAGGATACATATGAAGTGCTCAAAAACTAATATTTGAATGATGCTCGCGTGATGCATTTGTAATAATGTTGAGCAAGGATACTAAAATTGTTTTTGACCCGCATGAACCATTTATTTACATTTTCAGTATGCATTTGGTGAATATTAAATTCATGTCTTAGTTGTATAGATTTGTATATTTCAATAAAAAAATTCTAATTTGTTTAGAACTTATTTTCTTACAGTGTTACGACAAATTAGAAAACTATGAGAAAAAAATAAAATATTTGTCCAGCACGTAAATAAGCTTGCGGTGGTAAATTATAAATATGTTATTCTCCTCTTTGTGAACAAACAACATTAGAAATTATTGATTGGCATATTAGCTAAAAAAATGACTACTTTTTATTCATTGCCTAATACAATGCACTTTGCAATGTTGTTCCATGTGGTAAGTCTGTAATTATGATTTAATCATAATTCCAATATTTAACATATTGGAATTTTCTAGTCTTGTCCCACACCAGGATAACAATATTGATTGTGGAATGTGTGTTTATAAATATATGGAGATCATCGTTTCCAAACCATATAAATGATTTAGGGACTAAAAGGATTGGGGTGAAAAATGCCACTATTTATAACCAATTTTATTTACAGGATATACTATGATATGATCAAATAGCTTCAAATGTAATATCATTCATTTATACGGTAAATTTTAATCATTGATTCTTTTATTTTTTTTTTGTTTACAGGATAAATTGTGATACAATTAAAAAACTGGCTACATTATTTATTCATTTATTCTAATCATAATAATTATATTGAGATAAAATTCATTAAAGAGATATATAACTCAGTGTAATTGATACAACATGGTTGTATTGAGAAAATTTTTCTAATGATACTTTTGTTGCAAGACCAAATTTACGTGTGATCTCTGTACAACCGTGTTGTATTGAAATTATATCAAATTTTATGAAGGCAATCAGGTAGCCCAGTACAGCCGATACAACATGATTGTACCGAGCAAATTTGAGTCACCTGTTATTAATCTTGCTGTTAATGTTAGTACTACTATTTACATTTGTTTTACAGGAAGGTAAATAAATGATACACATTTATTAAAGAGTTATATAACTTAATACATCCGATAAAACATGGTTGTACTGAGATAAATTTTCTGAGGATACTTTTAAATGCAATGCCAAATTTACGTGTGATCTCTTCGGTACAACTGTTTTCTACCAAAGCTATACCAAATTTCATGAAGTCGGTTAGACAACTAAATACAACTAATACAACATGGTTGTACTGAGCAAATCTGAGTCTCCTGTTATTAATCCTGTTGTTTATGTTAATACTACTATTTATCTTTGGTTTACACGAAGGTAAATAAATGATGTAAATTCATTAAAGGGATATATAACTTGGTACAACCGATAGAACATGCTTGTATTTGAGACAAATGTTGTAATGATACTTTTGTATGGAAGATCAAATTTATGTGCGATCTCTTTGGTACAACTGCTTTGTATTGGTTGTACCAAAGCTATCCAAATTTTATAAAAGTGGTTAGGTACCTCAGTACAACTGAAACAACACGATTGTACTAAATAAAATTTCTTAAAGATAATTTTGCATCAAATTTTATAAGACGTTTTTGACCTCACTTTTGTGAGGATCATTTATAAATCATTTTGAAAGAGGAAGTCTGCCAACATTGACCCCCTAAATATTACCAATGATCACTAGGGTAAAATCATAATGAAGCATATTTAATCATAATGAAGCATTTTTAATCCAAATATAAATGACTTCCTAAAATGATCAAATCAACAATGACAAACTCTAATCTGATCAACTTTTGACCACATAGGTCAACCTTTGACCCCTATGGTCAAATTAGGTCAAATTGTCAATCCTTGACCCAATGACCACCATATTGACCAAATTGGTCAACCTT
Organism: Papilionanthe hookeriana x Papilionanthe teres; assembly: GCA_022702705.1. Classification (NCBI taxonomy): domain Eukaryota; kingdom Viridiplantae; phylum Streptophyta; class Magnoliopsida; order Asparagales; family Orchidaceae; genus Papilionanthe; species Papilionanthe hookeriana x Papilionanthe teres. Next base: position 48,284,925 of record CM040431.1, read on the forward strand.
TGACCCAAATGGTCAAATTAGGTCAAAATGGTCAATCCTTCACCTAATAGTCACCACATTAACCAAACTGGTCAACATTTGACCCAAATAGTCAAATTAGGTCAAACTGGTCAATCCATGACCCAATGACTGTCACATTGACTTAATCCAACCCCATTGACCACCAAGTCAATCTAGACACCAAATTGGTCAAATTTGACTCATTTAATCAACTTAGGATATTAAAATGATCAAACTTGATCATTTGGTGCACCCCAGCCAAACCTAGATTCCATTACCAGAATTAATGACCCCATGATTAAATTAACCATGACAAGGTTAAATAAATCACATGGGTCAACCCTGGACTTGAACTGGTCAATCATGATCAACTTTAGTTAAAATTGGTCAAAATATTTAATTTTGAACCAAATTAATAAAATTAATCAAACAATTAACCTTCAAAATTATTTTGATTAATGAATGAGTTAATATTATTTTTTCTACATTTTTAATTAATTACATAATTAATTAAAAATGGAAATATGATTAAATAACCCAAAATTGAATTTGAGATTATGACATTACCCATGACATAAAAATTTCATAATTGATTTTAAAATCAAATTCAATTTATGGAGAATCACCCATGGGTCACTCATGACCCATGAAACTTACCATGACATGATAAACACTTACGAAAAACCATGAAACATGACATTTAACCAAAGTTAAAAGCCATCATGACACCGTTATAAGTGAACAAAAATGGTGTCATTCATCCATGCTACCTTTGAAGGATCATGTAGGTGAGTCACCGCTCACCCTTCCTCTCATCCTATCAAAGAAAAGCTTATCATAACCATCATTTTTACCATGAAACTCCATCTTGAAATTTGTATGGAAAATGAGGAAGAAGGAGATTATGTGTCACGTTCTTCAAACCTCATTAAGGAAAGGATTAAACTATACATATAAGGTTAATTTGGATGAATTTAACTAACCCAATCCACCTCGTAAATTATCCAATAGAAGCAAGCCAAATTTTGAACCTAATCTTCACCATGGTTGGGTCTAATGTTGGTTAACCTAGGGAGGGTCAATTGAACTTATCCTTCAGCTGAAATCTCATCCATAAGCCATCATTGAACCTCTTAACACCTCCCCCCAAATGAATCCAAGCATATCTAAGCTCAGCCATGGCCATCCATGGTTATAAATAGGGCTAAACCCGTGAGCTTCACCCAAGAGAGAAGACCCATCTACACTGCCAAATTCCTAAAACTTTGAACATCAAAGTTCTTCCCTAGGACCTAAGTAACTAATTCCCCATAGAATTAGGTCCTGAAACCCACTGGTTTGCCCTAATTTCCCTACCAAAAACATGATAATTTTTGGGTTTGAAATAATGTTTCTCAAAACTTTAAGTTAACTCCTCTAAAAGCTTCCTAGAGCCCTACGAATACAAGCCCACTAGGAATTGACCTTTCCCATAGGCTCTAACCCATTATTCCACTTTTATTTTCCAAACTGTAAACCACTTTGATCAAACTTATACATAAACACTATTTCACCTCAAATTGAGTTGGGGACAAGTTCTCTGAGGTCAAGACAAAAGTTCTGAACCATTCAAATCTAGCTTCCATCAATTAAGGCCAAGGTATGGTTCATTCGACATAGCTTAGGCTTGGGTTTGGTACTTTGTGAAGGAAAATAATTGACAACCCTAACATCACCATATGGATGTGTCTGCCCTCCTCAGATGAAGCTATAGGAACAAAAATCACTTAAATCTATGAAGAATCGAGCGAGATTTTGTCACTAAATCATGGATGGTCTGCAGATTATAACGCCTTTGGGATGATGCCCCGATGTCGTCCATTTACGTGTTTTGGAAATATACGACTCTGATTTAATCCCAGCTGATCTGCTGTTCTAAATCCCGCAGCGGATTAGTCGTGTTTCGACAAATCCGAGGACACGCGGCGTCGTCTGGAAATTTCTGATTAATTTGGATTTAAGTAAATCCAGATTAACCTTAAAATAATAAAAAATCCATATATTTGCATAGAAAAATCACAAAAACACAATAAAAATATCCCTGGACTCAGGAAAATAAGGAAAATAATGTGGAAACAATATTTTGAATTAATAAATTATATTTAATTTTTAATTAATTAAATACTCTCTGAAGTAATTTAATTATTAAAAACTAATTATAATTCCAAAAATGATTAAATTTTCAGGGATCATTCTTCTCATCATTAAAACATTTTATGATATTTCTAAGTTCAGGGGAAGTCTTTAATGTGAGATGTCTAATTTTCACCTTACTTTGTGATTACTTTCCAAAATAATTATAAAAATCAGTAAGTTGGAAAATAAATTTGAAGACGGTTAGCAATAAAAAAATAGTTCAAAAAATGGATGCTTACTCAAAGTACAACATATACAAGAAATATTCTTAAATATAATCATGCTTAATTCTATATACAATCAAATTCATCCAGACAACCGTGTTCTCATTCTTTATTATATCCAAAGATTCCTCATTACAAAATCATATGATTCTTTTCCTTATTGTATATGGGTTGTTATGATTCATCATAAAGAATGGATGGATTATTTGCGCTTGAAGATGGTCGGAATTCCCGTTAATGTGGATATACCATTAGCACACAATAACAAAAAATATTGGAATAAAAATTAAATTCTTGCAACAGAACCTCTATTAAACATTGAGGTATAGTAGAGAGAGGAGTTGTAGTAAATGCTGTGAAACATTGGGGCACATTTGAGAAAGGGATTGATGTCGATGTCGCTTCATGATATTGAGCTATTGTTTGTTTATCTAATTTTCACCTGACAAACAATCGTAGTATCTGATTTCTAAAACTTCACCCTCCTGTTTAGATTTTTCCTTTCTTAAAATCAACCTTTGAGCATAGAAAATCTTTTGATTTTACATTTCTTGTACTAGCCCAATAACACAAATAGTAATTCCTTACACTGAATTCACAAGAGTTGGCATAAGAGCAATACAGATCATATGTTTTTTTCTCATTATACACAACCATTCCAAATAATATTTTCGTAATTGGTTCATAATTACTATGATTGGCATTATTATTTGCGAGTTCTAACATAGGGTCTTGCAAATTCAATATAATATTATATTGTTCCCTTTAGTACAACCTTATTGTATTGATTGTACTGAGATAAATCAACACAACTAATACAACATAGTTAGACAAGTAGTGGTAAATCAGTTAATCATAGGAAAAAAAAATATAAATTCATTCTTTATATATACAAATTTTATTATTTTATTATTTTTTTGTTAGAAATTTTTACAATGATTGAATAATTCCTTTCGGTACAATTGTGTTGTTTTGGTTATACGAAGATGAAATTAGTACAACTAATACAAAATGATTGTATAAGTAGTGATAAATCAGTCAAACTAAGAAACGAGGAAATATAAAATTAGAAATTCATACTTTTAATATACAATTCTTTTTATTTTTATGTTACAAAATTTTACAACAATTGGATCTTTCCTTCGGAATAACCATATTGTATCAGTCGTACAGAGATAAATCAGTACAATTAATGCAACAAGATTGTACAGGCTGTGATTAATCAGTCAAACGAGGACAAATAAAAATTTAAAAATTCATACTTTTTATATAAAGTTTTTTATTTTTATTTTTATGTTTCGATTTTCTACAACTAAAAAAACATTGGATAATTTCCTTCTGTACAATCTTCTTATATCAGTCGTACTAATATAAATGAATACAACTAATGCAGAATCGTTGTATAAGTTATGATAAATCAGTCAATCAAAAACACAATTTATATACAAAATTTTTATTTTTATGTTGCAAAATTTTACAACAATTGGATCTTTCTATTCGATACAACCTTATTGTATCAGCTGTACTGAGATAAATCAGTATAATCAATACAACATGATTGTACAAATAGTGATAAATCAGTTAATCTAAGAAAACGACAAAAAACAAAAAAATCATAAATTCTTACATTCTATATACAATTCTATTTATTTTTATTTTATGATTTTTTAACAACATATAAAACATTGATTGTATCGTTCCATTCGGTATAATCAAGTTGTATTCATTGTACTATGATAAAATCAGTACAACCAATACAATATGATAGTACAAGTAGTGATAGATCAATCAAACTAATAAACGAGAAAAAATAAAAATTAGAAATTCATACTTTCTTTATACAATTATTTTTATTTTTATTAAACAATTTTTTACAACAGATAAAACATTGTATCGTTCTCTTCAGACAACCGTGTTATATCAGTTGTACTGAGATAAATTAAAATAACAAATACAACATAATTGTACAAGTTGTGATAAATCAATCAAAACAAAAATTATAAATTCAACTTTTCTATATACAATTTTTTTTTTATTTTATGTTCTGAATTTTTATAACAATTGGATTGTTTTCTTCGGTCAAAACTTGTTATATCGGTTGTACTACAACCAATATAACATGACTGTACAAGTAGTGATAAATTAACCAATCCTAACAATAAGAAAAATCAAATGTTAAAAACTAATTATTTCTTTATAAATTTTTTATTTTTTATTCAAATTTCCATATAACCTTATATCAATTCATCAAATACAACGTGATTATACAAGATAAAATTAGCCGATCCTAGTCATGAGGAATATCAAAAATTTAAAACTTCATTTGTTAGCACATAATCAAGATAATCTCATTCGAATATGAAATATTAAATATTACATGAATCAAATCATTTCAGTTAATAATAAAAAAATAAACCTTATATATAAACAATAGAAATAAAATTTTGTTTGAAACATACTAATGAGTTCAGGTCTATAATTTTATCACCAAAAAGAGAAGTGAATATGACCACCCTGATTGTTTAAGTTACCACTCTAGTTATTCTTCATCCTTAAGATTCTTCTGGAGTTTCAACAACGACAATAGTTTCTTTCTTGATACTCCACAACGAAAAAATCATTTATACCTAAGCCCTAAAAGTTTTTCATAAGTTAAGATAACACGTCAATACTCTACAACGAGCCGAGTCACCTATGTTGTTTATTATAAATTCTATAGAATAAGATAATAATTAAAAATAAAAAAAATATATGAGATAGATGAATTGCTAAACATGACTCAAAGTGTCTTAAATATTTTTGGTTCTTGGGGTCGCTAACTACTTCCTTCCCCATAGATGCTATTTATATTCATTCTGGGCGTATCGGCATCCGCTCCCATATTTATTATATCCTCGGGGTATCGGCATCTGCTCCCACTTTCTCCTCGGCTCAGCTACTTCTTTCTTTCTTGAAGCAGGAGGAAATGAGTGAGGCGAAGCCGAAGAGTCAGTCCGGTGTTTGGAGTACAATTAAGCCCTTCGTCAATGGCGGAGTCTCCGGCATGCTTGCCACCTGCGTTATTCAGCCTATCGATATGGTCAAGGTATAGACGCGATCTTGATTATTTTGGTAGGTTTTCTATTGGATCTTGAAGTTTAAGTTGGAGTCCTTCTTAATTTTGTTTTATGGATTGGTTTTCGTTGGAAGGATCTGAGATCTGAAGAGGGCGAGTAGTTTGAGTTTTGAATTGTTAGTTTTTGTTTTCCAGGTTAGAATCCAGCTGGGACAAGGATCTGCGGTACAGGTTACGAAGAACATGCTCGCTCAAGAGGGTGTCGGTGCTTTCTACAAGGTTTGGAACTGTTCATTTGTCTCTGTTTGGTTTTTTTTCCTCAGATGGTTGATGCATAATGTTTCCTCGGGCGGTAGATCGGGTAAAATGTGGTTATATTATTTAGGTGGTTGAAGTTGTTACCTGCAATCACTGAGATGCGAGCTGACCTATTGTGCGTTAATTTAGATATTATTGAGTGTCTTCTGGACTTCACCTCACAATGTGTAAATTAGTAGGTGATCGTTGACTTTTAGAAGATGTTTGCATCTTTAGCTCCAGGTTCAGCAAATAACTTTATCAATGTGATTTTACTCGTTTAGTTATACTTTGGGCTCTGTTGATGGAGTTCAAACTCAGCAGTGATGAAGTTATACAGAAATTCTCCAATATATCATCTAACAGAATTTGTAGAAATAGAAGGACGTTCACGTTAACTTGCAGAACAGTACAGTTTCATCAAGGATGCCATGAACCCCTGCATATGAGAACATCATTCTCTAGTCACAAGAGAATGGATGGAAACTACAATTTTCAGTCTATCTCTAATAATCTAAAAAATGAAGAACCTTTTTGAGTTGGAAGACAACACAAAGATCAAGTAGGACAATGAATAGGCCTTCCGCATCTTAAATAGAGCTCGATCAAATTATAGCCTAAACCTCAATGGTAGAGCTATTCTTTAACATGGATGATTTTTGTAAAAAAAAATTATCGCATGAGTTTATCTACTATTTTGTACGGATACGGACACAGGGTCACGAATACGGGACACTTCTTGACTAGTAGCACCGCTCGCACTGACGCGGCGTGAAGCAGGATCGCATCTAACACGCGTGAAGTGGGATGGTATCCGCATGCGATAATTCTCGCAGCAATGACCGACCACTTTTCCTGGACTGAACTGGTCTAGGTTCTTTCCCTTCTTGAGGAGCCAGCTAGCTCTCGTGGGTTACTCCTAGTTATCCTCTTATTATATATTTATTTTTGTATGAGTCTAGGGTTAGTTTTTTATATATTTTGTATTAGGACATCCCTCAACGTCTCTTCTTCTCTGCAAGGACTGTATTTTGGTTTTTAGGCGGTGCTTCGGCTGTATCTTGGTCTTTAGGTGGTGTTTATCCTCATCCAACTCCTCTGAATCTCTTCCATTTCGTTCTTTGCTTGTAGACAACCCCAACAACAATTCTTTTGCCGTTTTCCTACAGTTTTCTCACTATCCATCTCCGTCATTGCCCCGCCTAGGACAACCTATCTTTAGCTTTTTGGTAGTCCACCACATCCCTCATCACCGTTCCAGCCCTCCATTCTCGCTGCTATCGTCTCTAACCATCCGCCAGCCTTACTGCCATCCTCCCAACAACTCCGATAGCCCTCCCAATCAACTGTTGCTTCTACCCAACCATCCTCACAGCCTCCCCCTTTGGCTAGCCAGCTATCGGCCAGCTTCCGACTTCTTTCTTGTTGCAGCCGCCACTGTTTCCACACTTCTACCTCACTATTATCAACACGGACAACCTTCACCCATCATCTCTCAACCGTCTACTTATTGTTCGATCTCAGGGAAACCACAACTTTACTATACCTTTTTTTTTTTTACCCCCCCATCGGGTAGCTTCCATCCCATCACCAACCATCACCCTCATTGAGTGCCTGTGTCGTGGTAGTTGCTACTTTCGATTTCTATTGTAGTGCTAGTTGCAACTTTCAATTTATGTTGTATTGATTGTTGTTATTTCTTATTCCATTTGATTTTTTGTAAGTTCATATTTGAGTTTCAGTAATAATTTTTGCTTTTTCTATTGTGGTTTTGAGCTTAACTCTGGTATCACCTCTATTGTTCAAAATATAAGACACGGGCACGCATTGGATATGTCATTATAATAAAAATGCTACACACACACACACACATATATATATATATACTCACACACACACACACACACACACACACACATAATAATTAAAGTATCATAAATATTAAAAAAGAGAAAATAATAAATTTAATAACATTACTTTTCAAAAAGTATGATGTTCATAGAGAGAAATATCAGCCCATACGAGACTGTCAATACCACCGAGCTTCTTTACTAGAAAAAAAATTGGGCGGACATGCTGAAGGGATCGGTTTAACCCTTAAATAAAAAAACAAATTACTTTTTTTTGATATTTTAATTTTTAAATATATATTTATATGTTTAAAAATCATTTTAATAAATTTTAGTTCACTAATTTAAGACTCGTGCTTGACATGTGTCCTTTTTACCTTTAATATTATTTAAATCAGACACATTGGGGGGTGTTCGATTTGAGTCCGTGGCATCTCAGGCTAGTGTCGGTGTCCAAGGAGTGTCGACACTACATGACTCCTAAATTTGAAGTGTTCGTGCATCGCAGGTTATTAGCAACTATGGTGGAAAAAGCTCCAACTTGAAAACCAATGCTTACCGACACCCCAACGAAGTGATGAACCGTAGTCATCAACATCCTTATTTAAAGCACAGGCTTACAAAAATTAGAAAAGCTTTCAATATCGATGTCATAGATGAAAAGATAGTATTACATGCTTCTTTTAATTAACCTTAAAGATTTATGGAAATACAAGTTCCATCAAGCCGGTTAACTAAATGTATATGAAGGATTTTATAAGCTATGCCATACTTTTTCTTATTAATGATCTTTTGTCTTGTTGTGCTTAAACTCATAGATGACTACCGACACCCCAACGAAGTATACTCTATTTAATTTATAACTAAAGTTGTGCTTAAACTGTCAATCATTAGCCAAGTTTTGATCTTTTGTCTTGTTAATGAGGTCATCGTTGTTTAAGCCTTAAGATATCATGAGTTGGTCAACTGTTACTTTTGTTAAGGGACTGGATCTCCCAATTCAAAGTTAGATCTGATGTGCTAGTTGTTTGTCTCTTTTTTATCCTATAAGCTTGAGCTAGTGGTTTAGATTCCATGAAGAGCATGCTAATGCCAGACATCTATTAACCCGATGATGTGGATTGATCAAGTTTCCTTAACTTTTATCACTATATCTTAAAAAAATTTTATTTCAGCAGGGGGTTCATTTGTCTTCTTGTAAATAATAAGGTTTCTTTAGAAATTGTTAAAATTCATTAGATTCCATTGTTTTATTAGGCACTAGAAAACATCAGGAGTTTTAAGCCTTCAAACCTGATTATTTTTTACTTCCAAAACCATTGAGATTTATTTCTAAGATCTGTTTTTTATCTATAAACAGCCAAATGGGACTTGAGATGATTATTATGTTTTGGTTTCTTTTTCGGAGATAATAAAATTTAAATAAAGTGAGTGAACCATATTGTTGTTGCTATTGATGACTTAGCAATCCTCATAACAACAATTCTTTTTTCATCTTCTTGTATTCTAATTCATGGCACAGAGGAACAAAAGTCCCAGCTGTTGCTAAATGCCATGAATAACTGTTGCACTTGGATTGTTTCAGCTAACCTCCTAGAATTGTATTATAGTTGACAAATGTCACGACTATTAAAACTTCAAGCACAAATGACTTTACAATAATTTGCTTCATATTGATATGGCTGAACTATTTAAATACAAAACCAATAGCAGGAAACAATGCAGCGATTAGACTTCAGGAAGAATAATGTAGCTAGTAACTGTGACAACCCTGATTTGAATGGCTGTTTAGATGGTCTGAACCCTTCACAGTTTGCTTGCCAAGGTATCAGCCCTCCTTTAATATTTCCCATCAACTTAAAAGTTTTCGTAAAATTTATTAGATGGGAATTTTCATCTCTCTCTTTCTTTCATATAAATGATGGGAATCAATGACCCAACATGGAAGAACGTGATATGCAAGATTTTAGTGAAGCGAACAATACCATTTCTAGCAATCCTTCCAGATGAGATATTGACTATATGACTTAGAGAGTTATAAAAGGTATTATTATTGTGGTTAACATATATATATATATATATATTAATGAATTCTTAACAACTAGGAGTATGCTAAATAACTGAAAAGGAAACACTTTGATAGAAGCATTTAAGAACAATAGACACAGACTTAGAGTACGTTTGGAGCATTACGAACTTATCAGAATTATTCGGATAAGTTCAGCTATTCGATAAGTGAGTGATCCGGATAAACTGTCTGTCTGTTTAGTTTGAGCGTTTGAAAAACAGCTGATTCTGATTGTTTGGGGATAAATGACTAATATGCCCCTGAAATGAATAAACTGTTAAGCTGTTTGGTTTATGTGGTTTAATAACGGCTTATCTGCAACTGTTTGTAGAAAAAAAAATTGTTTCCACTATTCTTTATTACTAATGATCATCATCAGCCAAAATAACATCATCCTCTCGATCATTATTATTTTCAGTATACTAATTTTCTTTATCACCCTCATCATTTCCATACCCATTCTTAGCGGTAACATGCTGTTAACTTCACTTTTGTCGAGGTTTAGTTTTCCTCTTAGGATTTAGAGTTCTAGCTTTAGGAGCTTCCCCAACGATCTTAGACTCCTAGCAATGGACCTACCTCGTTTTAGATTGTCTGAAACCACCTCGTCACTCTTTTGGAATCCCGGACGAAGTTCCGTACCGCTAGCTCATAGCAGGTTGGAATTGACGTTAGGAGTCCAAATTGAGTTCCTATAGGACCACCGGACCTTAGGACAGCTTTGTGCACGTTTCCTGCATCATCGAGCACAAATTCCTCGGACCACAGCCTCGACACTTTCAACCACCTCGCAGCGGATCAAGACCGAAGTCAGAATGCCAGGACGAGTGACGTCGAGTCAGAATTTCAGAAAATGCCGGATTTGACGCACTTTCGACGCGACCGTCGACGAGGTTGTCCGAACGACCTCAGATGACGAAACGGACTGCGCCGTTGCGTCCGGAACGTTGTTTCTGCCTAAAATTGATATTTGATTTGCGACGATCGCCTGCCGGAGCGGAAATTGCGATTTTGGGCGTGTTTTTAATAAAATTAATAATATATATATATATATATATAAATATATATATATATATATATATATTTTCTTTTAAACCTATTAACTAAACTGAGCCCTAAATCTTTCCCCATTTCTCCCGCTCGGTCTCGCTCGGTCCCGTCCTCCTGCTCGCACGCCGGGTCGAGCCCTCCCTCTCTCTCCCTCATCTTCGCAGCAGCAGGCGACCCATCTCCTGCGGTCCCCTCCTCGAGCCGCACGCATCCATCTCTTATCTCAGGACGCTCCATCCCCTCCTCTGCTCTCCCCTGCGCGAGCAAGTTGCCCGACCTCTATCCCGCGCCTGCTCCTCTCTGCGGCGTCTGCCGCTGTTTTCCCGCCTCCCTCGGCATCGAGCCACTAGGGGTAAGTTTAGGTGAGCTCTTCTCCTCCTCTGCCTATAAGTGCCCCATTTGGGGTGAGATTTGGGGTTGGCCGAATTTCTGTTGGGAAGAAGGTGCTGCTATTTTCTTTTCTCCCCCTCTTTCCTCTCCTCTTCCTCTCTTCTGCTCACGGTTTTGAGTTTGTGTGTGTGTGTGATGTGAGGAAGTGCTGTTAGCTCTTTGCCCTGAGCTTTTCTGGAGCCTTGCTGCTCGGTTTTGAACTTGGACCGTGCTGCTTCCTTACTGCCTGTTGGGTTGTGGTGTTGGGTTGTTTAATCCTCCACTGAGGTATGAGCTTACTTAGTCCTAGCATTTATCATGCTTTACTTTGAAATACTTTTGGTGGAATTTATGGCTTAGCTAGCTCCTTTTTCTACTCTCTATTCCCCTATTTCTTTCTACATATTACATGAAGCATGGCATTGGATATTATTGTTTTAGTGTTAGGCTTCGTGAGATGAAAGTTTTAAATGGCACACATGAGATAGAAAAAAAGGGAATGTGAAGAAAGGAAAGAATGTTTGGTAGCTGGAATGTGTTGGGTTTGCTTTGACTAGGCTTTTCCTAAGCTTAGCTTCTTTGGTTTGGAATCATCAACTTGCCTTGCCCATATTCTTTCATGTTTGCATGTTTGATGGAAGCTTTAAGGTTTTTAGCTACTTACTTGTTCCCCTTTCCCTCTATTTTGGTTAAAGCATGTTGAATGCACTTGAAGATCCATTATGGCATGTGTAGCTTGTAGTTTGGTAGCTTTGGAAGTGGCATTCTCCTCCTTACTTGCTCTCTCTCTTTATTCTACTAAAGTACATTTATGAAGGCCTTAAGAAAATGCATGTTAAAATTGTGGGATGCTTTTACAATTGTTACACCTCCCCTTTGCTAATAATTCTTTAAGCTTGACATGTTTCATTTGGAGGGCTTTAGCTTGATGTGTAGACTTCACAACTATGTTGCTCCTCTTTCACTTATGATAACATATATGCTTAAAATGTGATGGCTTCTATTCTCCAAGATTTGAAATGTTTAGGCCTCTACTTTATAAAATCTGAAATGTTTGAGAAGCCTATTTTGAAACCAAAAATGGATAAGGAAAATATGATGGTTTGGAAGGTTTGGAAGGTTTGAGCCTCATATGCATGCTTTGTAAATGTTAGTGCTCCTCTTTTATGTTGGTGCTTCTCTTTACCCATGTCATTTGTATGGCTTGGAAGTTTGAAATGCATGTTAGAGGCCCTCTATACTTGAGAAACACTTGTTGTGGCTTGCCTTTATTTCATTCAATTGTTTACCATGACATACATGAAAGGTTTAATGCTTGTGGGAGAACTATATGGAGGAGGAGGGGCATTGATAGTTCGTATTGTGCTTGATGTAGCTTTGTCTTTGGCACTTTTGGAGCTTTCGTTTTAAGCCTGTGAGAGGCTCGGATCCGCTGTTTTGTGCTGCTCCCTCTTGCGCCATTCAGGGAGCTTTGTTTCTCTGTTTTAATTGCCTATACGGTCGCCATTTGCACCACCTGTAGGTGCTCGGCTCTGTTGTTTTCTTTACCCCCCTGCTGGGCTGTTTTTTGTGGCTTGTTGCCTCTCGGTTTACCCCCTGCTTGGCTGCGTTTTTGTGGCTTGTTGTCTCTTGGTTTGTCCACTTGCTGGGCTGGTTTCCCTCTTGTTACTTCTCGGTTTTTGCCTTGTTGGAAGGCTCGGCTTCCTTGTGTTGGACCCATGCTTTAGCGGTGTTTGGACATATGTTTTTGGACTTGATTACTATGTTACATGGCTTAAATTGTGGCATTCACTCGGGATGTTGTTGATGATATATTTGGTTCAGGTTCCAATATTTGTTTAGGCCCGATTTTGTGGCATTGAAGAAGTTACAATTCTAGTATGATATGTCGTTGATGTTCAAATTTGTAAAAGAATGGGTTCTGATTCTAGTAGGCTTTGTGATTTGAGTCCGATATTCGGGGAGTCCCAAGCAGTGGTCTAGAGTCTAAGTGCTTGGTCAGTAGTCTTATGTCTGTTTTCATGCTTTTACAGCTGTCTTTTAGGGAAAGGGGTGTGTTCCCTAGGGGTCTAGTCCTCATCCTCTCCGAGAGCGCCGATGTGCCTTTAGGTCTTTTTTTTATAGGATGTGTAAGGACGGTCGGAAGTTCAGGGTGATTTACTTGTTTTTGACTGTCATTGGAAAACGGTTCACCTCTTTTTACGAAAATTGTGTTAGGTGGACCGCTTTCCCTCTTTCTTTCCTTGCTCCCTAGTCCCTAGTTTTCTTCGTTTCTTGGCTCAATGTCCGCACCTACAGGGGACGTGTAGGTGTGCACATATAACCTCTTTGGGTTATATGTGGGGCCATCAAGCAAGACTGTAAGTGCGGTGGGGACACTGATAATACTGCATAGGGAAGGTTACGAGAAAATTATAGAATGGCGTCGCTCGACTCGGAGACTCGTGGAGAGTAGAGCGAGAATCACGACACCATTCGCCCGTCCTCGGGGTTTCTATCACGGCTGTCTAAAGATGTTAGTAGTCCTAGTCCTATTAGGGTAGTCAACCTGTGGACTAAAATATTATAAAACAAAAATACATACATTTGAAAAATACAAAAATTACCTCCACCATATTACAACCTACTTACCTACAACTTTTACTTGCATGCAAACCCAAAATGAAATGTGTGAAAATTTACAAAGGTCCACGGTCGGCTACTCAAGTCGGATTAGGGCTGCCTTCTGCAGAAAGTCGATCCAGTGGTCAGCACCTAAGGTGGGACATATAGCATAGCTCTGAGTCCTTAACACTACCGTGCTTACAGGTCTTTTTCCAGATGCCCCATGGCTTTCTTACGGTTCGCCGTGAGTTTAGCGGGACATCTGTGTGCTTCTTTTCCAGTGTTTTTGCGGTTTTCACTACGACTTTGTTTTGCTTTCGTTCGTGATTTTCTTCGAGGTTTTCTACGGACGCTCTTTTCTTTCTTTCTCAATTTTCTTGGTTTTCTTTTACGATTTTCTTTGCTCCCTTGTCGTCTTTCTTTTGTTTTATTGTCGGGTTTTCGCACTTTCGCTTATCGTGCACATACGATGAGTACTCGCTTGGATTAGGTCTTTCCTACTACATTTACTCTTGTCCTTTTTTTCTTGCACTAATGCCTTTTTTGCAGGAAAACAATAAAATGAAAACAATAAGCAGGTAACGATACACCGCGGGTATTCATCGCCTACGGTACACTTGCAGCATTTTTCTACTTCTTTCATTTATTGCGTAGTATGTTTTACTTTTCTAAGTACTCGCTCCCGTTAAGTATAACATGTTTTACTTTTCAGCAGTACATACTCGTAGTAGACGTCTTTACTTTTCTTCGTGCCTACTCCTGTTTAGCATATCATGTTCACTATAGCATGTTCCTGCTTGTTTTGCATGCTTCCTTTTACTGCTACCCCTGTCATTGTTGCACACTCACTCTTGCAATAAAAGCGATAATAAAAATGAAATAAAACAACTTGCATGTTCACTTTAACCTAAACTTTAAATTTAAGCTCGCGATCTTCGTCTACGACTTGGAGCTTGGAGCACGGTGGCAAGCACGTGCCATCTTTTTCAAAAAAACACGTGTCGACATCAATAAAACCATTTTTTAGTTTAAATAATATGCCATGGATTTCGAGGTAGTCCGCCTAGCGTGACATAAATCCTCACTTGTTTTTTAGAGCTTTCAGACTCGCTTCGTCGTGCAATATAAGCCCTAACTCGCTTAGGATTCCGAGGTCGTCGTCCGATACGGCGTAAATTCTCCTATCTTCCAGGTTATTTGCATAATCAGGTGATTATGTAAATGTAATTCCTATAATTAATTGGCAGGATCGAAACTAAATAAATTCATTTTTCAAAATTTAAAGCCCAACCTTAGGATAGTCTGGGAAGTCATCGAGGTCCTCCTCGAGATCTGCGACGTCCCCTACCTCTCTTTCCTTTGACTCTGGAAACAACTGTTTCTCATTGCGCCTTCCACCTATTGGATTTCCTACTATCACACTTCGTTGAAAACCCTACCCTTGAATTCATGAATATAGAAACTTTGATCTAAATCGAGAGTTTTCTCATGTGACTTCGGTCATTTGAGGGGTAATTGACTATAGGGGCTTGCCTCTATAGGGAGCTTTATGAACCCAGGTAATATAAACCCTATTTAATTCTTTTTGTATTAAATAGGGGAATTTGTCGGTCCACATAAAAGTTCGCAGACCAGAACGGATGTCATGAATTCTGTAGTTTATTTGATCGAGCGATATCGTCAAATAAGGTGTCTATTCTTCGGAATAGACGCGTTACTTGCGATATCACGCTCGTTCATTCGAACTGCTAAACGAATGAGATCCGTCCACTCTCATTCTCATATTTTAAAATTTAAAAATTTACTTTAAAAAATCAATATATATATACATTAGATTAAAATCTCAAAGACGCGCATTTTCAGCGGCCGACACATGCCTAAATGAAGATTCATATTCTTGCTCTTTACATCTCAAATGTTGTAATTTCTTTCATAGGCAACACTAGCTCCGACAAAAGTATTCCAGGTCAACTTCTCTTGACCAAACAAAAGCTTATCTACTTCATATAGCCCATCATTCAATTTCCCACCTAACCATTCATGGCCAACATCCGTGATAATCAAAGATATGGGTCTATTACATTTATCTCTAACTCAAACCTTATTGTATTTCAAATAGATCATATCCTTGGAGAAATCATGATCTATCTCCCATATTAATATGAATCTTAAACAATTATTTACTAAAACAATTAGTGTTTTTATTAACGATCAAGGAACACTATTACATTGTATTTGCATGTTAATATTCACTCTCATTATATTCACATCCAGATGAACCAAATGTAAGATGAAGTTGTTGCTCGAATTTGTCATCAGATCTGTCTTTGATTAACTTTCTTATTTAAGAGGATTCCTGGCATGAAGGCTTTTCTTATTTGAAGAATGCCAATTGATAGCTTAGAATTGATTTTTGAGTCATGCGATCTGTTATTTCCGGATCCAAATTAATTCGGTATGGAATGGCAGATTTCAATAAAAAAATGTATCACCCACATAACAATATTCTGAACTGCTAAACTAAGCATACACTGTGAAACATCTGAAGATGAAAATCAGCAAGCTATGGCAGAGAGAGAAATTCGGATCCCCATCTAGCCATCACATTCATCTACAGACCATTTTCACCACCACCGTGGCGGTTAGATCTAGCACCCGGGAAGCAGAGGGGAATACCTGAAGAGTGGGAAGATCTGGCCGCAAGTTTGGCGTAGGAAGACAGTTTAATGTCAAGTTTCCCCTCGATCTTCCTCGCCTCCTTTCTTAGCTCCTCCCAACCGGATTCCTGAAGCTCTAGACTCGCATCCATTATATCGACGTCCACTTCCTCTTCTTCTTCTCCCTAGCGTTACCCTAACGGCACCCTTGGTAGTGTTGCATGCTCCAACGACTGTCAAGAAGAGGAATCCCTAAAGAGGCACAGTAGAGATGCTGCGGCAGTGAATCTTCGCTTCCCTCCGCTCTTCTAATCTTCTTGTCAGTCCTAGTTTAGTCTTCTTTGCGGAAGTTCGCGGGAGCAGGAGCCATCGTCGCTCGTCGCGGGAGCAGCCATCGCGTTTGCGGAAGCCATCTACGAGGGTTTCTGTGCGGAAGGTAACTAGGGAAGACGGTGAAGACGACAGGGTATCGCTGTAATTAGACGAAACACGCGATCTAAGAAGCCGACCGCGGGGCTCCCGTCATGTTCCGTCTTTAGCACAAAATAAAAACCAAGTTTTTAAATAAGTTGTGAAGAAGTGCAATCCAAACACTGCGGCAGCGTTTTTGAAAACGCCGCCGCACTTTTAAGCTGCCCCAAACAGGCATTAGAAAAGCATTATTTTGGATTTTGGACTTTACGTGGTTATTTTTTTTATGCTTTGAAAACAAGCATAAAAATGGAATGATCTTTAGAGTTTTCTAAACCTTGAAACACATTATTTAGTATCATGTGAATTAATTAAGCATTATGGAGAAAAATACGCTTACTATGCATCATTGACTAGTATTAGCATTAGTCGTCGTTATGTAATGACAAAAGAATTTTCAATCATAAGAGGATTATACTCTAGATCAAAATTCAAATCCTTTCTTTTTGTATTTATGATGATGTTAATATGAATTTTGAAAGCAAGGCACCTTAGTGCATGCATTTTATATTTAGTATGATTTTGATAAGTGAAGCCTTTTTTGCAGTAATTGGAAGTTAAAACATTCGGGGGAATTTTTGGAAAATAAATGGTTTAAAATTAATCAAACAAAGATCGATTATATAGCATACAACTTATGTAGATGTAAAGTTGATGATTAATAATTAATATAGTTAGAAGAGCAGTTGAATTCTATCACAAAAAGAGTATCATGGCTTCGTTATATAAGAGAATGGGACTATAGATGGGACATGCATTAATGCTTAAATGGTTAAAATGTAGAAGCGCCTTATTAGTACTTATATCAAAAGAATGTCACTGACAATTAAAGACTATCTTTTAAACTATAGCATAGTCTCTATATTATATGAATCTAAGTGTTGGAAACAAATAAGTTACCTACAATTAAGTTTACTGTGTTAGAAATAAGAATGATAAGATATTTGTGCATTAGAATTATGAATCATAAAATGCAAAATAGTTTATAAAACAAAAGTACTTCAGAAAGCTTTGAGCATTTCTGCCTGATTCATTTTCAGAGCAAACATATCTTCGGCAAAATTGTGATTGATTTTTTTTTTTCCAAAATTGGAGTTGGACACAATCATGACACACACAATACAGTCGGGACACACAATGATGATGAAGTATATTTTCTTGTTAGTCCATGTAGTAAACTATATTTATTTATTGATAATGGTAAAAGTTCCATTAAAGAGGGAACCAGTTTGGCATTGATGATCTCATGAGGCTGAGTGTGCTGGGCCACCTAGTGTTGCATCAATATATTCTTATTCTTTTAGATATTTTGAAGATTATACACTCATTTTCTAATTTTAGCATTTTGTGCGGACGATTTAAGGCTAATATTGAGAAAGTCAAGGTTACTGATCAATGCTAATATTATGCGTTGTTCACAATTAAGTACACTTAATAAACTAAATAAATCAAGTACAATTTTTTTCCGAAAAATATTGTAATTAAACCATTTTTTGATCCTTAAGTTTTCTTATTTGATTTATATGATGTTATTATTTTAAATTCTAATTTTTCTTACTGAAGATATGGATTTTATGTTTTTTGAGTCCACACTTTATTATTATTATTTTATAAAAAAATTGTGCAGATGGTGTTTGGTGTTCCATTTTAAACAATTATGTAGTGTCCTATTCCCTAGTGTGTATATTTTGTTGGTGCCTTTCATAGGAAATAATTATATTTGAGTTTAAAGTAATGCGGTAGTTGCCTTTATTTAAGGTTTGTAAGTGAGATGCCTAATGCAACCTAGCTAAACATTTAGTAATAAAATTGATACCAATAGTTTGGATAAGGTTGATGTAATAAATTGAGTTATAGTACTTACAACTCTTAATGGCTATTTGTTAGCGGATGTGAACAGGATTTAAGCTTAAATCCAACCAAACAGTTTATTCCAGACAAGTTAAATATGCCATGATGTTAAATTACATTCTAGCCCTGTGTTGCTATAAATCTTAGATTTAATGAATTTGAAAGTGGTGAATTTGACGGGATTTTGTGATTTAAGTCTCAAACAGAGGAGTTACGATCACCAACAAGCTCTTGTAACGATTTCCTAGTTTAGATATAGATCAGGGGACTCTGGGAGAGGATCAGGCACGATCTGTGAACTGGGAGGTGTTCACACGCGAGATTGAGATGGAAATAGGAATATGGAGATATAGAAGAGACCAACGCCAGCTTGGATGCTATAAAGAGCAGTTTGGATGCATGCAGGGTAGCAGAAAGGAAGAAGTGGAACACTTAGTTGAGAGACTACGGCTTTCATGGGTCTTGGTGAAGAGAACAAGATTGAGGGTTCGTTTGGGGTGACGACAGAGCTATGATTTAAAATATAATTAAGTGAAGGGTAAATGAGAATGATTTTAATAATTAATTTATGTATTTATCTAATTAGTTATCTTAATTGATTAAAATAATATTAATTTAATCAAGCTGAAGTTAGTTTTTAATTAATTCAATTGAGTAATGAATTGTGTTTCATGAATATTTTACTTTATGTTAATTATAATATAACTAAGTTTAATTACAGTTAATAGGCTTTTAAAAAGAAATAAATGATTATTTGATGAATATTAAAGTACTGATCAAAATTTAATTGGTTTAGTAAAATTTGATTTAATTATTAATTAGCTTAGTGAATAAATAATTAAAGGAAAATTTTTTAAAGGAACCAAATAATGTAATGTCAAGCCATAGAAGATATATTTTCCCTTATTTTTAAATTTGTTGTACTGACAACTATTATTTTAATTAAGTCTAAAATTATTTTGATAAATGTATTATTTAAATCTTCTTATTTTGAATGTTGAAGCTTTGTAAATTATTTAATTCTTATTATATTATTTTAATTTCAATAATATCTAAATAACTTAAAATTAATTTTATTTTAATTAGCTTAATTTTAATTAATTACTAATAATTATAAATTATTTAATACTAATTATTTTATTACTAAACATCTCTTCATAAATATAAATTATTAAATAAATTTACACTATCGTTTAATTAAAATATACAAAATTTCATATTAAATATTTTAATTTTTAAAAATTATTATAATATTTAATATTATTAATTAAATATCAGTTACATTTTTTGTAAAAATTAATATTATTTATTTATTTAAAAGTAAAAAAGTTAATATTAATTAATTAAAATTATTTTAAAGCATATATGATATTATTAATTAGATATCATTTAAAATTTTATGTAAAAAAATAATATTATTTAATTATTTAAAAGTAAAAAAATCAATATTAATTAATTAAAATTATTTAACCTTAAAACCCAAAAAAACTTGCGTTTATTAAAAACCTTATTCTTTTTTTGTTTTTTTAAAACGCATTTTTTTAACGTTTTTGCTCCTATCTAGATTAATGCTACAGGCTCTTAAACCTAAAACATTACATTATTTGGTTCCTTTTAAAAATTTGCCCAATAATTAATGATAAAATATTGACTATTAAATTAATTAATGATTAATTTTTGACATTACATTATTTGGTTCCTTTTAAAAATTTGCCCAATAATTAATGATAAACTATTGAATATTAAATCAATTAATGATTAATTTTTGATTAATTTTTGAATATCAAACGATCAATGATTAATTTTTTAATATTAAAGTACTGATGAAATAAATACATTATCATTCTATGTAACATATTTCACTATTTTATCAATTATTTTTATTTAAATCTTACTTGAGTTGACAGACTTTACTAAGTAAAAGTTACCAAATAGTTTCATAAGATATAACCGAATTTAAAATGTCATTTCAAAGTTTCTGGGATTTAATCATCATCGAATTTGTTAAATCCATTCGATTCGGATGTACATGATTTACTGAATTATATTTGTGTTAAATCTCAGAAGTTGGCAAATAGCTCCTTAATTAAAGCATTTAAGCATATTATCATTTTTGAAGATTTGAAAGATCTATAAATCATACGTTTTTCATGTACATGCTTTATAGTTTTTTCCATTTTCTTTTTCTTTTTCCCCAGTTCCATTCAATTTTGATTTTTTAAATTTTGTTACATTGTGGCAAGGATATTACCAATTTGGATACTATCCTATAATTGATAAATCTTATGGAAAGATATTGATTATGTCTATAATTTATTATGTCAACATGAACATAGATCATAAATTTCATTATGATGTTCCTTTTTTCTCTTGGAATTACTTTAAATAAAAAATAAAGAAAAAGGTTAAAAAAAGATCGGCCTTGTCACTAATGTTACCATCATCACTTCTCTTCTTGGGCGGAATTTTATGTGTAAGCCTATATTTGGAATTCGTAATTTTCTATGGATAAAAGGGAAGTAGTATTTATAATGGAGATGGAAAAGTTCATAGAGGAAATGGTGAAAGGTTAGATGAAGGCAAAATTTCTGACTTATCCTTGTAAAGTCAAGTTTTCTTGAAATTGCATATATTGCATTACTAAATAAAAAAAAGATAAAAGAGTGCATAAAAGCACACAATTATGTACAGAAGTGTGACCTATCTTCTATAAGTAAAGAAGAAAGAACACCATTTCCATTTACATTCTTTAAGACAAAACTATTTTCCAAGATAGCCTAGCACAAAAATGAGCCGCCTTATTGCAATCTCCTTGTGTGGATGAACAAAATTTTTTTTTAATAATATTAGAAAATTAGTAGAACTTGATGATGTCCCAATTGAAGTGTGAAAATATGTAGGAGATTCGAGAGTTTCTTGGCTTAATAAACCCTTTACTGTTGTTTCAAAAACTAAACGATGTTTGAGGATTGGAGGAAGAGTATTTTGATCCCTATTTTCAGGAATAAAGGGATGCACATGTGTGTGTAAATCATAGAAGAATTTATGTTAATGCATCATCATACATTAAAATTATGGGAGAGAGTAATTGAACATATGTTAAGACGTGATAAAAAGATTTCTCTCAATCAGTTTGGATCTATGTTTGACAAGTCTACTTTGGAAGCTATACATTTATTGAGAGGTTTGATGGATAAGCACAAAGAGAGTAATGAGGATCTATATTTGATTTTTATTGATATTGAAAAAGCTTACAATAAACTTACAATAAGGTTCTACTATATTTGTTAATAGTAGAATTCAAGTTGCTTGGTTGAAGTGGAGTAATGCTTCGGGCTTTTTGTGTGATAGAAAAGCACCGCTTAGACTGGAAGGTAAATTTTATAAAATGGTGGTGAGACCTGCAATGCTCTATAGCGCTTTGGCCTTTAAATGAGAAGCATAATACTAAGTTAAGTGTTGCCGAGATGAGAATGATTAGGTGGATGTGGCTTTACACTTAGAGACAAAATGCGAAATGAATATATCCGTGATAGGGTTGGTGTAGCTCCAGTGATGGACAAAATTGGAGAGTCGTCTTAGACGGTTTAGTCACATTAAACGTCGACCATCTAATGATCCGATTAGAAGAGTAGATGTTTTAGATTCGACTTGTGTTAAGAAAGGCAGAGGTAGATCTAGGAAGGCTTGGGCTTATTGTATAAAAAATGATCTTAATTTATTAGAATTAAATGAAAATATGACGCTAATTATGACACAATGGAGAAAAAGATTCAAGTAGGCGATGATGGGATTAAGGCTTTGTTGTTGTTTTTGTTACAATAAGGTTCCAAGAGAAGTTCTTCAGAAAGTTCTAGAAATGAAATTTGTTGATATGACTTATATTCAATTTATTAAAGATATGTATAGTAGAGCTGTTACTTTTGTTCAAATGGTAGGATTGACTAAAAATTTCCCTATTTCAGTTGATTAGATAAGGGATCGTCTTTAAGCCCATATCTTTTTGCTTTAGTTATGGATGTTGTACTGGACATTTTACAGGAGGATGTACCTTGGTGTATCCCGTTTGCTTTGATATCCTTCTTGTAAATAAGACTGGAGAAAGAGTTCAGAAAAAACTTGAATTATGAAGGTCTACATTGGAGTCTAGTGGGCTTTGTTTGAGTAGATCAAAACATGAATTCTAATTTTAGTAGTAGTAGATCTAGTGACAAAGTTGTAACTATGGGTGATCAAATTATTAAAAGGTGTGAACATTTTAGATATCTTAAATCTATTGTTCAAAGTGATTGTGATATTGATGAGGATGTTATTAGTAGAATTCAAGCTGGTTGGTTAAAGTAGAGGAATGCATTGAGCCTATCGTTTGATACAAAAATATCGCTTAGACTTAAAAGAAAATTTTATAAAGTGGTGGTGAGACCTGAATGCTTTATGGCAGTGAATGTTGGCATTTAAAAGAGAAGCATAAAACTAAGTTAAGTTTTGCAGAGATGAGAATACTTATGTGGATGAGTCGTTTGACACTTAAAGGCAAAATGAGAAATAAATATATCCGTGAAAGAGTTGGTGTAGCTCCACTGACAGACAAGGTTAGAGAGATTTGTTTTAGATAGTTTGATCACATTAGATGTTGACCATCTGATGATCCGGTTTGTGGAGTTGACATTTTTAAATTCGACTTTAAGTTAAGAAAGGCGGATGTAGACCTAAAATGACTTGGGCATATTGTGTAAAAATGATCTTAATTTATTATAACTAAATGAAAATACGACATTTAATAGGACACAACGGAGAAATAAGGATTCATGTAGCTGACCCCACTTAGTGGGGTAAAGGCTTGTTTTGTTGTAATGTGAGAAAAGCAGTCTCTGATGCAATTTGTGACCGGTCCAGACAAGGTCTCGTTACCACAATGTTTCTATTTGTTTAATATTATTAACGTTGTTCCCTTCAAATATGACGCCTTTTACTTCATACATCTAAGGGTCGATAATCTTTTGAATGCAGAGAACTTATAAAGTTAAGGTTTCATATTGGGAGTAGTCACGGTAAAGAAAATAATAAAGCTTACTTTGATTTGCTTGAACGACACAAATCAAGAAATTATAGTCTTAGAAGATATAGTTATTTGCTTCAAATTTGCCTATTTACTTGCAGAAGCTTTGTATCTTCTTTGTGGCTTTTCATTTCTCTCAAAGGGCTATTTGGTTTGTTGAAAAAGAAATGCAGTGCAAACAAAATGCAGTGTAATTGGAATGTAGTGTATTTTAAATAATTTGGAGTTACTTGAAAACACGTTAAATAAATGTGAGAGATTATCTTTTTTTGAATTTGGTTTGAAGTAAGATAAATCAATGTAAAACCAACGATGACGACAACTGATGGCCGACGAGTAGCATGCGAGCAACATGCAGCTATTGGCAGTTGGTGATGGAATGTAGTGGTGATATCAGTGAACGGTTGCGACAAGTGGCTGGTGAGAGCGAGTGATGGTGGATGATGGGTCATGTAATGGCCTTAGTTTGGAATGTATTTGAAATTTAATCAAATCTTTTTAGTTTTGAAAACATTATAATTGAATTAGTGAGTGAGTTTGGAATATACCATAATTTTATTTTGCATTTCATTTTCTTTAAAGCAAACACCAATTTTTTTGAAATCCCTGCATTCAAAATGCAATACATCCCCTTTTTCATTGAACCAAATGGCCCCTTGATGAGTTTAAACAAAAAACTTTTGGATGGTATTTTTTAAGAGATTTGGGTTGCACAACTTCATTATTAAGAGTTATGAGAATTGGAGATAACTAGTTAAGTGTTTCATTCCAATATTTATAGAGCATACAAATCATGCAATAATAATTGTAGTAATTATAATAATCTATAAATTGATGAGTAGTTTGAATAATAATTACAAAATTTATAGTTTGATGAATAGGTAATGATCATGCTTTAGGTCAATGAGGTTGTTGCATAAGAAGGAAATAGGGTGGAAGTTTAGTGTGGGTTCTAACCAACAGAATTAAGCATGCATTCAACATTACTCCTTAAGAAAATATAGAAACTTCTCATTCATTCCAATCTTGCTTGATAATTTTTGAAAGATTACCTTAGATAATCCTTTAATAGGAATGTCAATAAGTTACTCTTAACTATGATCTGAGTATAAATTAGGCCACTGTCAATTTTTTCCTTTATATGGTGTCTATTAATTTCAATATGTTTTATATGATCCTGTAATATTGGTTTATGTGTAGTATTCAAGGCTATTATTTTGTTATAATAGTGTATCACATGACCTTTTCACTGAACTGAATTTGGCGCTTGTGCTAGATCATGCTTTCATATTATTAATTATTGATTAAGGTTAATACTGATGGTAGTTGAAGTTCTATGTCTGCTGGGTTTGGCGCCATTGTCCGTACTGCATATGGTAATTGCATCTTGTGCTTCTCCTCCCCTTGTTATACTGATTGTCCTATAGAGACCGAAGCTAGAGCGATTTTAATGGTTGTTTCTATTTCTATTGTTGTTGGTTGGAATTTCATCATTATTGAGACAGATGCTATGCTTCTTGTTGACATTCTCAATGGTCGTAGGGAGCCTACTTGGGACCTTATTTATTATATTAAGAAAATTAACTTATTGTCCTCTCGGTTAGTCATCAATTGGAATGTTATTCATAGAGAGGGCAATCGGCCTACCAACTGGTTGGCTCTGCTTGCTGCTAATACTAAACACCTTTACATCGGTACTGTGCCTAATCGTATTTTACATTATTTCATTACCGGTGATAATTTGAATGTTCCATACGTTCGTGCTTAACTCTGTTTTCGAGGACGTGGCCATTTTTTTTAATATTTTTTATTTTATTTTATCTTTTATTATTATCCTTATATATATATATATATATATTATTTTTTTTTTTTGCAAAAGAAGCCCTAGAGCCTATATTGATTTAAAAGCGATTACATAGGCTTGAGGAGAGCGCCCATGGAGCCCTTCCCCAGCGATACAATGTTATAAAAAAAGATTCAAAATATTCAAAAACTACAGAACAAAGTCAAGAGTGAGAACGTGATACTCTCGCTCTGTTTCTTGGAGATCCATGGAGTAATCTTTTTAATGCTACTCCATTGCCCTGAGTCACCGAGGTATCATGAATTAGGAGTGTAACCCGAAGCTTCTTCTTCCCTCGAGAATGACATCTGTTTCTTCTACTTCTTCTATACACACACACACACACACACACACACACACACACACACACACACACAAATGCATATGCATATATATATATTTGTATCCATATCCTGAAGTCTGTTTTTGGGCTTAGTTTTGTGTTTCAATGCTTTCCTTTATGCTCCCAGCTGTTAAAAATTTTTCAATAGTTCCAGGCCCTTAAGTTATTACCCCTTTTGCCGTTGATTTATAATGCTTCGTTTATATATATGGATATTTATATACATCTGCATATATGTATATATATATATATATATATATATATATATATATATATTATGCTCCCAGCTGTTAAAATTTTTTCAATACCCCTTAAGTTATTACCCCTTTTGCCGTTGATTTATAATGCTTCGTTTATATATATGGATATTTATATACATCTGCATATATGTATATGAATATATATATATATATATATATATATATATATATATATATATATATATATATATACTTTTACATCTGTGTTTCATCTTTTCTTATCTACATCATTGGCTGGGCTCATATTTGCTATGGAATTGAAGCACCTATTGAATTATATTATACCATGCTGATTGTATTAAAGAATGCAACTTGATGGTGTCGAGCTAACATTGGTGACATTTAGCGTACTCATTTGTGGATTTGCCGATTGTTATGAGGCAGTTGAGATTCTTTATGGAGGCAATATAAAGGCTTCGAACGCTCATGCTATCATATATAACAATACTATTTATGCTCATTGATCTCTATTTTAGTTTGGCTTTACTCCAGGATTTATACGAATTTGGGTATTTGTGCAGTAACATCGAATGGCGTTATGCTCTATGGGACAATATGTTCTTCGTAGGCGGAACGGATTTTATGTCGAATCATGCTATTGGGATTGTCGCGACTGTTTTTGTTTCGAGACCATTTAAGTTCTATATTATTACGAAGATGCTTGCTATGGTCTCTTGTGGTTATTTGCACGTTTCTTTTCTACTTTGTTAGTGTGTATTTGCTTAGTGTTTACGTCTTTCGCTGTTGTTATTTCTTTCGGTGTTGCGTTGAGTCGCGTCGTGTTGTATTAAGGGAGGTGGAACCTCTATGAGTGCGTTCTATTGTAGCTTTTTGTTCTTTTAGATTGGGGATCCACTTCCCCTCCATCTTTTGTACGAATTTTATATTATTAGCACGTAGGGAGCCACGAGACGCTCTTTCCTTTTTTTTTTAAAAAAAAAATTAAAGTCTGGACACCGTCTTCCAAGAATGTGCAATATTCTTGAAGTTGACCTCTTGTCAACTATAAATTTTGTGTAATCTTTATCTTAATGTGCTTTAGGAGTCAAATCCCCCCTCCCCCCAACCCCCTGCATCCGTTTAAATATAATTCCTTTTCTTAGGGTTCTTTCAAATATTGTAGAATTGTATATGCTGTCATAAGGTTGATTCTTTAAGTGCATGAATTGACTCACTTCGTCAACAATATAGGCAATGTCAGGTCTAGGATGTGATAAGTTGATAAGCTTTTAACCATTCCTTGATTGTAGATTTATTTTATTATTGTCTTCTGGAGCATGTCCATTAAATTTCATGGGACTCTTGATACTTTTGCACCCTAATTATACATTTCATTTTACATATTTGTTATGTTAAATGAAGATTTTATGCAAGGGTGTGTTACTTCAATGCCAAGGATGTAATTTGGCTTACTTATTTAATTCAAACTTTCGATGCAATTTTTTTTCTACGTTCACAATTATTTTTAGGTCTTCCTCTGTCATGACAAACATAAACTTGTAGTGCATGGAATCTTTATAAAATTGTGTTTGACAAATATTTTATGCTCTCATTGACTTTGTTTATAACCTATATTGAGCATTTATCTTGGAGAACGTGTCAAACCACACCCTTGGAGATTGCTTTATAATACATTTTTAAAGTTTACTTATTTGTTGCTTTATAATTGCGAGATATCTTAGTGAAACTTACATATATTGTATTTTCATGTCTCAATTAGTCATTAAATTTGAAAGAACTCTATCAGTGTTCATTTTAGTTACTAGAGCAAATATATCAAGATAATTAATCACATATTTGAGTCATATTTAGGGATGTGAGTTTACCATGAAGATCGTTAATTGCTCGAAGATTGATTCCAATTTTGGCTTCGGATTGGAACTGGAAATAAATGAGCCGAGTTACTAGCCAAAATTTTTGATCAAATTTTTTTTGAGCCACCCCAGCTCGGCTTGAAATAAAATCGTTAATAGTGTATAATTGTGAATTTAGAGAATTTAGCTCCAAGAACGCTAATCGCCCAAAAATTATTTTGAATTTTGGCTCAGATTGAGATCAAATTGAAATAAACGAGTCTACGAGCCAAAATTTTAGATTGAATTTTTTCGAGCCAATTTTGAGCAGACCCCAGCTCAAATCAAAATTGAATCGTTAATGGCTCTAGTCATTTTTGAGTGTAGCTTGCAGCCACTAGTTTGAGTTTATACTTTTCTAGTGAATCATCAATTTTAATATTTTGTGGTAAATACCCATCTACATCACATTGATTTCTTTTTTTGTGTGGAAGCTTTGCTGATTTTATATGTTTTTAAAGGCCTTGCCTTTCTTGCACGTAGTATTATTTCAATTCACTTGATTGAAAGCATTGGAGATTGTTCAGGGATAAAAATAATGTATTTTTCCATGGAATAACTTATTCGATGAGAAATTTTCATATGATAAAAATAAATGTAAGTGATTTTTATAGTTCTTATTTTTTTTATAGGCTTAATGATTCCCTCAGTTGATTAGTAGCAATAATTAATTTGGTTGATTTGACTTGTGTAGATCGAGATATCCTATTTTTAATAAACTTGTGAAGTAGAAATTAATTCTAGTGTAGGCCCAATTTTAGGAGATGTGACAAGCTATATAATGACAGCCCCAATAACTACCAACCCTTTAATGGGAATTTAATTTAACTCACAATCTTTACCAAGTGCCAGGGTTCTCACGCAGAATGTCGATCCCACTAGAAAGGTGGCAGCGGCTTTGTAGTAATAACTACCTAAGAGTGAATTCTAGCTCACTACTTTTAGGTCATAGTTTGGAAGATTGCTAAATATGATTTTTCTAACAACCACTCCTTAGCATATTTCTACCCTAAGTTAAACTTGCCTAGATCAAATAAACAGGTGAAATTCAAGATTGATAAAGATGCTTATCTCTTGTGATTTTCTAGGTAGATTTTAGGTGTTAATTCTAAGAATTATAATATGGTAGTGACAATAGAAGCGTAAAACTCATTTACGTTCTTTCGAGTGCATCAATGAGTATGATTCAAATTTAGGTTATTGTTTCCGTCTGTCACCCGTGAAACTCCTAATTCAAACTATATCGATACATATCTCCCTAAGCTGCATTGCCTCATGACCCATCTTTCATAGCAATTCACATAATGTGAATATTCTATGTTGTTTCACAACTGCTCTTTCAAGCCCTAATAGGTCACAACGAATTTTAACAAATTATATGGCCAATACAATATGTAAATTAAGTCTTGAGTTGTACTCATCACATGTAAATAAAGATCAATTCAAAGCATTCACAACCTTAAATCTAACCTATCTATCATAAGAGAAAATTATAAGAAATCTACTCACTACACATGATAAACATCAAAGAAAACTTCATTCAATCCAAGCAAATTCACCAAATATGTGTTTACAACAATAATCAAATAAGATTAGACACAATGTTTAGCTTTTGCCCACTGAAAGGAGAAGCAAATTCCACCGGATGATGTTTTTCACAGTGCTACACAAGTTGTTGTTGTAAACCCCTTACAGATTCTCTCAAATTCCACTCTCAAATCTCTCTAGAATAAGAGTTCCTACTCCTACCTACTGTCCTTGGAGAATTCCAAGACTTGAAACTTCTTATCTACTCCTAAGATTTTCGAGAACTCCTCGTTTGAACTGTTATCAACCATAAAATAACTTCCGGAGTCGTGCAGAAAGTAAATGTTTGAACTGCAACACCTAGGCGCCCAGCCTGCGGCACCTAAGCGCTGTGCTCTCTGTTTGCTCGAAAAGCTTGGGCGCCTAGGTGTTCATGCACCACCTTGGCGCCAGACCACAATAGGATCGTTTGCTTCATTTGGTTTCGTTTCACTTTGATTCAGTCCAAAATCGTTTAAATGCTTCTACCTTTTAACTTGTATTATAAACATAAAATTATCTTCCATTAAAGTGCAGTTTCATTAAAAAAAAACATGTGTAAAATAAAGAAGAAATTAAGTCTATCCAAAGACATATCAAATTCCCCCAAACTTAAAAGTTACTTGTTCTCAAGTAACACTGCAACTTTAATAACAAAATATGTTAATTTGAGCTAGTGGATTTCTTTAGGATTTCCTTCAATTTTACTTCAGGAATGTTGTATTACGGCATAGAAGAAGTTCTAGTAAATCAGACTAAAACTAGGGTATAAGAATATTTAGTATTAAACTTAGGAATCCTTATTTTCTATCTAGTTCAAAAATAATTGTACTTTGTTAAACTTAGGATCACTAGAAAGTACAAAGTTAGAATTTATGAACTCTATTTGTAAAAGTTTTACTAATACCTTTTGAAATAAAAACAACTTTAGGATTGTTTCTAACTTCTTTTTCTTTTAGGAGGATTCAGGTGAAATCAATTTGTGATTAGTTTTCTTCCCAAACTTCTCCTCACATTCTTTTATATTTTTCTTTCTTCTTTTTTTTTTTCTTTTCTCTTTCAGGATGTTTTTAATTCTTACTATTATGTGATGATTACTATATATGGATAGACCTTAAATAGTTTTGAAATTCACTATCTCCTTCTAAAGTTAAAAACTAATCACTATCTTTTATTTGAAAAATGTAGTATTAGTTTGAAAATAAGTTTTAATAGAGTCTCAATCCTTTTAAAAGTGTAAATCTAAGAATTCTTAATTTTTCAAAAATACAATTTATTTTCTACTATAAATAGTGAAATCATTTTCCCTTAGTCTTATACTAAATACCTTAATTATAACATAATCTTTTTCACAAAAAATTTCAACTAAGTCTTCTATTTCATTCTCAAAATCAAAATTATAGTACCTTGAAGATAACACCATATACCACAAATCATTTTACAATGAAATCAAATTAATATGTAATCTACCGAGGACAAATAAATTTTAGTTTTTATAAAAAAGTTTCTCCCTTCCCCTGATTTTTAAAACAATCACAATTTATTTAATTTTTCTCTGTTTTTAGACTTTCTTCTAGTTCAGTTTTTCTTCTGACATGTGAAGTTCAGTTTTTCTTCTGCTCTGTTTTTAGACTTTCTTCTAGTTATAAAAAAATCTTTAGTCTTGATTTATTTGGTTTTGGGATCCATAACAAACAAGATTGATGATATCTAAGATGAAGAAGGAGCTTGTGATAGTTAGGAATGAACTCAATATGTTATTAAAAGAGATAAATCAATCCCGCCCTCAATCTCTTCCTCTTCTTCTCGGTTCCCCCGAATTCTTGCAAATCTCCGGATGAAAAAGGAAATGTAGGGCTTAAGCAACTAAATTTATCTTAGGAAGATGGATCTCACGCTTGGAACCCTAGAGATTGAGCTCGATTTGTGAAGAACTCCTTAGAATCGCCTGTGTGGAGTTGATGAAGAAGATGCGCAAAACATGACCAAATTTTGGCTTTGCGGCAATTTAAAATCAAACCGTGAACCGGGCGCTTAGGCGCCGCAATTTGGGCACCAAGGCGCTTGGGGCCAACATCTTGGCGCCGAGTTTTTGGTGCCTAGGCATCGATCTCATTTTTGGCATTTTGATGCCATTAGTACCGTAAGCTTAGTTTTGATCATTTAAGTGATTTTTTTAATCATTTCTCAAGTCCTCAATCACAATTGTAACACATACATCAAACACTATAAAAAATGAGGTTAATTCATCATCCTCATCTCATCTGCCTACCTTACTTCCAATCTCTAACGAACTCCCTACACTGATCAAATGGGTGCTTTTCATTAACTTGATAGGGTTTATCCCATGGATCAGATTATCCTGTTATATTTGCCCGAGTGTCGCCAACCTCAGGTAGCACCTCATCCTCTAATTTATGCACCTCTAACTGATTGAAGATAATGTAATTCATCTTCATGTTACTCATTAAATAGTTTCATGATCCTACTCAATGAAAATAAGGTCAGACAAAGTAATGCTCAGTTTCGGTTGAGAACTGAGTCGTATTGGACTCGTTAATTCTACTGCTACAAGAGAGCATAATGTTGACCTTGTTTTTGTCGAGGTTTAGTTTTCCTCCTAGACTTAGGATTCTAGTCTCAGGAGCTTTCCCGACGATCCTAGTTTCTTAGCAATGGGACCCACCTCATTTTAGAGAGTCTGGAGCCACTTCGTTACTCTTTTGAAATCTTGCACGAGATTCCGTGCCAGACAAAGCAGACGACATGTTCGCCTGTTACGGGAGGGATGAAGCAAATGGCGGCGAGTTCTTCCGTGTCTCTGCGTGTGAGGTAGTAGAGGGTGCCGGAGATTGATTGTGTGGGGAGACCTTGAATCGGCATGGATTGAGTAAGTATGAAGAAATATGGCTTTTCTTTCTCCTTTTTGGGCGCTCCCGGGCATACGTCCTGTGAGCTTTATGCTCCCCTCATGGGCTTGGGGCGACTAGGCTTACGCCTCGTCCTTGGTGCGCCCCTTAAATGCCTTTTAAAACTGAGACTGAAATAGAATTTGAACTAGACTCAAAAAAATTATTTGACAGATGATATTGCCTACCGATGAAGTTATTTTCTTTGAGCAATTATAGAACACCATGCATCTCAGTACTGCCAATCACCTTTATCGAATCTACAACATGAAAATTACAACGATTAAAATAAAATCTAGTCAATTGTTTTAGGTCCAGAGTAAGTTTGTTGATTGAGAGAAGGTTGTAATTTCATTTTGGAATATAAAGTACAGAGTAGAGTTGAAGATCCTTCAGAATTCAACTAATCCAGTTTTTGCTACTGGTGAGGATGAAATCAGCTATTCAAACTAAAGAGTGACTGATACATGGTTATAATTTTTGAAGATAATTGATGTCTGTCATTGCATGGTCTAAGGCTCTGGATTCAACTATCTAATGTTTTAATATATTTCATGGGACATTAGAAACATGAGAAAAGATCCCTTGTTATGCTAACAAGTTGATAGGTTGCTCGGTAGATACATGGCATAAACAATTACTGAACATTTTCTGTTCTTCCTCAAATTGCTCCCTGGTGAATAGACTAAATTTTGAATTGTTGTTTGAAGATATGGTAGGGATTGGAGATGTGGACTCGAATCTGAATTTGACTTCCGAGGAAGAAGATTTTGAGGTCATGCGTTTGACCATGTGAAGCCGAAATCAAGAAGTCCTATTGCATGAACAAAAGTAAGAGATCATGTAGTTCGACTGTTCGATTGAACAAGCAAATAAGAACTCGAGGAAGGAGGACCCTTAGTTCGACTGCTTGACTAGACGAGCGATCATGAACCAAAGGAAGGTACATAGCTCTTTCGGCAAGAGGTTATCGGTCTGGTGACACATGAGTGGCAACAAGTAAGAATCATCTATCTCAACTGAGATTCAAGAAGAAAGAAGAGAGGATGATTCACCAGAGGCTATAGGAAATGAACAGAAGAAATTGAATCGAACGATTCAGATGGTGCGAGGATCTGTTCGAATGCGAACTAATCCATTCTACTGGGGCAGATGGAGCAGCCTGAATCGTTCAAATGGTTCTGTGGACGAATAGAATTTGAGGGCTCTGTTCAAATGGACGGGGTGAGTGACCCATCAGGATGAAGGTGAATCAAACCGCAACAGACGATGTTGACGATGCCCAACAAACGTAGAATGTTGTAGAGATAGTGACTCAACAAACAAATGAAGCGGTCAAACAGAATGAGGAAGCTATACGAGTTGTTGTGTAGACAAACTAAGAAGACACTTTTTACACCAACTAGCTAGGATGAAGTCGAAACAATTGAAGGAAGCTTACGAAGCCAATCAGGAAGACGACGAAGCACAAATAATTGATGTAGTTGACCTAAGCAGACGAAGCCTACGAAGTCCAACGAAGCTGACGACCTTCGATCGACACAGACAGAACGGATGAAGATGAGTGAAAATCGAAGCAGACGATCAACGATGTTCTTATCTCATCATAAGGTGATGGTGAAGCGAAGGAAGCCAATCTAAGCGAAAGACGATTGATTCCCAGATGCTAACATTGAGGACGAATGACTGATACGAGAACGATTGGACATGGCACGGATACGATGTAGATTGAGAGAGAATGGCAGAGACAAGAATGATTAAACATGGCTAGGATACCATGTAGAAATTCTGAAAAGAATTTTTTTTCTCGCACTCCCAGTGCATTACACCATCCAACATATATATATATATATATATATATATATATATATATATATATATATATATATATATATTTATTTATTTATTTATAATGACGATGATGATGTTTTTTTCTTTTTCAAATCTAAGTTTTTCATAATTGTTTATATATATTTTGATGCTTTTTAATCCACAATTTTATTATTTTGTTATATGTTTAAAATACTTTTTATTGTCCTGTACCATTCATTATGGTTCATGAAGATCTTTGTATTTATGGTGCATTATTCATCGTTGACAAGTATGACTAGCATTCAATTGCATTTCCTCCTCTATCAAATTATAGAAGCTTGAAAATGCTACTTTTTTTTTACCATACAATAAAATAGTCTCTGGGAAGTGACATTCCTAACCCAGAACATCTAGGATATTATGCCATTCTATTCAGGAAATTAAAAGGGCAAATATCTATTATATTAAATTTGTTACTCAATTACCCATTAGACTTGGATATATGCTTATTTTGAATCATAAAATTATTTAAAGGAAAATGATCTAACTAATTTTTTCACAACTTCCGAGCCTTACGATAACTGTGAAACAGATCAAATGTGGTAATCAGTTAAAGGCATTAGTAGAACAAATGCATGGTATGTCTTAGTAACGAGGGTTGAAGGAAACTGCATGTTTTGTAGAGAATGTGACAGGACTCGAGGAAACTCAGGATTACATATTTTTGATTCTTCAGGTGGTAGTCTTGACCATAATTTTTGGGAGGTAGATCTCGGAAATATGATTGATAGGATGATCCTTCTTTCATGCTACACCCTTTGAGAAAGAATGCACTGGACAAATATAGGATCACGCAGAGGAGACATATTTTCTGATGGCTCACAACAGTTTCTTTTATTTATCTTAATTATTGAGGCCCTATATATTTTTTAATCTTCGTATTTGGTCACTGAAGTTCTTACCTAGAATTTTCTTTTCATGGCGCAGGGTCTTTCAGCTGGGCTATTAAGGCAAGCTACTTACACAACAGCTCGGCTAGGATCATTTAGGTATGATAATTGCTGTTTTTATGGAAATTACTTTAATGCTTATTTCTTTTTTGCTCTCAATTTGGTTAGGGGTTACTGCTAGCTTGATGTGGCCAGTAAAGTTGTTTTCTGTTTAGGTATCTAGTTTTATGAAGGTCAGATGTTCTGTGCTTATGGAACAATCCATTCATTTTATGTCAATTTTGGTAGTTATTAAAGTCATCTAGTCTATTACCAATGGTATTGGAATGGTTCAAGATATATCTTGCCTGGCTACTTCGAATGATGCAACTAAAATGTATCGTGAATTTGGCTGGATCTGGCAGTTCTTATGGAAGTTTGCAATTTTTTTGATATTTGCAATGTTTAGTTATCTTCAGATTAACTCTAGGTTAATAATGCTGTGGATAAACTAAAAATATATATGCTTTTTTGGCATTCAATTTCTTCATGTAGCTTTGGACACTGAGTTTATTAATTCCATGAAATGTTATACAGTCCCATCAAACTGGCTGATTGTGAGAAAGTGACCAGGTTGTAATTTCTGTGAATTGTTGGCTTATTTTTTAATGTGAGGGTTGGATTGAACCGGGCCAGGAAATTTTGAATCATTTAGCAGTACTCGTTAATGCCATCTATGATTTGCCTTCCTTGGCCATTCAACAAAATTTCCATGTTCTGCTTGGGTATTTAATTTTTCTCTGAGGGCCCATTATTTGTTCTTTTTCCCCCAAACCCTTCACTGTCAAATACTTACGTTTGCTTATTGACCAGGGTACTGACAAACAAAGCAACTGAGGCTAATGAAGGGAAGCCCTTGCCACTCCTTCAAAAAGCTGCTATTGGTTTGACAGCGGGAGCTATAGGTGCTTGTGTTGGTAGTCCAGCTGATCTTTCACTAATCCGCATGCAGGCTGATGCAACCTTACCCCCAGCACAACGCAGGAATTACACAAATGCCTTCCATGCACTCTATCGAATTTCTGCTGATGAAGGGGTTCTTGCTCTCTGGAAAGGTGCGGGTCCAACAATAGTGAGGGCAATGGCATTGAACATGGGCATGCTGGCCTCTTACGACCAAAGTGTTGAATTTTTCAGGGATTCACTTGGTTTCGGAGAAGTTAGCACAGTTCTTGGTAAGAGCAGGCAGTGTATTTTATTGCTGTCTTATCCCTGTAACTTCATGCACACATACACGGATTCTTAATCTGCATAGGATCTAGAAGAATGTAGTCTATGAATTTTAACATGAACTCATACAATGATGGTGATACTTGCTACATTGAAATTTGAGAAGGAGAGAAAAAACATTGTTTAGAATGAAATGTCTATCGTTTTATAGTACACATTTTCTATGGACAGTTGAACAGATACAATTTCAATTTGAATATCTGCAATGAAGAAATATCATTGTACTTTGGAATTGATCTCATCCGTGTCCTACCTTACTGTCTACTTAAGTTTGAACTAGATATATTGATGACCTACAGTCATTTGGCACTTTTTTTTTTGGATTTTTCACATCTAGGTCAGTGACATCCAACTTTTGGTGTTCTATTGCATGTGAGAGAACCTTAAATAAAGCTTTTGGGGGAACACCAAAAGTTGTGAAAACACCAAAAGTTGGATGTCACTATTATCATCGTCGTCATCATCATCATCAGCACTGTTATGATGATTATGATCTCTTGGTCTCTCTTTAAGCTAACTTTAGTCAGGATTAATCAAGCTCTCTTGAATAGGGTCCCCACCAATTCTATCATTTTTTTTTAAATGTTGAGAACATTGATTCCAGTGACGGACATAATTTGAGAGAGTCGTCTTAGATAGTTTGGTCGCATTAACGTCGACCATCTGATGATCCAATTAGGAGAGTAGATGCTTTATACTCGACTTATGTAAGAAAGGCAGAGGTAGACCTAGGAAGACTTGGGCTTATTGTATAAAAAATGATCTTAATTATTAGAATTAAATGAAAATATGACCCTAAATAGGACGCAATGTAGAAAAAAGATTCATTTTGCCGACCCCACTTAGTGGGATTAAGGCTTTGTTGTTGTTGTTGTTGAGAACATTGACTGGGAATTTACTAGCACATCAAATTCTAATATTCAAATTTTTCGAGAATGCTGATTTTCTGGTGTATTTGTAGGAGCCAGTGCTGTTTCAGGATTCTTTGCATCTGCCTGCAGCTTGCCCTTTGACTATGTAAAGACACAGATTCAGAAAATGCAGCCAGATGCCTCTGGGAAATATCCCTACAGCGGTTCTTTCGACTGTGCCATAAAGACCTTGAAGAGTGGGGGACCTTTCAAATTTTACACTGGATTTCCTGTTTACTGCGTAAGAATTGCTCCACATGTCATGGTAAGAAATTCGTTCCACAGTTTCATTTTAATTACTCTTTACCTGCATACGAGCCACTGCATGATATAATAAATGAATCAATAAACTATGCCCAATAACAACAAACTGGAACAGCTAAATTTTCTGCCAATTGATCACAACCGTCCACTGTAAACAAACTAAATAATCTTAGCTTATATTGCAAAACAAATTATACCAATCTAAACAACTACGGCTTTATATTGCCTATATATACATTCATTGTAATACTCAACATTAATAACATACTCGAAGGAAATTCTTTTCTGCTCATCAGCTTGATTCATTTCTCTGTCTCTGTTATTGACCGGCTTATATAGTGTACGCAATTGCACGTGCCTTTTCAAGTGATAAAATGATAACATAAGATATTTTGTCATGAGAATCGAGTTTAATTCTAATTAAGTTAAATACTAATTTTTTAAACCGACGCTTTATCGAACCACACATTCAAGATTTAAAGTTTTAAAGCTAAATCTATGAATACTTAACCTTTATGTAAGGTTCTCTCACAGGTTGTCAATCTAGAACAACTCTTATCTATTTATCTCGCCTGGGATTTAAGAGAAATTGAGTCTTCATATTATAATTTAGTGATGTTCCTATCTTAAACCATGTAATGACTATGATCAATATTCCTCCATTAAGCACAATTTTTTTAAAAATTAATATGTTTATACTTTTAGAAAAGTGATTGTTAACCCAACTGTTCCACTGCGTGTTCATCAAAATTATTAGGTCATGGTTTAAAATATCTGCGACCGAAACATGATAAAGAGTAGGGTTTAGCAAAATTCTTCAATGAAATTTAAACTAATCAAATAAACGACATGAAAGCTTTAATATAAATACACATTCAAAGAATGTTTGGGTTAGTTTCTAAATATTTTTGATAAAACAAGAAAAAGCCTTTATCTTACTAAGTGGGGTCAGGCATGAATATTTTTTTATTCATTCTATCCTATCGAGTAATGTTTTCCTTTAATTCTAATAAATTAAGATTATTTTTTTTGCAACTTTTCTAAGTCTTTTTATGTATGTCTCTACCTTTCTTTATATAATTCAAATATAAAAAATCTACTCTTCTAATATATTCATCGGATGGTTGATGTTTATTGTGAAAAATCTTCAAAGGCAACTTTTTCTAATCTTATCTGCAGCTGTGGCTACCCAAACCTTTCACATAAATATTCTCAATATTAACAAACACTTAAATACAAGTATTGTTGCTTGCTAGAAAATTCACGGCGATAGAATGATAATCTAACCATTTAGTATTGCACACATATCTAGCATGAACAAAGATAGAAGAAAAAGTCATGAGGCGTGCTCCAACTAAAATAATTCACTATATAATTAGGTGTATAAAGATCCACTTTTCACTTTGATTAGTGGAGAGGAGATTAAAAAATTATGTTTAAATCATAACTGTTTTGAAATAACCCAATATATATTACTTTATAAGGTAGTTCGGACTATAACTACTGTAGTTTGA
The DNA here is from genome assembly GCA_022702705.1 of Papilionanthe hookeriana x Papilionanthe teres. Lineage (NCBI taxonomy): Eukaryota > Viridiplantae > Streptophyta > Magnoliopsida > Asparagales > Orchidaceae > Papilionanthe > Papilionanthe hookeriana x Papilionanthe teres. The sequence goes on from CM040431.1 coordinate 48,324,149, forward strand.
TTATAATGGTTGTGGTTGGGCTATAATAGCAATAATTGGCCATAAAGCCTTAATTAACTATAAAAATCATAATTGTAGGTTATAAAAGTTATAGTCAGCTATAATAATGACTAGAGGTGGTTAACAATAACCTTTGGTATGTCAAACTCAGGTGGTTGGTTGCAATTTCATATGGCTGGCGACAATTGTCAGATTTTAACAGTTAAACTTTAGTTGGTAGTTCACTTTCTCTTATCTTCTAATTCCTCCTTCTAAATGAGAATAGAAGTCTATTTATAATTTTTTGAGAGGGACATTTTGAGAAATTAAACTAATCTCCCAAAACATTCTATCAGCATGCTAACATTGATTCCCTTTCCTATAGATAGTATTTTTAATATTTAAATACCTTAATGATCTCAAAATTGAATAAGCTTAAGCTCGTTGAATTCCGTTCATTAGGCCACTCGATTTGACTATACACATGAGAAATTTTGTGATCGTTTGACCTTCCAATTGCAAAGCCTTCGATTATACTTCAAATATTTGATTTGGGCTTATTTACAGTCGAATTGCATCAACTTCGATATCATTGAGCTCGTCCTGTCAAGATGCTCAATGTGATTATAAAGTTCTTTCGGAGCTTATATGATATTTAATTTGAATTTGAAACATTTTTTTGCTCAAAATGCCTTGAAATTCGTAACTGGTGATAAAATTTTTTTTGATGACATCAAATATAATGCAAGCTTACATGAAAGTCAAAATAATAGAATCTAATTTAAGCTAGAGAAGGCCAATCAGCTTTTGCTTATCTTTTTTTGCACAACTACACTCTTCCTTTCACTCTCACTTCCACCACTAACAAAGACTAGTGGCATTATCTCCTCACTATACACTACGAACGCCTCCTATATACGTTTTAGTGTTCAAATTACCCAAAAACCTCTGGTTTACTACATAACTCTCTTGCATGTGTGCTTCAACACAGAACAATAACTGCTCTGTCAAGTCGTTGCATCGCGGCGCCACAAACTAGCACTACAACACTGTTAATGCAACGTTGCCACCCTAAAAAATGGTGTTGTAGCCCTAAGATCTCAGGTTTCTGGCCTCTTTTTCTTAATGTGATAGCGTCATGATATTATTTGGCTAGCGTTGTGTTAAAATGACAGTACTACGACACTAGAAAATGCTAAACTCTCGGGAAGCTGCCTTGAAATTTGGGGCTTTAGGCGTTGTGGCTCTGTGCATCTAACATCGGGACACAACATGGCATTTAATTCTTCACTCTCCAATTTGTTGTCTTGCCAATTTTCACAAAATAAATGTAATAAATGTGCGTACTAACATAAGATTTATATATAAATTACTCATAATTTTTTATGTACCTTAACCTCTTAACAAATTTCTTTAAATTTCAACTACTATTTATCCTCATGTAATCCTAATTTAAATTAATGTCATTTAGTCTTTTGAAGTGTTCAGGGATCTCGATAAAAATCGAATATGGGAGATAGTGTCATTACCATCCAGGAAAAAGGCTGCTGGGTGCTAGCGGATCATGACAGAAGCAAACTCCAGAAGGGAAGGTGGAGTGGTACGAATCACAACTAATGGCAAAAGGGTATAGTCAGACATGTCATTGACTATGAAGAAACTTTTGCACTAATAACAAAGATTAGCGCAGTGAGGACACTGGTTTTTCTGTTAGTGGGTGGAGGTTACACAAACTTGATGTGAAGAATGTATTTCTTCATGGTGAATTACTAGAGGAGATATATATGGGGACACCACTAGGATTCATTATAGTTTAGACAGTGGGCAAGGTGTGTAGGCTCAGGAAGTCATTGTATGGCTCGAAACAATCTCCCCGAGGTTGGTTTGATAAGTTTAGGAGGCTGTGGTGGGCATGAGATATCAACAGATCAATGCAGGCCATATGGTGTGCTTTCGACAGCATGAATGTCACATCACTATCCTTGATGTGTATGTTGTTAGCGGTGATGATGAGATAGATTGCCCAAATAAATGTTAGATTGGGCAATGAATTTGTGGTGAAAGATCTTGTACAACTCATATACTTTTTTGGGATTGAAGTGTCCTGTGGACCACAAGGGATGGTCTTGACTCACAGAAAGTATGTACTTGATCTCACGGAAACATGCATGTTGGAGTCCAAACCTGCTGTCTCTCCAATTGACTAGAAGGCCAAGTTGAGTGCAGAGCCAGGAGAACCGGTTGATCATGAGAGGTAACAAAGATTGATGAGCTGTCAGATCTAAGTCACACTTGACCTGATATCTCTTTTGTGAACGTGGTGAGCCTTTACATGCATGATACAAGAAAGGGCCATGTGGATGTAGTGTATCAGATTGTGATTACTCGAAAAGTGCACCAGGCAGGGGGTTGATTCTAGGAAAAACGGGCATATAGAAATTGAGGGTTTTTGTAATGCTGGCAGGGCGAGTTGTGCAGTGGAAAAAGATCCACCTTAGGATATTGCATGTTTGTAGGGGGCAACGTGGTCCCTTGGAAGAGCAAGAAAAAGACTATAGCAGTGAGGTCAACAACAAAGGCTGTGTACGGGGCCATGGCCTTAGGAGTTACCGATATGATGTGGCTGAGAGTTGGTTGATCATGAGAGGTAACAGAGATTGGTGGGCCGTCTGATTTATCGAAGTCACACTCGACTCGAAATCTCTTTTGCTGTGAACATGGTGAGCCGTTACACGCATGTCCAAGAAGGGGCTATATGGATGCAGTGCATCAGATTGTGAGTTGCCCGAAAAGTGCACCAGACAAGGGGTTGATTTTCAGGAAAAATGGTCATAGAGACATTGTGCAAATGATAAAAGATCCACCTCAGGATATTGCATGTTTGTAAGAGGCAACTTGGTCTCTTGGAAGAGCAAAAAAAAGTCTATAGTAACGAGGTCAACAACAGAGGTAGAGTACGAGGCCATGACCTTAGGAGTTGCCGAGATGATGTGGCTGAGAGCCTTGTTGATCTAGCTTAAGGTGGGCCAAGGAACTCAAATGAGTTGTGGTGTGACAACAAGTCAGCAGTCTGCATTGCCAACAACCCAGTGCAACACGATAGAACCAAACATGAGGAGATTGATAGATGCTTTATCAAGGAAAATTTGAATGATGGACTTCTAGAGCTAAGTTATGTAGCCATTGGAGAGCAAGAGGATGACTGCCTCACTAAATGACTTGTTCCATAGATTTGTCTAGGTTATATATCTTCTGTCCATCTTGAGGGGGAGTGTTGAGAATTGGACTCTATTTACAGTCATATTGGTAAAAAGGGAATATTGAAGAATTTTAGGGGTTTATTGTCAAAGTTGTAATACCCTGTTTATGCCCCTGTTATGAATTAACAAATTAGGTTTTGTACAATTCTTTTGTTTTTGTAAAAATGCCAAATCCCTATTGCTCTAGGATTGCAAATGAACTGAGCTGAGCTTAGCAGGAGCTTTCTCAAGCTTGACCGTCGAGCTTGAGCTCGCTCAATAGCTAATTAAATGCGCCCTATAAAGTCAATTAATGAGCAACACTATCGAGCAGTGTATTAGTTAACTAAATTATTTTTATTGAGCCTTTCAAGGAACACAACCTATTGAGCTTAGAAATAAGACTTTAATTAGATGATTTACTAAATAAACAAGTATTATAATGAACACAATATAGTACTTTTTATTCTTGAACAACAACAATTTAATATAGAGGAGAATGAGATTCACACATAATCACGTATATAAATATTGTAATCGATTGTCTTACACAGTATATTTCTTAACCTGAATTGAGTTTCTTAACGAGTTTATTCACGAGCTTTGAATGACATCGTTCTTAATTATAAATTAATTGAACAAACTATTTAAGTGTGGTTATTTATTGATTAAATATTTATTAAAGTGTTTAAATTTGCTCAGTTAATTTATTAAATGATCAAGCAAGCAGAGCCATGAATGCTTTTTCGGGCATAGTGGTTCATTCTGCACCACTGTTGCGAAACAAATATTACCAACCTAACCACGTAATGCTTATTTATATCAAGAACGAGCTCCAATTGAGCAGAGCTATGATTTCTTTGTTGACCGTAGCGGTTCATCTGCAGTCCTAGTCACTGTTGCAAAACATATATACCTGTCCAATCCCCTGCTGTCAAATTCTGCCTTATGTCGCTACTCAACATTGGTAACATAATGGAAATTCATATCTGCTCATTCATTTACTTCATTTCTCTGTTAACTCGTCCTCTGTTATATATGTATTTCTGTTCCTAGTCTCCCACCAGACTTGAGTTTAATACCCCTTGACATGCACTCTGTTCGATTGAATTGATTTGTGGTTTCTGCAGATGACGTGGATATTCTTGAATCAAATTCAGAAGATTGAGAAATCTGCTGGGTTCTAAAGGTTTCTGATAACATTCCGGCTTTTTTGAACTGTAGCTGAGGCTGGTTTTGGATCTCTGTAGCCCATCTAATCCATTGGCAGCGAACTGCTGACTTCAGAAAAACACATCAAAATAAAATCCTTTGTTGCGTAGTGGTGATTTTTTTGTCTTATTTTGTTGAATTTATTTCTCATCTTTATGGAAGGAATATTTTTTTTTTTTACATAAAAGCACATCCTATAATCTTTGCTGAATTATCATAAGCTTGTCTTTTACCTGCCTGCTTTTATTATTTTTACAGTCTTTTGAGAAGTTTGAGGGTCACTTCCAACTAAATTCATTATTTTGCTAAAATAATAGACATGAGGATTGTAAAAAGAGATGAGGAAATTTAAAAACAGGAGTTTTTAAAAGCTATAGGGTCACAATCAAAAGTGCAAAAGTAAAACCAAAATAAAAATAAATCTATATGCTCCATGATTAGTCAAAGGGTGTTCCATTCAAAAGTAGGTAGAACAACACAATGAAAGTCAACAAAAAAATAATAAGACAGATTGGTTGAACCCCACATAATAGAAATTTATAAGAGTTAAACGACAACCTATCAAACAAATGCCCAAGATAAGGCCTGGGAAGGTGTTGCAAGCCCAGCCAACGACAGAGAACAACCACCCAAACGAGCAGCTGGTAGTAGAATCCATTAAAGTTGGGATCCAGCTTGCTAAGTAAACCAACTAACAGACGAGGAACAACAAGCATCCAACAATAACAACTATTGAGCATAGGCAATAAGAGTCCTCTTCATTGTAGTAGAGTCAGCAAAATGAAGCCAATAGTTTAAACAAAATAGTCTAGATAATAGTAGCAAAATAGTAAAGGCAATGTTATATAATAATATATAGCAGATGTCCCTATTGTGTAGAGCAGTGGAATTATCTATAGCAAATTGAATGGATAATTTTAGGCTTTGAGGCATTGAAATTCCACTTTCTGCCCTTTTGTCAAATAGCAAAGCAAATCCTTTTGGTGACAATGTCAAAATGTGAGCTATTATTATTTATTCTACAGTTCCTTTAAGCTGAATCTAATAAGGTGTAATCGGAGTGGCTAGTAGTAGATTTTCCAGTAATATTGTAGCTAATTTTTTTAGCATGAATGAGAATTTGAATGAAACTGTACCGCATGTGAAAAAATTTACATTGGGAGCACTTTTTTCATTTTGAGAAGTTAATACACATTTTGGAGCCAGGGCTTCAGCTGCTTTTACGAAAATACTGTTTTAAAAATGAGGAGGCTGCAAACAGTTGCTCCTCGCTCCGTTCCGCAGATCAAATTGAGAAATGGATTGGAAATTAATTTTGTGCCCCTCATTAATTCATAAATTGACTCATTTTACCCCCAATATTACCCTCCACTCTTCTCCTTACCTTCACCTTTGTTGCAAGCAACTGGTGTTGGGGCACATCCTGTCATTTCTCTTCTCACTTGTATTCGACGTTGCCTCTCTCTGTATGTATCTCTACCAAAACCTTTACCTCCTTTCTCGTTTACCTCCATGGTGGTGATTTAGTGCTCCTTGTTTTACTTATTTGGTTGTGTCCTGGGGCTTCTCGATTTTTCTTTGTGGTGGTGGTTTGGTTCTCCACATCTTACACATGTGGTTGTGTCATTGGGGCTTCTTATTGTCCTTTGTAGTGGCGGTTTGGTGTTTCCCGTTTACTATGTGTTTGTCTTTTGGCTTATTAGTTTTCTTCTATGATGTTGGGTTGGTGTTTTTTATTTCATTTATGTGGTTGCATTTTAGGGTTTCTTGATTTATCTTTGTGGTGGTTGTTTGCTGCTTTTCATCTTACCAAATTGGTTGTGTCTTGAGGCTTCTTGGTTTTCCCCTGTGATGGTGGTTTGGTGCTTCTTGTTTTACTTATGTGATTGTTTTACCACATTGGCTGTGCCTTGGAACTTCTCAATTTTCTTTTGTGTTGTGGGTGTGGTTGTGGCAGTGAACTTTACTTGTAAAGCCCCAAGGCACAACCACATATGTACATATCCAACATATAAAGTTTCTTATAAGTTTCATGAAACACCCAAAGATAGAGTGATACACTTTATTGTATTGGATTTACGTAAAAATTATGAATTTAATATCGCTAGTCAAAGTGATATCTATATAGTTCTTTTGGTAGTATTTCAAATAAATTCATATTTGTTGGTACTTATCTTAACTGTCTATGATGTTGCATATTAGTTGGTAATGAAGATGCATGTCTTTTTGTGGTATGGTGGTTTCCCTTGTCTATTGGTTGTGGTTTGGTGGTCTCTGTTGGTTGTGAGTGTAGATGTTGTTTTGTAATGTTGTTTGTTGTTAGGGGTTGGCTTTGGTTTTGATGTGGCTTTGCATTGATGGTTGTGGTTAGTGTTGGCTCTGGTTTTGATTGTGGTTTTTTATTTATGGTTATTGGTTGTGGGTGTTGATTTGGTTGATGTTTTGCATACAAATAAGAACTATTGTGCATTCATATATGTAATATGTTTTTTGACGCTGTTAGTTTTCGTAATGTTATGTAGAACAATGATGGAAAAAAAATAGAGTTCAACTGATCACCAATTATGATTTATATAATTTCCCCTACTTATTTGCTACAGATAAATCACCTAGAAACTTACAGCCATGCCCAGACACCTAGACACCCCATCCTGGAAACTAGATGATACCCTTCGGCTTCAAGGTGTCTAACACCAAATTTAGACAGTTTAGTGCATTTTGGAGATTGAGATATGTAGAAAATGTGATGTGATATACTTTCTATGTTTTCCCTATTATTTGTGACATTTTTATGCTTTTACAATTTATATGTTTTCGCATATACAATATTCAGGTTGAAAGTTAGTAGAGGGGAGCTAAAGGAGCCAAATTCATTATAAGTTCCTGCCTAACCTCCTGATACCCATGCCTACCACCTAGACACCTGAATCAGCTCCATAATTTACAGAGAAGTTAGAGAAGTCAAGAACTTAGTTTCACACCCAGGAAATTCATCGCCACTCCCTAGAAACTAATTACATGCACACAGGCGCCTAGGAACCCATTCTGGAAACCCATCACTCCATACATCAACACCTTAACATTTAAAAGACAAAGCAGTTGGAAACTCAGTGTCACACCCTGAAATCTCATCACTAAATCTTGAAAACTCATTGCCGCCCCCAGGTGTCTACCGTGACTCTTTGATTGGTAGAGTTTATAGAACTCCTGGAGTCACGGGTTCGATCCCGCCTACATGCGGGATGAAATTTTTAGTTATATGAGATTGATCGGGTGGCTCGTATAATAGCCTCTGGCCAATCTTTATATATTTATGTATATGTATATATGTATATGTGTATGTATGTATTTCATAGGTTTTGGAAAATTTGCATCAACATGGTAAGATACAACAATAAATAGAAGTTTAAAGATATAGCTTTTGAATTACGACATATAATCAAAAGGAGAAGATTTTACCATTACCTTTTCATTTGACTGTTATGAAACTGAATGTTGCAACTTGAGGATAAAACTTTATTATGAAAAATTGTTTATAAGAGTATAGAACACCGAGAACAACACATATGAGATAATAGATTTGTAATGTAAAAAATCTCAGGAAAGAAAACTGAACAGGATTTTACATACTTTAAACAATTAAAACAGGCTACAAGAGTTGTCATTCTAGACTTCTGTATATATATATATATATATATTAATATATATGTTGTTGATGTTATTATTATTATTTAGGAGTTAGGTGACAAACTTAACATTTTATTTCATATTTACAACAAATCATTACTATTTCTATAATTATTCAACTTATTATTCATGTTCAAAGTTATTTTGGTTCTCAAAATTTGGCTTGCTCACTAAACCAAAAGAATACCGTTGTAATTATTGTGACAATTTTTATTTCTTCGCTTGAGAAATAGAGAAAAATAATTAGAGATACCGATAAAACTGTGACAATTTGTATTCTCTCTTAAAAATATTGTGTTAGATTTATTGCCACTTACTGCTTTTAATTTTATATTTATTGTATTTTTATGTGCAATAAGAAAGCCTACACTTTGATCTGAATAGTAAATACACATGGATTACTGTCTTAGCAAGTGCCTTGGAGTTCTTACTAAATGGGAAAGTCATGGCTTAAAGGTAAGTGGCTTCCTTCTGAGCCCCTATTCATGAACCTTTACATAGACGAGTACCATTGAGATGGGCTAGTGTCTTCCAGCCCGGGCTCTCTGGTTTCGGTGATGTCATCTATGTTCGAGCACTTGGAACCTTACAAGCAACATTTTGAGCTTGGGTCCTTCGAATTGAGTGAATGATCTTCTAAGCTTGGGTTCTTGGAGCTGAACGAGTGCCCTCTGAGCCTTAGTTGAATAACTTTGAATGTTTTGGCAAGTGACCTAAGAGGAGTTTTGGATGAGTGACCATTAGAGTACTCTTGTGTCCTTGATTCCTAGCAATTTCACTCGATCTCCTTGATATTACTATGGAATGCATACCTGGGTATAAGCTACTTGATCCTTACATCATATACTGCATTTGATCAATACATCTCTAATAGATACTACATTAATCTTTTATTATCTTACATGCTTTCATTGTAACTGAGACTATGACTATAATTCACCTAACACGCCCAATCTGCTCGAACCCAAGTAAAAAAACTTGAGTTTGTATTGACCTGATTAATTTTCGAGTCAAATTCAAGTTTAGAATCGCAATATATTTTATTTTTTGCGTCGGATTTAAAAGACTTGCCAAATATGAACTAATCTGAAATCAATCTGTCAATCCACAATTGATCTAAAATCAATCATCAATGCAAAATTCACTCAAAATATGTCAACCTGAATTTGATCAGAGTAGATATCATGTCCTATATTAAATAAATTTCAAAAGTTGAATTTGGGTCAACCATGTCGGAGTCGAATCTACTAAAGCTTAGAGTTTTTTGTTTAGGTCAAGTAGTTTTAAAATCAGATCAATCTTGGGTTAAACTTAAACCTAACGGGTGAACTCAATTTGACTCGTCTTCTTTTAATTTATAGTGTCTTTAATTTTGATCAATTTTATATTATTCTTTTTTATCAATAAATGAAGATATTAATTCAATCAGTTCCTCCTATCTCAAGAAAAAATCTTATTTCAATTTTATTCTATGGCAAGTTACATCAAGGATTAAATTAAATTCATTCTAATTTAACAAAAAAATCATTTAGCATTATTGAAAATATTAGCACGAAAAACTGAACAGTCACAACTAACTTCTGCAGATACAGATTGGTGGTATTGTGGTGGTATGCATATCACCAAATCTGCAAGACATATAGGCTCACTATTACATGGTGAGGATTGCAATTTTTCATGAATTTTCTATTGTTCCCTCAACGATAGAACTTCTATTATTTCTTTTTATAAGGATTGACGAATTCAATAATATTTATGTTCCAATTTATAACGCTTCTTCTCCCTTTGAATCAAACTTTTTCTTTTCATAATGTTCACATTTCCCGTCCGACACGTAATATGACCTCGAAAATAATGGGGCAATTACATATAGACCACCAAAAACTTGTTATTTACAAATCAACCTCCCTCTTTCATCCATTTTTCAAATTTCTCACTCAAATATCAAAATTCTTTTTAAGGACTTATTTGAAACGGTTTATTTAGTGTGGTGGCGTGTTGAAAATGTAACGAGCATTGTTTGAAGTAACTGTGTTTTGACGAACTATGCGTTTTAAAGCTTTGAAAACGACGTTTCATGCACACCTTAGGTGCGGTGACGATTTTACTGATTACTGATGCTCACTTTTCAAAAAATTAAAAAATTATAATAGCCACCACACCCAGCTTATCGACAGATTATTTTAATTCAACTTATCAGCTGATTATTCAATAAGCTGCAGCTGCCCCAAACAAATCCTAAATTTGGCTGTTTAAAAAAAATCACCTTGGTCACTAGTATGTAAATATTAATATTTATGATGATTTATATGATTATTACTCAAATCATAAATATAAGATGTCAATGGGTTAAGGCCCCACACGACCAAACAGAACAGCCGCTTTCAGAAAACCCTAATAACCTCTCGGGTTCGTTGCTGTGGGCCCCAGCGATAGCTCTCCGCGACCAGATATCGACACGTAATCCTCCGACCCGCCAACTGTCACCACATCGCAGCGTCATGTTCTACGTGGCACCCTCTGAGTCGTCCTCATCATCGCATCTCCAACCGTCCATTTCAGCCCATTCGCAAATCAAACGGCCATCCTGACCTCGGCTCCTCTCCCCTGCTCCCACTCCATTGCAATTTGCAGCTTATTTATAACTTAAAGCAGCAATCTTTATTCCTCTGAGAAATCTGAAATCACTTCATGGCCGACAGTACCCCAACACCAGTACCACAGCCGCCGCCGCCGCCGCCGCCGCAGAGGTTGCCGGAGTACCGGAAACCACTCCTCCTCGGGCGCTACGAGGTCGGAAAACTTCTCGGTCAAGGGAACTTCGCTAAGGTATACGTCGCCCGCAACGTCCGCTCCGGCGAGAGCGTCGCCATTAAAGTTATCGACAAGGAGAAGATTCTCAAAGGCGGTCTCGTCGCTCACATCAAGCGGGAGATTGCGATCCTCAGCCGCGTTCGCCATCCCAACATCGTTCAGCTCTTCGAAATCATGGCCACGAAAGCTAAGATATACTTCGTCATGGAATACGTGCGCGGCGGCGAGCTGTTTAAGAAGGTCGCTAAAGGTCGCCTTCGAGAGGAGGTTGCGAGGAAGTACTTTCAGCAGCTTGTTTCTGCGGTTGCTTTCTGCCATGCGCGCGGGATCTATCATCGGGATATCAAACCGGAGAATCTTCTTCTGGACGAGAATGGCGATCTTAAAGTTTCCGACTTTGGACTCAGCGCGATGTCAGATCAGAGCCAGAAAGATGGTCTTTTTCACACCTTTTGCGGCACGCCGGCGTATGTTGCGCCGGAAGTTCTGGCTCAGAAGGGGTATGATGCTGCAAAGGTGGATATTTGGTCATGTGGAGTGGTACTCTTTGTTCTCATGGCTGGTTATCTTCCATTTCATGATCAGAACATTATGCAGCTGTATCGAAAAATTTATAAGGGGGAGTTCCGGTGTCCCAGATGGTTTTCAACGGAGCTCAACCGGCTCGTCCTACGTCTGCTTGATATAAACCCTAGCTCTCGGATTACCATTCCGGAGATCATGGAGAACCGCTGGTTTAAGAAAGGGTTCCGTCACGTCCGGTTCTATTTCGAAAATGATCGATTTTACAGTCTGGATGACATCGATAAGCCGCCGGAGGAACCGCCGGAGGAGCCATTGGAACCCGAATTTGCTTCGAAGAGGAAAGGGCTGGGTTTGAGGAGGCCGGCGAGCCTTAATGCGTTTGATATAATCTCATTCTCTCCCGGTTTTGATCTTTCTGGCTTGTTTGAGGAAACAGGGGAGGAGAAGAGATATGTTTCCGGCGAGCCTGTATCTACGATTGTATCCAAGTTGGAAGAAATTGCGATGCTTTTGAGCTTTACAATCAGGAAGAAGGATTATCTGGTGAATTTGGAGGGGAATAAGGAAGGGGGCAAAGGGACGTTGAAGGTTGCGGCTGAAATATTTGAGCTGACGCCATCGTTGGTGGTGGTGGAGGTGAAGAAGAAGGCAGGGGATAGAGGTGAGTATGAGGACTTCTGCAAGAACCAATTGAAGCCTTATTTTCTGAATTCTACGCCGGAGCAGTCGGCTGCTGATTCTGAGTTCTGATATAGATCAAACTGAAGCTAATCTTCTTACAGTATCATCTCAAAGATTAAAAAAAAAAAATTTCTTTTCTGTTCTATATATTGTGATGTTGATCTGCACTGTATGTAATTGACGTTAGGGATTAAATTTAATGTTTGTTAAACGTGTAAATAAGAACTCCAGGAGTTTGTCTGGAGATTAATGAAGTTTGGAGGCCTTGGAATTTGTCGTCCTGATCATGGAATGTGGTGGAAATAAGTTGAATAGTGTGTTGGAAAGTGAACTGAATGCTGACAAGTGAAGCATCTCCTGCCAACCGCTTTCTTATCATAAAATTTTTTCATTAACTCTACCCTCGGAGATCGGGAATGTGTCGGATACGCGTGTTATATCGAGCTCGCTTCATAATATATTAAAGAGATGAATTTGTACGAGTGTTATTGAAGTAGAACTGTAAAAGTTATTGAGGTTTATTGTTGGGTTCTCGTGGAAGTTGTTGGGGAGTTACTATAGGGGTAATTTTAGGATATTATTGAAGTTAAATCGCAGGGTTTATTGAGAGGTTATTATGAGGGTTATTGTGGGGGGTTATTAAAGTAGAATCACCAAGGTTATTGAGAGTTATTGCGGCGTTATTGTGGAGTTAAAACCTCAATAACATTTTCGAGTTAAAGTATGCTCAAGTAGAATAGCATTTTCTTGAAGTTGATGATTCAGTTCAAATATATTAAATTCGGTATTATTTCGAGGTTATTGGGACACTATTTCAATGTTATTGGGGTATTAACTGCAATAATGCTGTAATAATCCTCCAATTACACAGTGTGGTGAACTGTTTAAATGATCTCCGTGGTTGTACTTCAATAATCTTCGTAAAAAAAAAAATTATTTTTTAAATATTTGATGAGTTGTATCCAGTGTACCATATGTGATGGCATATTATTGGTGTCCACACACGGAGCTGAGTCCGCACTCTGTATGTAAAAATTTATCCTTTCAAATGAACTTCACTATATAAGTTTGAGTTTGTGAATTTTTTTAAATTTAGAGTGCGTTTGGGACGGCTTGTGCGTTTAGGATAAACAACTTATCCTGAAACGCTACCGGCGGGCCGACCGCGGGGTTTGACCCGTTTGCGTTTAGTGTAAAAACCCAACCGCGTTTTCGGATAAGCGGGCAAAATGTGCGATCCAAACGGTACCTCGGCGAGCAGTTATAAGTTGCCTCAAATGAGTCCTTAAAATGAAGTTTAATGATTAGAATAGATTTTAAATATAAGTCTTAAAGAGGGAGCTCTATTAATGTCTCCAACTGATTGTGTATTATTTCATTTTCTTTTTGGGTAGTTACCTTAAAAGAAAATAGGCGATGGGACATGAATTAGGATTTATTGGTCTGAACTACAAAGTGGATGCATTATTGGTGGTTTATTTGTTTTACTTGCTTTTGGAGGTTGGATTCTCTACTTATGAAACTCATTTTATTTTAATGGATGGGAGTTTTGGCTTTACTATATATATATATATATATATATATATATATATATATATATATATATATATATATATATATATAGGGTGTAAACGAACCGAACATGAACGAACAGAGCTAGTGTTCGTGTTTGAAATGTTCGAACACATCACTGTTCGTGTTTGATTCGATTAACAAACCGAACGGAAAAAATTATTCGTATTCGTCTCGTTTGCTTATCGAATGAATCGAACACGAACTTCCTGGCGAACCGAACACGAGCTGTTCGCGAACAAAAAGCTTTTTTGACAGCCCTAACATTGATAGCATACTTCCTCAAAATGAAACAAATTGATCGAGTATTCAGTACACATCGAGTAATCCATATTTTCTCAAAATGAAATAAGCGAGGCGTTTATGAGTTTTATTTTAATATATAGTATAGTATATTAATTATAATATTATAATATTTATATTAATATAATTAATACTATAATATTATTATTGTTATTAATAATTTATCATATATTATAATTTATAGAAATTTAATTATTTAAACTATGATATATAATTATTTTTAAAATATCATAAATTATATATATATAATTATTTTAAATTATTTTATATTTCGTACAATAACGAACCAAACACTAACGAACACATCACTGTTCGTGTAACAAACCGAATGAAAAAAAGTGTTCGTGTTCGTCTCGTTTGTTTATTGAACGAATCAAACACGAACTTCTTGGCGAGCCGAGCACGAACTATTCTCGAATAACGAGCTTTTTTGACAGCACTATATACATCATTGTAATGCAAAGCAAACTGCTGATTGAAAAATATAAATATTTATATTTATTATAAAATTTTGATCATATGCATTCCCAATATTTTTGTGAAAGCAATCCCAAATCAGATAAAAAATATATATATATATATTAATAATCACATTCAGCTCAAATTGATTTGAAATAATTCAAAAGTTGATGTAATGATTAGAAGGAAAAGGAATAACTTCGGTCCACTAAGCACAAGACAAAAAGGTTTTAACATTATGCACATTATTGGACTAAGTGATTGTAATGAGCATTATTAACTTTTCTTACTCACCTAAAACGTGTCATGCTTTAGGGTTTGTTCGGGACAGCTTATTAGGTGCGGTGGCGTTTTAAAAACGGCACCTGACCTGTTTGGGTAAACTGTGTTTTGACAGCTTATGCATTTTCAAAACGCTGAAACCAGTTTTTCACACCGCACCTATCTAGGTGCTATCTAGGTGCGGTGGGAGATTTCTGACTGCTGTCTAGCTTTTCCAAAAAAATAAAATTTTGTATTAGCCATTGCACGTAACTAACTTATCAACAGATTATTTTTAATCGACTTATCAACAGATTATTAATAAGCTGCAGCTGCCCCAAACAGACCCTTATTATCACCTACCTAAAAAATAAATTAGATCTGTTTGGGGCAACTGCAGTTTAATAATAAATAGTTGTAAAGCTATTAAAAAATAATCTGAAGCTAAAAAATCTACGGTGATTATTAATTTTTTCTTTTTAAAAGTCAGACCGCAGCTAGAAAGCTACCACCGCATCTAGCCAGAACCGATGCGAAAATGCAGGTTTCAACAGCAGTTTTTTGAAAAAGTTATCAAATTACAGTTTACCCAAACAATCAAAACTGCGGTACCGCCACCTCAAATGGATCCTAAAAGGCACAAAAAAAGTCATAAAAACTCTAAACTTATAACAAAAGAGGATAAAAAGGTGCGCATTTATTCAAGACATAGTAATTAAAGGTGTAATTTTCCACCGTAGAGATCATTTTTCTCCATTGTGTACTATAGTGCCGTATTTTCATTTAATTCTAATAAATTATGATCATTTTTTCTTTTCAGAAAAGAAAAGTTCACTTTCCTAATATATAAATATAAATTTTGTATTTATAAAATACTGAATCTATCTAAATTCAATTAAAAGTTCTTGTCCTTATGAAGAAATGTGGGGTTTGAGAAAGGAGATAGAGGAAGAATGTCACAATAGAATTAAAAATATATATATAGTTCAACTTTGTAGCCTATATGTACAATACAATGTGTGCTATAAGTACACAAATAAAGTATACACGTAGAAGAATAGTGCAGTTCAATATGGTTTGATAGCTATGCTGATAAGTGTTAAGTGTTCAAAATTGCTTAAAAATTTGGTGTATTTCTGTGTAAATGTAATATTATTATGTGCTTCTATGGTTTATTGCTTCATATTTTATGTAAGAAATTAGCTGGACAACAAATCAGAGATAAGGGAACAATAATGCAATGTTGTGGTAGTAAAGAGGTAGAATCAGTAACTTCAAATTTAAGGCAACAACTTGAGAGCTTTTCGTCGCAATGCTATTTTTTGGCACCGATACGCTATCATTCTAGCACTATAATACAAGTGTCTGTTTGGGGTGGTAGCAGTTTTTTTAAAAAAATGATTGTAAAGTTGTGGTGAAGAAATCAACTTCTTAGAAAGTTGTGATGTGAATTATAAATATACGTTCTACCCAAAAAATTAGATAACAGATTTCTTACAGCCATCACAATTTAACAGGTGATGTTGAAAAGATAAATTTTTTAACACAGAAATTTCTAGAAAGTAACAAGAAAGTTTTCCCTCTAATATAGCTATTGTCGTGGTCTAAAACACAAAGTAGATAGAAAGCTATCCCGAACAGAACCTAAATTCGAAGCATCACAATGCTAATACAGTGCCACTTAGCTACATGAGCAACTGCAGTGCCATGACTCAATATGGAAGTTTTCATTTTTGGAGTGGGCCGGTGGGATTAGATGATTGGGGAAGTGTTTTGAAGACCATGAAGCATATCAGGGAGTGTGGAGGGGGCTTAGGTAGAGGAAGGGCTTAGTAAGTGCTATTTATAAGTGAAGAGAGCGAGAGTGAGGGAAATGTTATCATTATGAAGTGGAATGGTGGAATTTTTTATCTTGAGGATTTGATGCGGTTGGTAATTATTTCTTCCACTTGATAGTTATTAGGGCATCAGGCACTCGGGCACAAGTTACAAGCATAGTGGTGCTAGGGTCTTGGGGCTGAGATGTAGCACACTCTAGAATTTTTGCTTGCTCTGGCTAAATTGGACACTGAGCTGCTCACTCTGAGCACTGTTCTATATGTTTCAAGTCCTTAATTATCCCTATTTAATGTAAATAACACTACATATACCCCAAAAAGTATAAAAATGATACACAAATAATATAAAAAAAATCACCACATTTTATACACATTAAATTCTCATAAACATAAATATCACTTGTCATCAAGTATTTCAATATCTAAAATTAGAAATTTTGAAATTCATGGTAGATTGTGTCTTAGAATTGAATTGTTCCTTAACAATAACGTAAGAAAGATAAATCAAATTGCAAAATCCCTTATGATTGAATTTTTATTAAAACACAATATTATGAGTTTACTTATATTAATGCCCCTTTATATGATTATCTTTAAATCACTTATATATGGTTGACAAAAATAAGATTAACTCTTAAATATATATAACTCAATTTAACTTATCAATCAAATAATATTAATTTAGCTATTCACTTCTTGAATATAATATTTTATATTTAAATTAAAGAGACATTTGAATATTTGATTCTTAGAAATGTGGATTGATACTAATTTTTGAATACGAACTTAACCTTATGCTTCTCTGCCAAGGCTCCTGAATATTTATTTTTATAAGCATCTGGCCTGTGTATTAGCTTAGCCTAATATTGAGTGTTTATTTATCATCACCTTGCATGTTTTCATTCTTTATTATGTCTGTAGTTTGTCTGGATATGATCATGCTAGGCTCATTAGAATAAAATCATTATTATAAAATTTAATTTTAAGAGATTTATCTCTAATAACATTTAGGATTGAAACTTTTAAGATTTTAAAATAAAAAATGTTATTTTTTGTATTTACTATCATGTATGGCCTAGGGGGTGCTTTCAAAACGATTATAATTACATGGATATTACACCCAAGCATGTTTATAGGGCCTCCATGCTTTGGATGTCTTAGCTCACTGTACATATTGCATCACCTGAGGAAAGTACTCTTGCTTTCCAATATAAATGGCCCAACATTTGTCTCATACAATTAGGTGGTTGTCTAGTATAGTATATGATGTTAGAGGTTTTCCTGATCTATACGGGATTTTAAATCCTTTGTGAGGTTGGTTAGTTTAATTTGTCGCTAAGTTGTCTGTTTTGCCTCTTTCCTTTATGTCTTCTGTACATACTCTTGGTAAGTATAATCTATATTCTCCTTTTTTATCTTGTTAGAGTCATATGAGTTTATATATTTCTTTCATTTGGCTTAAAATCTACTGGATTGCTTCAGATGATGCAACACATTGGTTGCTGACAATATGATCCCCCAGTTGGGTTAAGTTAACCATCTTCATAGCTTATTAGATTTGGGGTCGCAATAGTCTGGGAGGATGGGTCCATGGAGCCTCAAACAGGCTATGTCTATCTATATAGATATTTATTTGAACTACTTATTTATCTATCCCTTTTGGACACAATGGTTTCCTTTGTTGAGTCTTTGTTGATGTGTACCATAGGCCCTCTCAACTCAGCGGAATTTACTCGTCAAATTACGGAGAATTACCCTATGCTTGGTGGCAAAATTTTTCTCTGATGATGGGAGGATTTCCCCTACTAGGTTCATCGAAAACCTCTTTGGTTCTATATGTTCTAAAAGACTAATTTAAAGTAAACACAACACCTTCTATCATGAGTCTTCCCGAGGCTTCCCGCGGGATGTAATTGATTATGAGGATATGTCGTAATGTGAGATCTCTTGAGTAAGGAATAAAATAAATTTGATTTTCTCCTCTTGTTTGATTATGGGGGTATTTGTACTTAATCTTTCTTCTATATTTTCTAGGGTCTAGTATGGTTTGCCTTTATTGTAAACCACACTTCTTCGGTTTATGTTATGAAGAATTTTCTATATACATATCTTCATAGCTAATCTTTTTATTTCTTTTTAGCCTTTATACATCTTTCATTCTCGTCTTTCTTCACTTGCTTTTCTAAGCAAGGTTGAACAAGAAATGAAAACTTTAAACGAGACAGACACCATCATTTCGGCCAGAACAAAAAGAGGAGCGATCAATAACCAAGTTGCCTTAGTCAAAATGATCGAGCCAGTCTTAAAAAATTTTAAGAGATCAGTGCCTAATGAGTAATTATATTGTAGTAGAGAAAACTATCATTTTAATAATTTAAAGTACCATCTTAATATATGCAGCATTATCACCCAACATCGCATCAAACTTTCATTTGGAACCATTCAATAACTTACCAATTATGTACTGTACTTTTCCATATTTTATATGAATGCACATCCAATACAATCAAATAATAATATTCTTATCCTATCTTTTATCCTATTAAAATATGTATATCTTGTTTATATACCATGTGATATATTACTTATTTTATTATAATATACACTATTTTTGCTTCAGCAGGAAGGCTTGTTAAGACAAAAAAGGCAGTTTACATTAGCATGAAGCTCTTTAAGCCACATATCTAATTTCATGCTTCACGTGTTCTCACTATAGAAGTGAAATATTATACAATTTAACTAAGTTCATTTGCATATGATTTGGGGAGGCGGAGCGTCGTGGGTCTACAATGTAAAGGTGATAAAACACGAAGTTATTGTTTGTTTTATCGTCATTGACGCAAGATGTGTCGACTATCGACTGCCGACCGCAACTTTATTTTTTCGTCATTTCAAAGCATCGGATTTCGCCTGCTTCTGTTCTGCTAATGACGTACTGTTATTTTGGAAAACTTAAATATTCAAAATAACACTCAAAATAATATTGAAATGTAGTAATAGTAAGGGATATTATAAACTTTTTTTAATACAATTAATAGTGCTAAAAATTTAGATATAACTGCTATTTTTTTTTAAAGTTGTTTTAAGAGGAGCTTTTAATAAAGGAGAAGTTGAATGGTTTATTGTGAAAACTAAATTTTATATATATATATATATATATTGTAAAGATTGGTTGGAGGTTATTATAAGAGCCCACAACCACTCTCTTGTGCCTAACTATTCAAGGACCACCTTCACTACATGCAAACTGGCTAGATGGAGATTTGAACCCGAGACTTGAGGGGACTTACGACTTTCAAAGATGCTGCTCTACTAACAAGTCACAGCTGGCGACATATACACACGCGCGCGTGCGCGCGCGCACACACACACATATTTCATTCAAAAGAAGAATAGAGAAAATAAGATTTATTTAGCTGCCACAAATCAAAATAAGCAATGCAGCCCTTGATTTCTTCTCAAGATAAGGAGGCCTACCTTGTTTTATGCAAAGCAGAGACAAAACTTGGGCTGGCAAGAAATTTCTCTCTATATTCTTTCTATTTTATTGGTAGTTCATGAAAGGAGGGCAGCACTTCCTCCCAAGATAGCCAAACTCACATTTTCAGGTGTGGTAAAATAGAGGTTGTTCCCCACTTAGGGAGAAAGCTAATAATAAATAAATTGATAAATAAGTTTATAGGAGGAGAAGAACCCATTGCAAACTCTCCATGTTGACATTAAGAAATAAAAAATAGACCTCTACCTCCTACAGCCCTTGATGCTAAGATTAAGGAGGGTATTGCTTTAAATAATAAAAATAAAATAAAATAAAAAGGCCCAAGTAAACTCATCCTCATTTGGAAATCAGGGAGATTCTTATCAATTGGTAGATTGTAAGGGCGAACATCCAATGCCCTCTATTAACTATTAATGGACGTTACCTGAAGAAATATTAACCAGAATATTGTATAGGAGTGTTCCAAATTTATTAAAATTTACTTTTGGAACACTAGTATGAGTATATCGATCACTGCATCTCTGAATTTTAAAGAAAATATGAATTATCAATGTTTTGAATTTAAGATCTAATCTCAAGAAAATTATACTGACTAAAATCTCATTAAACTCACTCAAACTTCATTGAACCCACTCAAAGTTCAAAATTTCAAAATTCAACACTTTGGACTCAAATGTGTTGAATGCTTAAATTCTAACTTATTTAACTCGGTCACTTAATCAATGGAATTAAAATTTTGACTGAGGAAAGATTTAAAATCTTAAAGTTATTGTGGAGCTCTGGATGACATTTAACTCTTCATTTTATTGCAGAAAAATGTTTGTTGAAAAACTCATCTTCGCTTTTGTAGACATTGTCAATTTCATTTAGGCGAGTTTGTTGTTATAGTTAATTATTGTGGAGTTTTTCTATTATAAATATTTTAGAATTTGTGATCTTTAGTCAAGGAACCAAAATTTCAGTAACAGGATGCAGGAATGTGGAACTCTTGGAGCTCACACTGGGTCAGAAACTTTAAACAAAATAAAAAAAAAATGAATAAAAAACATTCAAATCAAAACATCAAGAATTTTCACAAAATATAATAAATCTTCAAGAAAAACAACGAAAATCCACAAAAAGAGTAAGAAATTTTCAAACCAAAATAAAAAATCATTTAAACTAAAATAAAAAAAAAACTTTCAAATAAAAAAAATCAAATAAAAATAAAAAATTTTCAAACAAAACTAAAAACTTTCAAACAAAACGTTAAAAACTTTCAAACAAACATCAATCAAATCAACTTCTTTCAAATCTGCCCCCTCGGGTTACCTTTATCATTGATCAGCTTTCAGGCTAGATGCGAGTCCCTGCATTTTCTAACTTAGTCTAATCACCTTGTTCACCTCTTGGGATGGATGTGAGTCTCTATACTTTCTATACCAATATAAGTAGGTGCATGAAACCAAATTTAGCTACTCCTTTATCCTAGTTCATTGGTTATATTGGGCCTCAATATGCTCAGTAGACCAAGGTCTTGCCTTATAAATCAATGATGAGTGTGAAACCCTATGCTTCCTATCTTAGTGTAGGCATTGAAAATAGAATGTATCATTCCTGGGTTTGTAGATCACTATTTGTTAAAATATTGATTTATATAGTTTACGCCTCGGATGAGTAAGTTCAGTATAGAGTTTGTGTGGCTACTCTCTAGTTTCAATCATTGAGCACCTTAAGGGTAGGGTAGCTAGGCTTAGTTTGACTTTGTTTAGATTGTTCCACTGATTCAACTTTAGAGTCTATCGATGTTAAGGTAAGCCCTTCGTGGAACCAACACGATGTGACCAAGTTAAGTGATCTCGATTCAATCAAGGCAGATTATACAGGTTAGTTCTTTGAGTCAGAAGTCTACGTAAGGATTTATCCCTCAACAAATCCTTTCTCATTATGGCTTATCACAAACTAAACTTTTTCCTTTTTTTGGATCCATTAGTATTGGAACATGCCCTTTGTAGCATCATCAAAACGGGATTAGGTTAACTGACCTTGATTTAGTCAATTTTGATTATACATATCAGTTATTTGGGTCAGTAAGTCTGAGTAAGAATATATCCATTAATAACTGCTTTCATAGTGTATCTCATCACAAAACATACACTTTCTTTTTTTGGGATCCATTGGTGTTGGAGCAAGTTTTTTGTGCACGATCACAATGTGATCAGGTTAAATAAATTTGAGTTAGTGAAATGCTAATACGCAAGTCAGGTCTTTGAGCCAGTAAGTTTGAGTAAGGATATGTTCCTCAACATCTTATTTATTAGTGTACCCTGCACAAATTGTATTTTTTTGGTCCATCAGTGTTGGAGCAAGCCCCTTTGTGGCACCATCACGATGTGACTAGGTTAAATGTTGATTTTGTTGATCAAATATTTGGGTTATAAGTCTAAATAAGGATCTATCCACTGACAACTCTTTTCTCAGTATAATCCATTGCAAACTGCATTTTTCTTTTCTTGGGTTCATCAGTTTTGTTGACTAAATTGGCCTCAACAAGTGCAGATGCCTTAGTTGAGTAGGTCTAGTGTACCATCCATGCAACTACTCTAGTTTTAGTCATTTAATAGCTAAAACTTAGGAATTTTGTCCCAAGTCTAGCGTGTTTTAGACTTAAATCGTTCATCAAGGTTTGTTGATTATGATGAATTCTCCGGTCAATCAAATCAGCTTTTTAGACTTGTAAATCTAAAATTCTACTCAAGACGCCTTTTTGAATGTGTAGTATATTGAAAACCTTATTAAAATCTTACCCTTTCCTGGCTTTGTAAACCTCAATTTAGTGAAATACTAGTTATGTGGGTCTACAAATTAGATGAGTAAGTCTAATGTATGGTCCATGTGGATACTTTCTAGTGTCATTCGTTAAACACTTAGTGTTGGGGGTTAGGCATAGTCTAGCACTTAACAATTTTTCCATGGGTTTAACCTTCAGGTCTATTGATTTTGGAGCAAGCCTTTTATGATATTATAGTGATGCGATTAGGTTTACTGACCTTGAGTTTGGGCCCGTTTGGGGCAGCTTATAAGTGCGGCGGCGTTTTTGAAAACGCCGCCGTACTGTTTGTTTTGCACGTTTTTGGTGCGTTCACAAAAACTACGTTTTTTAGCATTTCTTTTTTTCTATTAGAAGCTGATCGCGACCCTAGCTCCGTGATCTGCATTTTGGGGAAGAAAAATATGCGCCTGCTCCCCTCGCTCCATGTCGAACGAAGCCGAAGGAGGCCTTTGCCTCATCCCTACCAAAGCATGCGCGCCCGCCCTCTGCCATCTGTCGTCTCCTCCACTTAACCTTGATCTGTGCCATTGCATACTGGTTTGTTGGCCCAATCATGGATAAAATCATCAGCGCTTGCTCTGATGACCTGCAAGATCAGTGCTTCAGATGGCAGACGGGCATGAAGGAGGAGCTCGAAAGGCTGCGAGAAAACCACCCTAAGGTCCAATATGTCGTCTCCGCTTCTACCCAAGCACATATCAGTCGAGGTTTGGAGAAGGATTTTGTTATTGAGTGGTTGAGGAAGCCAATAAATGAAGATCCAGCGTGGAGAAGGATTTTTTTATTGAGTGGTTGAGGAAGCCTACAAATGAAGATCCAGCCCATATTGCTAGCCCGTACAAAAACATTTATCTTCCATCTATAGTGGGTCATGGTGGCATGGGCATGAAAACTCTCTTACAACACATCTATGAAAATCTTGTAAACCAAAATTTTCACATAAAGCAATTCTTTGAACTCTCGTATTAGTGTGTGCTCGCAAAATTATATCTGGCATCGTGCATATGTAGAATACTGTTATTGTACATAATTATTGAATTAGAATTTCCTATATACAGAAAATAATATATCAAAGTTATTTTTTTATGTTTTAATTCAAAATAAACTGTTCCTAAACCGCAGAAACCAAACAGTTTAACAGTTTATTCATTTCAGGGGCATAATAGTCATTTATCCACAAACAACTGCAAATAAGCTGTTTTCCAAACGCTCAAACCAAACAGACAGACAGCTTATCCGGATTTGCTGCTTATCAGCAGATTATCAGAATAAGTAGCTTATCTGAATAAGTTGGATAAGCTGCAGCTACCCCAAAATAGACACTTAGTCACAAAGGGTTATGCAGGTTAGTGCTTTAGGTTAGTAAGCTAAAGTTAGGATAAGTTCATGAGAGTCACTCAAAAATTCCTTTCCAGTGTAATCCATCAAAAATTATATCTTTCCTTTCCCATGTTTGTTAGTATTGTTGACAAAATTAGTCTTGATAAGAGCAGGTGCCTTGGCTATGTATATCTAGTGTACGTGAAGTCCATGTAGCCACTTACTAGTTTCAGTAATTGAGCACCTAAGAGTTAGGAGTGTAGTGTATATGTCTAGTTTTGACTAGACATGAAGGGACTGCTTGTTTCATCGGTTTTAGAGCAAGCCATTTATGTCACCATCTCAAATTTGTCGGGTTTATTGCTTTGATGAAGTATCATATTAAATAGAAAAATGTTTTGACTAATAAAGATTGTATTTTAGAGCCATCCTCTTAGATTTATCAAAACCTGTGATCGATGTCAGAGAATAGGCAATATATCTAGAAGAAATGAAATGCATCTTAATTTTACTTTGGAAGTTGAAATTTTTGATGCTTGAGTATTAGATTTTATGGGACCATTTATACCTTCATTTGGAAATTTATATATATTAATTGATGTTGATTATGTATCAAGATGGATTGAGGCAATAACTTTACCTAAGTGTGATGCTAGAAGTATTTTAAGGTTTCTAATAAAAAATATTTTCACAAGATATGAAATGCCTAGAGTAATCATCACTGATGGATGATCCCATTTTAAGAATAATCTGATTCAGAGATTGGTAAAAAAAATATAATATTATGCATAGAATCTCTACAGTTTATCATCCCCAAACTAATGGCTTAGCAGAGGTATCTAATCGTGAAATTAAACAAATTTTGGAAAAAGTCATAAATCCTGGGAAGTTAGATTGGTTTGCTAGATTAGACACTGCTTTATGGGCATACAGAACTGCTTATAAAACTCCTACAGAATTGTCCCCTTACAGATTAATCTTTAGAAAACGTGTCACTTGCCGGTTGAATTAGAATATAAATCATGTTGGGCAATAAAGAAATTGAACTTTAATTTGAAAGATGCTCGTAAGAAAAGACTGTTGCAATTGAATGAATTGGAAGAAATCGGAAATGAATCATATGATAACGATAGAATATACAAGGAGAGACGAAAAATATGACATGATCGAAAGATTGTTAAAAAGGATTGGAACCAGGACAAAAAGTTTTACTATACAATACAAGATTGAAATTATTTTCTGGGAAACTGAAATCTAGATGGACATGACCTTTCACTGTCTTAAAAATCTATCAATTTGGAGCTGTAATTATCGAAGACCCTAAATCTAGAAGAATATTCAAAGTTAATGGACAAAGAGTAAAACCATATTTTGAAGGCAATAGACCTAATTTTAAAGAGGTTTTAATGATGGATCAACCTAAATAACTTGAAGTTATGTCGAGCTGACAATGTTAAACTAAACACTTTATGGGAGGCAACCCACAATTATTGAGTGTTTGCTTGTTTGATATGTTATTTGTGTTTTTTTGTTACTTAATTAAGTCCTACCCTTCCTTAAATCATTAACAACATTAAAGAAATGAATCAAATTGAAGTTTGGAAATAATTTGGATAAAATGAAGTTTGGCAAAAATTGTACTAGCGCCGGACAGCACTGCTATCAGTGCCAGACCACGTTTTTGTTCAGAAAATAGTTTTTCGTCTTTAAAAATGTGTTTTGGCAGTTCTATGCGGCAATTCTTCCACTTGAACTCCCAAAAACCATCCCTAGACGTAAAAACTACTAGAGGAACAAAAATGAAGATCCCAAATCTCATCCAAATGGATTCTGACTCAATAGAAACATCAAGCTTTCAAGTTTTCAACCGTAGAAAGTTTGTCAGTTTCGAAGCGCAATGTCTATTCAGCAAGAATATCTCAAAGATGAGGTTGATTAAGGAGTGAGGCTTCGTGAATCGAGTGTGAATTCTCCTACTACTCGAATTGAAGAAATTATTGATCAAAGACATTGGGCAGTGTTGTGTTATACTACTACTGCCGTAGTTGTTCCGGTTGTGAAAGAGTTTTATGCAAATGTTCATGGAATCAACCAAGGTTCAGTTTATGCGCGAGGTAGGTTCATCACATTTACTCCTGCAAAAATTAATGATTTATACATAATTAAGAATGTGTCGATCTGCCACTATTCAAACTTTACCCCAACGAAAGACAACATGAATGATATATACAAATATTTGAAGGATGAAAGTGATGCTTGGGAGATAAGAGATAACATGTATGTAAGTTTTTTGACCACGTTGTTGAATCCTACGTCGAAGCACTTACATTATTTTACATGTGCAAAATTGCTTTCAACTATGAAAATTAGTAAAGTAACCAAAGAATGTGTTATTTTGAACTATTTTATTCAAATGGGGATGCCTATTGATGTTGGTTCTATAATTGTTAAATCTATTTTGGGATTGATCGTTCATGGATCAAAGTATGTGCTTGGACATCCTTACACCATATTTCTCCTCTGCAGTCAATCACAAGTGTCATATGAGAATTGGGAAAGAGTACTTCTACTTTGGAAGCCTATAGACCCAATGAATAAACA
Source organism: Papilionanthe hookeriana x Papilionanthe teres (assembly GCA_022702705.1). Taxonomy (NCBI): domain Eukaryota; kingdom Viridiplantae; phylum Streptophyta; class Magnoliopsida; order Asparagales; family Orchidaceae; genus Papilionanthe; species Papilionanthe hookeriana x Papilionanthe teres. Next base: position 48,350,951 of record CM040431.1, read on the forward strand.
TATTAACCAGGCATTTTGTGATATGAATGACATGAGTATCATTGAAGATCAACCATCTGAGAGTTCGACACATATTCCTCCTTACTTTCATGAAAGTTCACAGATCATTTTGAAGAAAATTAAGAAATTGGATAAGGAAATTCAACACCTTATGAATGCAATCAACAATTTATCTGACTTCTTTGATCATTTGGATTGGAGAATGAATGAACACTTTGATCATTCTGGGTACCCTGAAGGAAGTTTGATAAGCATGATGAAAAGAAAATGTTGGATTGAGGAGGATTCTACTGAAGAATTCCCGTTTCGTCCATTCTACAATATGTTCGTTCACGTTCAATCAATTGGAGATTTAAGAGTTGATGATAGTTCTGAGGAAGAATGAAGACTTAATTATTGTGTTTCTATGTTTATGTATTTGAACTGATTAATTTGCTTTGCTTTGCTTAGATGTTATATTTGGACTTGCTTTCTTGTTCAGTTTTCAACGTTATTATGTTGTGGTTGTGAGCGACGCTAAATTTTAGTATTTTATGGCTTGACCATGTGTAGCATTTAGTGTTGTTTATGTGTGTTTGTAATTAGGATTTTATATATATCAAAGTGATATTTTTGTGTTGTTTGTGTTAAAACAAATATCATTTGCAATAGCTTTAGTATATTATTCAATGCTTAAATGGATTAATTAGACGTCGGAGCGGGCTTGAAAAGATCGAAATTACAAAAGAAAGTTGAAAGCCCAGTTTTTTAACTGGCACTGAACGGCGCTATCACCAGCACCGGACCGCACCAAAAGACGGAGAGTTTGGCTTATTGAAACAAAAATTGCGTTGAACGGCGTTTTCACTAGCGCTGAACCTTGCCTGACCAGAAAAAAAGCCTTAAACCCTCAAATTTCGTGATTTAACCCCGGCACCCGTTATTTTGCCCAAACCATCATCTTTTACCTCCAGCCAAGGCCGATTTTCGCACCTAGGGCTCACTTACATTTGGATTTAAAGCGATTTCGTGGTCGGAAAAGTTCAGATTTCATCTTCTTTTAATAAGAGCTACACTTTAAACCAAATTTTTTTCGATTTTGACCATGGAAATCTCCTACATTAGGAAGATTTGAATTTTGAGATTTTTAGAGGAAATTTGAAGATTTTCCATGGTATTGAAGTTCTTATCTATTTAAATTTACTTTGAAGTTCATTACATTGCAATTTCGAAATTGATTTGGATAAATTTGATATTTCTAGACAAATGGCTCCAGAATGGCTAAGGGGAAGAGAAAATTTGATTATGATGAGAGTAAATTTGTGAATTTCAAGGCTTATTCCCGCTTCAGTACATTTCTTAGCAATAAGAAGTGTATTCAAGATAAAGCCTTTGAAAATCCTGAAGGTGTGATTGAAGAACTAATTACAAATCGTCAATGGAAAATTTTCTGCTATTTTACTGCTGAAGCGATGTTCAGGATTGTGAGAGAATTTTATGCAAATTTATACTATTCTGAGAGCGAGTATATCATTGTTAGAGGACAGATGGTTGAATTTACCCCTGCTCGCATTAATGCATTTTATTAGTTGAGAGAACATTTCTCACGTGAATACGAAAATTTTCATGTTACTAATGAAGCATTGGATATGGTTATGAACTATTTGACTGACGGAAAAGGGGAATGAAAAATTGAACAAAAACAAAAGTTAACTTCCCCCTTTCTACATTGAATCCTGTATCGATTGCTTGACATTATTTCATTTTTGCAAGACTTTTGCCTACCAGTCATCACAGCGAGGTTACTATAGATAGAGCTGCTCTGAATTACTGTATGTAGAACATGAAGAATATCAATATTGGGGCTATTATTCATAAGAGTATTTTGACAAATTCAAAAGGAGAGACTACAGGTGGACTAGGACACCCCAGCCTGATTCATGCCTTATGTATTCAGTCAGGTGTAGCAACAAAAGATAATGATGAGGTAGTCCATCCCCTGAAGCCATCAAGTAAATTAAATCTGAAAACCTATGATGCCCATGTAGGATGGAAATGGAGTAAGAAAGCTGATGGACATTCTTCTAGTCTTGATAAACCATCTACATCTAGGAAACCTACTCTACATGATGTTATGTATCAATTAGAAAAGTTGAACACCAGAGTAGAGGGACTAGAAGCAAGGAATAAAATAAATGATGATTATTAAGTGCAGTGGCGAGAATATGAGATATCTTATCATGACACACAGATGTGATTCTACAGGGGAGACACTAGTGCTGTATTTCTTACATACCCTGAGTACACTCCATACCAGCCTGATGAACATGATGATGGTGGAGCTCCTGCAGATGATGATTGATAGTTTATGTATTTTTATTTTCATTGTATTTTGTGTTTGTTGATGTATTTCTGATGTACCTGAGACTCTGTGATTTGTATTTGTGATGTAATTTGTATTTAGTTGTGTTTGTAGCAAATTTTATGTTGAATTGTGATGGATATGATATGGTTGTATTTAGTATGTTAGTTTAATCTGTGATTGTAACAGTTGGATGTTAATGTTATGTTCTTAGTTGATATTTTATGTTTTAAAATTTTAAACTTCTTCTCTTGCAAATTTCTAACTATATTTATGTGTAGAAATGCTTTTAATTATTTCAGGCATACTGTTCTAACTTATGGAGAAAACCTGTTTAAACTTAAAGATATGAAAAACCCAACATATTGAGGTATGAGTTATATATGTTTATATCTTTTCTTTCTTCCCATGTTAATTGTATTGATATTAAAAAATTTAAGTTTGGTGGAGGGAAATAATTAACTGTTAATTGTTCTCATTTAAAAGCATTTTCAAAATTATTAATATGATTTCCTGTGATAGAGCTCAATTTCAGATAACTGTATTTTGGCTTTATTTAAGTATTTTGTGGATTTGAATGAAAATATTTGGTAATGAAAAATAATTTTGTAGGCTAAGATATTTTTTAAGAGACTATGACTATAGTCAACTATTCAAAGTAAGAAAAACTGTATGTTTGAAGTATTAAGAATCCTAAAACTTTATGTGAAAGGAAAGGATTGAGACTCTATGATGAATCAATATTAAGCTAAAGAAATGCCTATAAGGTAAATGATTGTGGTAAGTTTCAAATTTAGGGTGAAAAGGGTGAAGTTCAAAATTATTAAAAGCTATCCAGATATAGTAATCATCACTTGAAAAAAAAGCAAAAAAAAAAGAAGAGAAAAAATAAAAAAAAGAGAAAAAGAAGAAAAAGAAAAGAAGTCAATCTAATGTGCGTAGTATTTTCATGAGACACTCTTAACATTTCCTTGAAAATTTTTGTCTCTTATATTTTAACCCTATTCTTGTATACAACCCTCATTGAATTTCTACCTACTCAAACTAGGATAAAATTTAAAGACATTTAAAGAACATCAACTTTTCTCGAACCTTCCAAAGTGTGAATATACAGTGGAAGAGTTGCATTTTCTAGGCTTTATTATTTCCAAACTGAGAATTAAAAAATAGATCCATAAAAGGTAGAAACTATCATATCCTAGCTGATGCCAACTACTCTAACTGAAGCACAGAGTTTTCACATTTTCTCCAATTTCTATTTCAGATTCATTCAACATTTTAACATTATCATATCTCCAATTATAGACTCCTTAGAATAAAAAATATTCTTCTTGTTAGAGCAATAACAATCTAGTTTTGCAATCAAGAATGGGTGTCTAAACTCAGCCCAATTTTCACTATGTTAATATGTGATAATATTTTCAAATGGAGAGCTTTAGCAGCCTCACAAGAAAGTCAATCAATAATTATTTTGACAAAAAACATAGTGAACATAGCACTAAAAAAATAGGAGCTTTATACAATTTCTCAAGAATTATACTCTTTTTACTCTAGTTACCATCAATCATTAGAATTTTTATAAATTAATATATATATATATATATATATATATATATATATATATATATATATATATATATATATATATATAAATGAGATGCACATGAGATAGATTGCATTTCCCAATTAGATTTAATGGGCCAAGGCCTAATGGGTCATGAATCTCATCCAAATTTTAAGTCCATTGGGTTGAATACCATCCTCTTGATTTTTTTTTCACTAAACCAGACACGTGGCATATTTCCATTGGATCAGCGGTCTTTTTTTTTATTTTTTTAATGTCGTGGAGCCCTCTTTGTATCACGGAGGCCAAACTGGCTTCTCTGTCCCTCTCGCTCTCTGTGGTCACGAGCGCTGCCATCTCGATCTGCTCTGCGGAACTCCGAGCAAGCTCACGGCTACCTTTCACCCACTTGGCGCTGGTCACTGCGAAACCCTAGAGCCAGAGGTACGTGTCTTCGGGTTTCCCAATCATGTACTCTGCCAAGGCATCATCGCGATTAGAGATTTCATTGCGTATTTTTATCTCGATCCAATTCCCCACCCTTGGTGGCACGGTCTCTTGCTCGACGGTTCTTTTGGCGGAAACGAAGGAGGACCTCTGATGTTCAGCTTCTCTGTTAGTTGGGTGTCTTTTTCTCCTTTTTCATGCGTAATTATTGCCTTTGCGTTGTAATCATCTTCATGTTACGCCGCTGTCTCGCCATTAAAACAGAGATGGTGATATAGTAATATTGCTTTACGTAGTGGTATTGATATTGCACCTCAGCACCATCAATACCACCCCAATATCAAATCAATATCACCGATCCGCACCTAACTCTTCCGCATGTAATATTTTTACCTATTTTTCAGAATTTAGGGGCCAGTAGCTGCCTTGGATTGTTAGTAGCACCTTGCTTCTTTTCTAGTACCCTGTTGTGAACTGGTATCATTTTTGGAGAGCATCTTTGAATAGTTGCTTTTCGGGATGATGGAGGTTTATGTGCTTATGTTCTTTGTCCGCTGGAGAAGGGAGAGATTGATGGAATTTATTTTTGGCTATTACAAATTTGATTTTAGATTTTGTAGTTAAACATGCATAAGTGGATGGGTATCTTGATGCATCATGGGAATTACGCAATTAATTCAATTTCATGATTCTACCATCCTCATGCTAGTGGATAAAGTTAATGAATTTCGTTTGTTTAACTGCTGATTGAAATTTGTGTGCTATACTTATTTTAAATTATGTTTGTAGCCTTCTAAAAAGGCTTATTTATGTGATTGATCATTTGATGTATTCAAAAACTTTTGGTAGGTTGGTGGTATCTATGATGAACGAAGCTTTCAGATTTACTTAAAGTGACAAAACTCTAGGATTTTAGATCGTTGAAGGTTAAATCAACCTAGAAGGCTATTACTTTGAACTTGAATTGCTTTGGAGGAACATGACATTTAATCCGACATAGCCACATGACAACTATCCTCTAAACTTGCATCACAATCAAAATCTAGAATTCATCTAAGAGGATGCAACTGCACAAAGAAACATGCAGAAGAGAATTCTCTAAAAGCTTCAACTAGAAGGCTATGCAATTCATCAATCCCGATCCACTAAGGGAGTTTTTAGTTTCTTAAATGAATATTATATAACCAATCACCGCCTGACCGTGTAAGGGTTTCATAAATACATAAATTTTCAGGGGAAATGCCGAGTTTTCTAACAAAATTGCCTTACCGAGCTGACAAATTGGTAAGCTTGGGCAATTAACACTAGTTGTTGAGTATGATTTCAAGATGGAAGGCCGGACAATTTACAACGTCAACGAGATAGTCCGGTGGGACCTCTTCCACTAGCCTAGTCAACAAGTTATGCTCACTAGCTCAGCCTTAAGTGTGAAATTCGATTGAGAATGCTCACCCATTCGCCAAAGGGACAAAGTATTCCCTATTTTCTTCGAGATCGATTCATAACAAGAAGAACAACTCACTATAAAACTGAATTAATCAGTGCCAAATTACCTGAAAGACCAAATAGCTCGACAAGGATATGGCTTAATAAGCATTTGAGGAATGTGTCAAAATACGGTGCTGCTAAGGATAGTATTAATTGTAATATCAAAATTAGAAGAAGACAATAAATGATAAATTAAAGATCTTTTGAGATTAGTATGTGATGAGTGATTATTTTTTAATGTACGAAAAAGCCCTCTATAAATAGAGGAATATTACCATAGAATTGAGTTTGATTCCATGAAAGCCATTATACAAGATTTAACTTTTTTGCACACTTTTGGCTCATTCTTTCATTTAATTTTACTATCGTTTTGATGTGTGAGTCCAATGGTAAATCAGGTTTCACCATTTTAAAAGCTATGTGAACATATTGATCATGTCATAAACAAGAAAATGAGTTGCATAAGGAGCGCATCCAATTAACAAAGAGATTACTAATAACATGAAACGCACTAGAGAGTTATGATATAATGGATTAATGAGATAAAAGGGCATATGATGACAGTAATAAAAGAGATGCTAGTGCCGAGGGATCATGTGTTCCCTTATCTTCCAAATGCAGTAGCACGACAAAGAAGGGCATTCCCTTTAGTGCTAGAGAAATCTTGTCGCTTGCTTTGTTAGACGAGGATGAGATTTATCATTCCAATTGTGTCGGTTCAGCCCTCACTGAATACAAGAGAGAAGAATTTGGACTCCCCAATTATATCAATTTAGGATGTTTTCTCTATAAAGGTTGTCTGATAGAGGCACCAAAAGATTCAAAATTTCGTCTTTGGAATCTTATAGAGATAGATCTGATCCTCTAATCATATCGCATCGTTTGAGTATGCGTTTTATTTGCAAAGGATAAATTATGCTTTATTTTTCATGACTTCGAAGGAGTCTGTGCTTAAATGGTTTAATAGTTTATTGCTAGTTGTGATCACTTTCTATGTGATTTCAACTTTATGTTTGTTGCACTATTTGCTAATGCACATAGGCTATAGATGAGTTTGCAAACTAAATGCGAATTCGCCAAGTCAGGAGATATTTGCAAACTTTTGCTACTCACTTTCAATGGGAATTGTTGGAGGTTAGAGACCTCAAATCTGCAATGACACACACTGTATTGGCCCAAGGGTTGAGGGAATGTCCCTTCCGCTATGCCCTTTGCCTACAATGATTTGCCAAGTTATTGGAACTAGCTAACAACCGTATTTATCCTGAAGAAAACAATTCTCTTCTTACTGCCACCAATATTGAGCTCTAGGAGGCATACCCACTATATACAAACTTCACCTAGATTAATAGAGAAGCAAGTGCCTTGCACAACCTGTGATAAAATCAAACTTCGAGAAGTATTGTCCATATCCCTTAAGAAAAAAGAACATATTTTCAAGAAATTAGAGATATATAAGAAGGACAAATTCAATTTGACGAGAGGTAAGTTGATCGCCGAGTATAAAGGTCATCACTGCACACCTAGCAATTACCTATGCATTTTTCACCGAGTCTCAATGGCAGAGATTGTAGTGGCCACTGAGAATAAGGAGTATTTTCGTAAGCCAATTCCCATGAAGGCTGGGGGACATCTGCAGGACCTACATAAGAATTGTGTGAAATATCATGACCACAATCATGATACTGAAGAATATAGATATCTCAAGAATTTGATTGAAGAACTAATCAAAGTTGAAAAATTGAAGGAGTTAGTGGCACTAAGAGGGATAAAATAGAGATAATGGAAGGAGCCAGTTGAGGAACTTGCAATGAGATACTCCAAACTCAAGTGATTCACATAGCAGGCATGATTCTAACTATCTCAGTTGGGATAGGCTGGAAGCTTTTATTTTAATCAAGCCTCAAGAAGCTTTGATCTTGAGAAGGTGTTTAGAGAATTCATCCTGTCGCCAATTTGTGAGCCATTCACCTATAATCATCATCAAAAAAAGATTTACTTGCCAAGGAAAACCCCTATAATGATATAGTTAAGATCACAAAGTTGATCGTAAATTATTAGATTGATAACATCCTCGTACTACAAGGTGCTCTATCAACATTCTCTTGAAAAATTATATTGATAATATGAATTTTGGTTCATCGCATTTGACCCCAACTTTGGGCTTCTTGGACTGGTTCTCATGAGAGAAAAAAGAAACTATGGGAGTCAATATTACCAATCACTTGGGGAGAAAAGGACAAACAACTTATTGTAATGGTCGACTTCGTTATAGTTGACTTTACCATGATTTATAGTGCAATTTTTTGTTGTTTCTTTTTTAAAACTTTCAAGATAATTGTCTCGACATATCTCATTGTTGTTAAATTCCTAGGTAGTGGGGAGGTGATTATTGTCCGAAGGGACTTGGAGTATTGTCGTATCTACTATCTGTTGGTAGTAGGCAACAATATAGAAAAGATTTTATAGCTCGAGACAATGAGGAGGTAGTCTAGAAACAAGCTAAAGTCATTGAAAATACCATAAAAACTATAGCGTATAGGTAGAACATCTCAAATGAGCACTATTTTAATGCAAAATCTTGGGACAAATTAGTTGCCTTCCTCTACAAATACAAAGTTGTGTTATCTCGGTTAGTTAAATAAATGTTAGGAGTCGACATCGATGTCGTCAATCATTGGTTGAGCATCAATCAGTGTTGCCATCATACTCGTAGACCCTATTTGATAGGAAGTACATAAGTTTTTAGATGGAGGGTATATTAAGGAGGTTCAATATCCTAACCGGATCACGAATGCGGTGATGTTGCCAAAATCTAAAGGGAAATGACAGATGTGTGTCAACTTCGAAAAGTTGATTTTGGCCAGTCTCAATGATTGTTATCCACTATTGCAAATTGACTTGTTGTAGACTATATAGTTGGCTACTTGGTCACGAGTTTTTTGAATATATTCTTTGGCTTCCATCAAATCAAGATGCTCCTAGTTGATGCCAAGAAGGATTCATTAATCATGAATGAGAGAAACTATTACTGTAATGCATTGCCATTTTGGCTTAAGAATGCTAGTGCTACTTACTAAAATATTACGGATGTAATTTTTAATGAACAAAGAAGAAAAAAAAATATTATAGTGTATTTTGATGATATCTTAGTTAAAAGTTAAGTCACCAGAACAACATAAAAAAGACCTTAAGGAGGCTTTGGAAATGCTAAGAAAATACATTGTGAAGTTAACCCACTTAAATGTATATTTTGGGTTGGACAGAAAAAATTTTAGGCTATCTTCTCACTCCAGAAGATATCAAAGTGAATCCAAATAAACAAAAGTATTTCTGAAGATATCATCTTCTCACAACATGAAAGATTATAAAAATTAAGTGGTTGGATTGCGGGTTTAAGTTGCTTCATTTCAAATCCAATCACAATTATGCAGCTTTCAACAAGGTCTTAAAAATTGCAAAATACTTTGCCTAGATAGAAGAATGTGAACAAACCTTCATCAAACTAAAAGATTTCTTGTTGTGTCCACCATTATCATAAAGTCCAAAGTTCCACAAAAAATTGCTGCTTTACCTCAGAGTTGAGGCAGAAGCAATCCGTTTGTTATTGGTTTGAGACAAGAATATAAGACAATTTCTAGTGTATTATGTTAGCAAGATATTAAGAGCTGCCGAACTTGGGTACCATATTATGAAAAACATACTCTTGCTCTAATTGTTTCACCACAATGACTTTGCTCGTACTTCCAAACACATGCCATAAAAGTTGCGATGGAGCATTCCTTGAAGTCGATACTCACCAAACTTGAACATTAATGTTGCCGATTAAAATTGGCGGTTGGAATTGATCTATCCTATACGCCATGAATGATAATCAAAGCACAAATAGTAGCATGTCTCCGAGCCTAATGATCAACAAGCCACAACTACACATGAAGTGTCTTTATGGATGCTCTATGTCTATGGGCATCCACTATAGACCTTTGAGTTGTACTCAGAAGCTTGGTCGGATATTCCTTCTATCATTATATCCAAGTTGATTTTGAGATTAATAACAACAATTGCTGAGTGTGAGGCCCTGATTCATGTGAGTATGAGGCCCTGATTGGGAAACTAAGGTTCGTTCAAATAATAAGGGTGAAGCATTTACTAGTGCGCATAGTTAACTTGGTAATCAAGCAATATAAGGCTATAGAACAGACGACGACAAAATAACTCCTGAAAGTCAAGACACATTCCTTTGCGAAAGTCAAGACACAAATAGAAAATGTTAAAGTTTTCTAATTCAATGTATCTTAAAAGACTAGAATTAGCTCGTTGATCTCTTGTCTAAGTGGAATAGTCTTAACGGTGTGCTCTCTTAAAAGTTAGTCTCCTGGCAGTCTAAGAAACAGAAGTAATGGATGTAAAAGTGAAGAAGAGGCCGAGTTGTGTCAACCCTTAGATCCAATTTCTAATAATGGGAGCTATACCTACTTGTGTGAAAGATCCAAACAAATTCAAAATTAAATTGGTTCGTGTTTGCTCATAAATGGCAAAGATTTTCAAAGACCTGCCACTTTGTTATATTTTTGATGCATTAAAGAAGATTTTATAGCCAACATTTTAAATTAAGTGCACTCGAGCGAGAGTGAGTTATTTAAGAGAAAAAAATTTAGCCAATCACATTTTGAAGCAATGATAATTTTTGCCAGACATAGAAAAGACTTAAAAAGATTATTCAAAAATGTTTTTGTAATGTCAGAAGTTTACCGCTTGTAATTACTACTGTCACCCATTTCTAGGTGAAATACATCACAATTAACTTCATCTATCTGGTGCCCAACAATAACAAACATTCTGTTGCACTGCTTATCAAATATGAATTTAAAATCTTTTATAATCAAACTCAAATGAGTAATGACTTCTGTGGGGAGTGATTCAACTAGGGCAAAAAATACACGATTTTACTACTACTTGGGTTTTGAATAACATTAACAATAGATTGCTATACGTAGATGTTCGGATTGAAAATTATTTTCTTATGGTCATCTTGCTTTGCAATCAAAGATATGCAATTATTGTTTTTCATGACTAATAGTTCCATCGCATCAACATTGATTGCAATGAGAGTGTTTTTTTGACACATATGGCTTTGGATTCTTGAATCAATTTTTAGATTGAAGTAAGGAGGATTAGGGTCTCCTTTGCTTCTTCTCTTTCTTTGGCTTCGTTTTATTTTTATCACCATTTCTTAGGGAGATTTTGGCTTTTGCTATCAATGTTAGACATGTCTTTTCCTCGCTAACTCGCCTCAAAGATTTCCCCCCTTGTTAACAACTTTAAACTTGTTTTAGCTCATTCAAGGCACTCTATATATGGAAATTATTTTCTTTTAAATCGGTATTTTTAAAAACATGGCCTACATGCTACACAAATTGCACATGTTTCTACCTTAAGTTATTGCCCATGAGTCTACTGACTTTATGGAGAATGGGTTAAAATTATATTTGAAACCCTTTGTGTAGTCTTGTTTTAGTTAATCGGGGGAGAGGAAATGGAGAAATCAAAGGAGAGGAAGTGAGGAGTCGGGCAGTCAAAAGAGGGAGAGGAATCAAATAGTCTTGGAATTCAAAGGTCACTTACGTTCTATAAAACGATGTGTATGAGGAAGACATGACAATTCCAATAGAAGAAGAAGAAGAAGAAAGGAGGAGAAAGGAAGACAATAGAGAGGGGGAAAGGAAGGGTGCGACTCACTTTGTACATCCATGTTTCTCCACAATTTCTCATGCGGAGGAGGTCGCACTGCTACGCGTGCAGAGGAAGAAAGTGGCGACATGAGAGGCTCCAGAGTATCAGAGTAGGTGTCAACATCGGTGTCGAGCTGCGATCAAGGGAATGAAAGAAGAAGATGTTGCGACATCTGTAGTGGATCTCCTGTTTTGTCGACCAGGCGAGGAAGGCATGGATCCCTCGTATAGAGGGGGGAACACAACTCCTTGCGTGATTTAGGGATCGATCAATAAGGCTTGACCGAAACTAAAGTTATAAGGTGAGTTTTAATAGTTTTAATTAAAAAATTTAATAAAATTTTTTTACTCATATTTTGATATATATATATATATATTATTACATACAGTAAAAGAATAAAAAAACTAATACTTAAAAGTTAATAATTTATTTAGTATAATAAATAAATTTTATGCCATGTTTATTTTAGGCTTTTAATTTTAGAAGAATCAATGTCAAGACAAATCAAATAACAAATTAATTGGCGAGGTGAGTACTCATATTCTTTTGTTATAATAATATTTTATTTCTTCTCGACTAAATCTATTTTCTGTTAGTGTTATAATATTATATACTCATAGGGTTTTATTGAATTTTGTTCATATTGTAAGAATGATCTTTGTGCTCAATTTTATTTATATTATTGTAGATATTGAATATTGTAAAAGAAAATGACTGTTATGCAAATGAGAATGAAATATTCATTATCAGAAAGTGATATTTTTATTGTAAGCTTGTATTTACATAATTGACTATGATGGAGTAACCCCTTCATCGTGCTAGCTGGGGAACGTTAAGGTACCCATGTACGTAAACTAAAAAAACTATTGATATTGAATTAGTACCTTAAGTGGTATAAATTTTAAGAAGGTACACCTATGACGATTGTACAAATATAGAATGGTATAAATGTGTTCTTGCTATAATAAGATTCATTGAATAATATCATATTATCCAAATATCAACTGTTTATATTGATTTATTAAAAAATTTAACGGGGCATGCATTTTTCCCCCCTGTGTTATTGTAGATTAAGAATATGAGTATTCACTAATTTGTTTAACTCACTGCTATTTTTAAATTAACTTTTCAGTTTAATTTAATTGATTAAATGTTGAAAGATAGAAAAGAAAATATTTATAGATAACGTGGACAACCAGTAACTAGGTAAATTTAAATATAGTGCTTTAATTTAATTTGATTAGTTACTCTTTCATTTGTTAAAATAGTAGATAAATATAGAAAACTTAGTTCCTATCGTCCGACCATCTGTTCTCGTCTTATTTAATTCCAAGTCTCAAGTCGAGTCGTTATACCCTTGAACTTTTGAACATGTTAATCTTGATGAATTGTAGTTTTTGGAATCTACATCCCACCACATTAATGTTTGTGTTGAATTTCTTGATTGAACAAATGGAATTCTTTGTGCAAACTCATAGTGGGAGAAATACATCTCAAGATGATCAACCTATGTATCCTCTTTCTTTGCTTCAAGTTTAACGTCATAAGTTGAAGTTTCAATTTTGCATCCACTTTGAATAGAAGTTAATGAGATTATAATTTAAAAAAATGTTGTAAGGGGTACTTCCCATTTTGAAATGATGGCTCAAATTATTGAGTTGTATCAGTGGGAGTCTACTTGCCTTGCTATAGCATGCACTAAATAGCAATTAAGTCTCACAAAATGGTGAACATTTGACCGTGTGTGAGAAATTTGATTGTTTGTGATAGACTGGGACTAGCCTTGAAGATGTTGAGAAAACGTAAGACATAAATTACATAGTAGGTTGAAGTTGACCATTGCAATGAATAATTTGTTTCTTTACTGAAGGTTATTGACTCCATGATTTGGAAATCAGTCTCCTTTTGCTCATTTAAATAATATTATTAAGGGATCCAACAGTGGACAATAATTTTGAAGATACTTAAATTCATTGTTTAAATGCACATTAAAAAGTATGTTCATGGTATTTATTGTATTCATCAATATATTGCCAATTTGATAATTGGTGATTAGCATATTAATGATGATGGCATTATTGTAGGGATTATTGATTTGTGTGTGGTCTACATTCATGAAGGTGCTCAACTCTTTTAAGATGAAATTAAGTTGAAGGCGACACGTGGCACCTCCTTGAAGATGGTAAAGAGAAGTTGACATTTTATTTGGACACTGATTGTGAGGAGGATAATGGTCGAGCGGGAGTGACATGATTGGATGGGTTTGACATTTCCTTATGAGAATCCAACACCGACATTTTGAACTTTAGCAATGGCTGGGCCTCTATAATCTGAATTGAAAAATCATTTGCAGGCTTGCTTGTTGATCATTGTGCAAGAACCTTTTCCATCTTGAGAGGAAATGCCATGATTTGGTTCTTTATCTTAAAGCATTTTTCATGCTCATTGCACTTAAAAGTGGATATTGGATCCAATGTTATACATGGAAAGATGCTAACACCCCACTAGAGATATGTTTCAAGCCTTAAGAGCTGACGTGATGAAAGAGAAGCTAAGTCTCATTGATTACATTAGTGAAAAAATCTACAGATGATTTAGTCGACTTTTAATGGAGAAGGGGAGTGTAATTAAGTTATATAGAGATAATTTAGTGAAAGAGAGATTTTGAAGAGAAATCTATAGAGATTTGTGTAAGATTTTCGTGCAGTAGAGTTTCTGTTCTTGATCTGAGTTTATATGATAAGATTTATTGTGTTTGCACATGAGCAATGAATCGCTATTTATAGGTGAAGGTTAAGGTCGGCTTAAGATTCGCTATATGGTGTGGTTACATGGAAAATACATTATATCTACTTTGTATAACTAGCTCTATCATGGCCGAGTTTGTTTTTAGTCACTTACGTGAACTTTGGGTGAGTAATCCTTTGTGGATTCTTTTGGAGAGAACCTCTAGTTGGCTGGTGAATACTTAAGGCAAGTTACCATGTTTTTTGGAGCAAAATGTTTGGTGAATATGTGACTTCATGAATCCCTTGGGCAAGTTTTGTAGCTTAATATTGAGCATTGCGTTCTTTATTTTTGGGCAACTTGATGACATTCGGCCTTGGGTGGCTCTAGGTTTAGGTGATTTTAGACTAGTTGAATTTCAAATGTTAGAGGATCAAGTTGGTTTATAATCAATGACTTAATGAATTCAATAGCGGTTCTCATAATGGCCTGATTTATTTGTTCTCGCCGAATATGTGTCCAACTTCTATATGTGCAAAATAAATGTCACTTTTTCAACTAGCAATGAGTAATAATTATGAGCATACTTTAATTATTTTTTTTCTTTTAGTTTTTCAACGTGCTTAAACTTTGTTTGATGTTAATCATATTCTAACTTTTTTTGGCCAATCCATTCTAATTTTTTAATAGGAAATTTTTGTGAGAATCATTTGGGCAAGTATTGGACAATTATGCTGAAAACTTTTTGCTTGTTTTAAATCATTTTATTCTTTGTTGACTTGAGCTCTTACACAGAAGCTGAGAATCCTAGTCCCTAAATCAATATTTGATGAATATTGTAGTTTAATTGTGTTATCGTGCCACTTTACTATCAGATGGCTGTTTATGTCTACATAAAATTATCTTTAGTGTTTTTCTTTGTGTTTTTTTCCCTTTTCTTTATTTATTCTTTTTTTTAAAGGCATACAGAATAATTTTAGTTGTGTGCTAGAACTTATAATTGTTAATCATTGATCTCAGTAAATAGCTAAAATGATCCTCAAACTATCTTCTAACCTATATAGAAGGTCCGATGTAGCCCCTGAACTCTTAAAATAGAAGCCAAAATATTCTTCTTTTTCAAAATAAAATTAAAATTAAATTTGGCATTAAAAATGAAGGCATTACAGAAATTCATTTTTTTTTACAAAAACTAATCTTGTACTTGCTTTGTTTGAGATATAATTTATTTGTAATATTCGCAATATCTCTTAATCTTTGGATGCTTTGTGACCAAGTTAATACGTATGAAATTAATAAATTTTAACAATTATTGTTCTTATAATTTCTTACAACATATCCAGAACTTAAAAAAGAGAAGCCATTTATCAGATTTTGTAATCATTTCAAGCATATATAAATTCTCAAAATATCTTCACTTTTAACATCATTTTTTAATTTCAACTTCAATTTTAGTTACTTTTAATGATAAAACTGGTTTGGCTCCTTTTTTAAGAGTTTAGGAACTAAATTGGATCTTTTATATATTTTGAGATTAGAATGATCCCCCATAGTTGGGGGATCTTTTTAGTAAATTTTTCTGAGTTACATAGAAGTTTTTTATGATTGATACATTGGTCTTTTTGTTTGATTATGAAAGCAGAAAAATGGGTGATAATGTAAAACAGTTATTCAGCTTAACGTAGTTGGTATTCTTTTATTTAAATCTTTGTCTGAGTCCTTTTTCATCACCTTTAGATGAAAGCTATTTGATGCTACATTGTACTTTAGTATTCAATTTTGTATTGATTACATGATTATTCAATGTGATACTGATTTCCCTGTGCTTTGGCCATGTCACCTAAGTACGATTCATATACTTATGGCTGTGTGTGCTGCTAATTGATATGCTTTTCATTTAAAGTTCTTTTAGAGGGTTGCTTTTAATTTCAAAATGAATTGAAGTTATTAAATATTTGATCCCCGTGACATATCTATTAACGTTTTTGGTTCCTCTGCTCTAGAAGAAGCTTTATGTGGAAATATCTTGCCAGGAGACATCAAGAAGAGACAAAAGTGTGTCTGGTAAATTATATATTTCTTTCCCTTAGAAAATTATGTGCCCTTTTAGGCTCTTTTTCTAGTGAACTTCACTTGTTCTGGTCACTTTTTATTTGACTGACTTTAGCAAATATATAAAAGTTTGTCCATTAATGTGAGCTCTTGGACAGTCAGAAGTATATTTTAGAATCCATTTGAGCTTGAAAAATATATGTTATTAACAGTTGCGGAACAGTCTGCCTTTTCCTTGGCATTGTTGAGGAATGCCGTATGGACTGAAACCTGGTCTGAAATTATAACCAATAGTACAAAATGGATATGGAGTTAAAATGGCCATAAAGTAAAGTTAGAAGCTATTTGTATCTCATTTGGCTATAGTTTCGGTTAAGCTTTTTGAACTAATTAGCATTCCTCTATAGTGCTTGTGAAGATCGTTTCTGCTATCCATTTAAACTTTTACAACACATTTTTCTTGTTTCCGGCCAAAAATGATTGCAGCAATCACCTTGAAGAAATGCATTAAATGCTTTGGGACATAGATTTCTTTCTGAAAACTCTTCGAATCAACGTTTTTGAATTTTTTTGCTGCAGGTTTATCTTACGATACAATGAGGAAATTTTGTCACCATTTTACTTCAGACGGGGAAGTACAAATCTATCTAAGTTCTTCAGTCAACTCAGTGAAGAAACGGTGTTTAGCTCAGAAAGGTTCTTTTTACGAAAGGAAGATCTGAAAAGTGCTGTTTTAGTTGATCATCCTAAAGTTGAAGAGCCAAAGATATATCTCTCATTTGATTAGAATCTTTTCAAGTCTTGTTCTCTTTGCTCAAATTTGTTTTCTTGCACGCAATGCCTGCTATCCAAAGACTATATAAAGCATGCAAAGCATCTTTCTCTCCAAATGGTCCAATCTCCGCTGAGGCAATTGACAATGTTTGTTCTATATTAGGTGAGATATTTTTAACTTAAGTTATTTTTTATATTGTAGCTACATAGTAGCTTTTTAGGCAAATCATGCTGCACTGATGCTTGTGCTGTACATGGATTGATAACTACATATCTGACCCAATGAAGGTTAATTTTGACTTTATGTTTGAAGTAGACCTTACATGAGAACAAGGACATGTCTAACTTAATTGGGGGCCTACGATTAACTTTTTTGGTTAGGGAAATATTTTCATATGGATGCATTAATTGGTTTATTCAACCTAACTTGATCAAATTTCTAGTTCAATTACAAGTAAATTCCGTATGGCCCGTATTGTTGGAGAAAAAATTTTTGTGCATGTTGATGTAGCCGAACAAATCAATGTTGGGTTGAGCCTAAATTCACTACTTAATTGTGTGTTTGATTGGGATTGGACAAACATATGGACCACTGTTGTACATCAAATATGTGGATCCATCTCTATACAAGTTAGTGAGAGGAACTTACCTAGAACTTATAGCACTCCCCTAGAGCCTAGAGATACTCTCCCTTCTTTTAGTCACCTCTACTGAGACTTTGGGAGGCGCTTGCTGATTTAAATATACCTCCTAGCATTGTCGAACTCGATTAGCTTACTTCAAGAGAAGCCCATTTAGACCAATTGTCTCAATAAATCTGCTAATCAACTGATGATTCCATCTATTGGTCCAAGGGAGTTTCTCACGCACTCGTCCCTCAAGGTCATTCACATGCTGTTGTCAATATCTGATAAAAGTTTTTATTTATTTATTTATTTCTCTTATATGGCTTTATTTTAGAGCTCAAAAACTTACAAATATGGGAACAAAGGGTGTATGAGGGGATGGCTGTAGTATTATGTATTTCTTACTAGAGTAAATAGAGTGTTAGAGCTTCTCACGCACTCACCCTCCAAGCCATTCACATCCACGTTCAATATATGATAAAATATATTTTTTTATTTTTTTCTCTTATATGGCTTTATAAAGACGGTGTATCCACAAGTCAATATCTGATAAAAGATTTATTTATTTATTTCTCTTATATGGCTTTATAAATATGGTGTATCTGTCTAAGGGAGTTTCTCAGGCACTTGTACCTCAAGGCCATTCACATCCACATGTCCATATCTAATAATTTTTTTATTATTTATTTCTCTTTTATGTCTTTATTGTAGAGCCCAAAAACTTATAAATATGGGGTCAACGGGTGGAGATCTATAGTATCATGTATTTCCTACTAGAGTAAATAGAGTACTTTGAGTTTGCTCTCTAGATTTCTCTTTTCTATCTCCTATTCCTTTTCTTATCTATTCTCTCTATCTATTTAATATCATAAAATTTGCTATTGGGGTCCAGGTTTCACCCATGAATAGAGATTTGGATCCAACATCTTTTTCAGGTATGCTCAACATTGATTGAAACTAAGGATTAAAAGGCAGAGCGTGTGAGAACTAAATTACTTCAATAAAGAGACATAACAAGCTATAGTGAATTAAGAGTTCATCACCAACATACACCTTATGGAGATGGAGGAGAGGATCACTTGAATGATCCAATCCATCCTCGAAAGGGCACCATGCTTCCTGCCAGGAATGGAAAGCCCAGAATGTTCTTTTGATTCCATCATCCAACAAAAACTATCAGACATTGGGTGTTGACCAGTACTCTCTCAATTGGCGAGATATACTCTCCCAATGATGAAGGAGACTCCCTCCCTTCAACTCGGTAGGATTGAGACAACTATTGCAATTTATGAATGCATCTTATAAAAGAATCACAAAGGTAAAACCTTTGTGGAAGTTCAAAATGCCGCATATTGAATATGCCCAAGTAGGACCGACTCCATTAACCATATGTTTCGAGTCTGCTATTTCTATGTTGGATATCAATGATGTACTAAAATGTTGTTTATTTTCACCACCTTTTAAGTAATTCAACATATGTTTTGAGTTTGCCACTTCTATGGTGGATATCAATGATGCACTAAAGTTTTGTTTATTTTTCTCCACCTTTAAGTAATCAACACTTTGTTGCTTCTTCACGTCTCTTTGGGTGTCATTATCTCTTTTGCCAAATTTAAGAAGATATTTGTCAATTAGTTGAAAACGCATAAAAGGCATATAAAAACTCTTAATCCCTCTTAAAAGATGAAGCAATAGCGGGGTAATTTTTCCAGAAACTTTATTTTATAATTTTAGATGGAGATGTTGATGGTTAAGGACTTGCTGCTAGCAGTTGCATGAGCTGCCCTTACACAGGGATTGCAAGGTTCTTTTAGAAATGGACTTGGCATGCAATAGCCTTGGGCGTTGGCCAAGTTGCTAGAATTAATCAATAGTCATGTTAGCACAGAAGATTACAATAACCTGACATCCACTTCGACTCGTAAGGAGTTCCAAACTTTGGGCCGTGAACCTCGGGGAGGCTCTAATGACAGTATGAACCAGATCGTAAGATGGAGGAGAGAAGGATCGCAGAGTTTTGCAGATTGGTCGAACCGTATCCATCTATATTGGCATCTATATTGGTAAGATAGAGCTCGAGTGACCACTCAAAATCGTAGGGCAGCCACCCACTCTGCAAGAGTCATCCCACATTAGCAACATGTTAAGGAGTCACTGTCAACCCATCACTATTTGGTGTCTCCCTCCTTGAGAGTATCCCCAGCGAAGTTGGTAGATACTTGTCAGAACAATGACTATTAGGGGCACTTGAGAGATACCTCCAGATATTGCATCTTCAATAAAGACCATGGACATGATATTGAGAAATGTGGACTTTTTAGGAATTTAGTGGAAAGAGTTCATTCTTATTGACCATAAAAGGAGGCCAGTGAAGGCACCCATAGACGATTGGAGTAATGAGCTGATCGCAGCCTAGGTTATTCACAAAAGATTGGAGGTACCTACCATCTTGGGAGGATCAAGAGAAGAAGTTGCTCGCTTGATAACAACTTTGGTTAAGAAGG
Source organism: Papilionanthe hookeriana x Papilionanthe teres (assembly GCA_022702705.1). Lineage (NCBI taxonomy): Eukaryota > Viridiplantae > Streptophyta > Magnoliopsida > Asparagales > Orchidaceae > Papilionanthe > Papilionanthe hookeriana x Papilionanthe teres. The sequence continues at coordinate 48,371,207 of CM040431.1, forward strand.
TAAACTCAATTGTGGCATCCAGTGGACTTGTTATTGAGATGGCACCGATCACTTTTGTAGAGGCTAATAATCTCTTGAGTGGGAATCTATTGAATGAAGTGGTAGCAATTATGAACCAAATCTTCAATTAGACAATTGAAAGCATCTTAATTGACATCTAGAGTGTACAACATTAATTTTTAACATGCATATGACAAAATGAATCTTGGATGTTCCACAACCCACCCCACCCGCCCCCCGTCCACTTTATGAGTTCTTTGATAAGAGGTGGGAGATCGACAAGATTGGTTTGTTAATCACACAGGTAGAATGGAAATGACAATATATGGCTATGTCTGACTTTATCATTATAGATGTGCCTGTCACTTACAATGCAATCTTCAATAGGCAGCTCTTGATTCACTCAGGCCAGTTGTCTTGACCTACTATGTCATAGTAAAATTATAACAAAAAGATGGGAATTCAGAGCGGAGGAATTTGATACAACTAAGAGATTATTACTTGATGGCTGTGTGAAAATTGTAGAAAGGTGCCCTCCAATTAGAGGTGGAAAGAATTGCAAGGTTGAAGATTACGGAGATGGAGAAAGTCCATGCTAGTGAAGGGAACCCACAATTCAATTTCCAATTAGTGCCACTTTAATCATAGATAACAAAGGAGTAGTTGTTCAAGGCATTCTGTGAAGAAATTGAGGTGTTCAACTAGACAACAACAAAAATACTTGTGTTAAATAATAATGTTGCTTGCCACCAGTTGAATGTTAGGAATTAAGCCAGGCTAGTAAAATAGAAAATTAGGAAGATGATCGCCATCCTAGATGAACCTATTCGACAAGAGTGTAAAAGTTATTGGATGTGGAATTCATAAGAGAATCCACATTTGCCTTTGAATGTGATGATGGTACAAAATGTATATGGAAAATAGAGAATAATATGTGTTAATTTCACTAACATAAATTTTGCTTGTCCTAAGGGTAGGTACCACACTATCGAGAATTGCCACTATGGTCAACTCAACAATAGGATTTTCTGTGATGAGTACTCTTGAAGCTTTTTTGAGCTTTCACAAAAAAATGGATGCACCCCACCGATTTTGAGGTAACGATCATCATAGTTGAGGATTTTTTTTTTACTTTCGAGTCATGTCTTTTGGGCTGAAGAATGCTATATCACATATCAGAAAATGATGAACCAAATCGTTAAGGGGCAAAAAGTGAGAAATATTGAAATATGTATTGATGCTCTGCTAGTGAAAAGTAAGGTCCTAGAGCAACATTTACTTGACCATTTGGAAAACTTTCGCTTGCATAAAGAAATACTATGTGTATGAACCCATGAAAGTGCAACTTTGGAGTCGGGTTTGAAAAATTTTTTGGGCTCTTCGTTCATGAGGATATAAAGATGAAACCAACTGTGGGCTTTGGCTTCTCTAAAAATGACAATGAGAGAATTTTACAGGAGTTTCGGGTTAAATTTTAGAAAGCAAATGAAATTTTAGATAAGGCCTTACCCTAAGATATCGACCACATTTTGTGAGGATCTTAGATTTGGGATTTGAGGGTTTCTATAGGTGTAAGCCCTTATGATTAGTTTCCTCTCTCGATAATGCGATTATTTTTTATTTAGGCTAGTCATTATAAGCTAATTATTTATCATATAATAGAAACAATTTAATTTTGGATTATAGACATTTATTACCTTGCTTAAAGTGGATAACGAGGAGAATTATAAATAACATGATCAAGATCTTATGGTTTCATTATCTTCATAGAGGAGGTAGTCGACCCTATTTAACTGACATGTCTAATTATTGACTTCTTTTTTATATTCATTTAATACCTATTTTTAATGATATTGCATTTTAATGGAAGATATTTTACATATTTTTAGTTTCAGGTACAAGAAATAGAACATTAGAGAAAATGAAGCGAAATGAGGTTAAAATGAAGCGAAATGAGGTTAAAATGATGCAAGAATGACATCACATAATATGGTGTCGTGGTGCCAGCTTTTGGCTCCATAACGTTAATTCTCGTACACAATAGACGCCATAACGTCAGAAGCGATTTTGACATATATGCAATGAATTTGGATGAATTTTGAAGAGGTGCTTGAAGTGACTTTTGGTTATTTTCAGAACTTTATTAAAAGGGGCCCTTGGCTTGTCGAAATGGATTCTCCTGATGGGTGCGTTAGTTATTAGGGGTGAGAGTAAGAGAGGAGAGTCTTTGATTGTGTAAGAAGGGTTTGGAGATACCTTGAAAGGAATTTCAGACTTTACTTGGGGAGAAGTTTAAGATAAATACTTTGTATTTGTGTTTTAGTTTTTGTTGTTAAGACTTTACTTTAAATATAAATCATGTTTTGTTATGTTATCCCCATGAATTCTGAGTAGTTTTTTTTTCATTCTCCTTGCAATAAGAAGTAATCATGTGGAGGATTTGATTTGTTCTAAAAATTGTGATGGTTTTTCACCGGTTCTTAATTTACTTTGCAAACTAACCAATTATGATGTTAAAATCCGTTGCAAAACATAATGACCCGGGAGGGCTATGATTTTACTCAACTTGTGAATACCATGTTAACCTTTAGGATGGGAGGCCGACTCAGTCCACTGGTTAGTGCAAATAGATAGAGATATAAGTTTTGATGGGCGTATAATTGATGTTTCTAGGGTGACAAGCTAGATCCTCTACCAATTTGGTCTAATGTTGGAATTAAGGGTCCCTGGTAGGACCTATAGAGAGGGCACAATCGGTAATCTAGAAGTAAGAGACTATAATCTACTCAGCACTACCACACAAGCTGAAATTAACTTTAGATTAACTAATGTTCATTATGCTCAGAATGGGTAAAGAATAGGTCTTCTTCTTATTTGTCACAATACAACTTTTTTATCTTTAAACATTTAAATTCCTACATTGATAATGATCTCTTTGCAAGAGGAAAGATCTTTTTATAGCATTTGTACTCTTTTTAAACCTTATTAGTTTAGAAAATCTGCGTAGAATTAAATTGAGCATATATTTAATTCTAATCTTTTACAAATATTTCGACATTATTCTTTTATAAATTGTGTTTACAGTTTTAGTGGAAGTTTTTCTAAGTCATTATAAAAAGTTACAGTTTCTTTGTGGAATCGATACTGAGATTTTAAAAAAAAACTCTATATTGCTTGAAACGATACGTATACTTGCATAGTACTCCTAGTATGAAAGCTATTAATCGATATTTTAAAATATTTCATTTGTTCACACTAATCGCTATATATATATTGGGTCAAGTTTTTGGCCATCTTTTGGAATATAAATATTTGTGTACTTGTGGGTCGGGTCAAGTTTTTGGTGTCGTTGCCAGGGAATCGACAAAACTTTTTAACTTAGAAATTTTCTTTGAATTGTAAATTTTTTTGGAACTTCATTTAAAAATATAGAGAATATATTTTCAGAAAATTAAAATTATAAAAATTATAAAATCTGAAAATTAAAAATTAGAAAAAACTGAAAAATTAAGAATAGTTTTTAGGAGTATTTTTATTTTCGGAATTTTTATCTTTTGCATGCGTAGTTCGGGATCTGAAGGTTTAGTGTCTTACGATTCTTAGTTAGAGCGGACGATAAAAAAAAAATTAGAAAACAAAAAGGACTTCATAATTTTCAAGAAATGACAAATATATCACAAAATAATATTGATATTCAAACTGCTAAAAATGAACATCATAACATACGAAGGCTTTTAAGAGACTATGCAAACCCTACAACAGATGAAATTCACGTAAGCATACAAACCCTGATGTAGCGACTTGAACTTAAAACTGCTACTATATAAATGGTACAAAACAATCAGTTTTGGGGTACATCATCTATGGATCTAAACTTACACCTTACAAGTTTTTTGAAACTGTGTGCTACATTTAAATATAACACCGTGTCAAACGATGCTGTCAGACTTATACTTTTTTTTCATTAAAAGATAAAGCTAATGTGGTTAAACTCGTTAGCACCTGGATCTATTAGAACTTGGGGGGATTTAATGCAGAAATTCTTAGCTAAGTATTTTCCTCCTTAAAAAACTGATAAGTTTAGAAATGATATTACTTCTTTTACTCAGTATAAAGGTGAGTTAATATACGAAGTCTGAGAAAGATTTAAGGAACTCCATAAAAAGTGTTACATCATGCCTTTCTAGACTGATTAATCGTTCAAATATTTTATAATGAATTAGTATGATCCTTTAGATCTATCATAGATGCTGCTGCTGGAGGTTCATTAATATCAAAATCATTAGATGAAGCTTGTGCATTAATCGGAGAGATAACTACGAATAATTTTAAATTTTCAATGATCATTTGAAATGGTAAATCCTAAGAAAATAGTTAGTATTCATGATATTGACGCTATTTCTATAGTAGCATCTCAAATTATTGCTTTATTTAAGAAGATAGATCAAATTGGAATGAACCTTTCTCAATCACCTCATGTGATTTAAGAAAATTTATTAGAACATATGATTGATTCTCAAACTACATTAGAGACTTTAAATGCAATTAATAATAGATCAAATAACCCATGTTCTAACTATTAAAACCCATGTTGGAAAAATCATCCCAACTTTAATTTGAATAACAATTTTAGTGGTGGAAGTCAACAATGAGGGAATAACCAAGTGAACCCATTGGGAAACTGGAATAACCAGATTAACTCTAACTATAGACTTTCTTATCCTCCCGAATTTAGTAGCAACCTACAAATTAAAGTGAAAAAGCTATCTTTAGAAGAAGTGATGTTACAAATAGAAAATTAATTACAAAGTCAAGGTGCTGCAATTAAAAATATGGAGAATCAATTGGAATAAATTGCTAACACACTTAACAATAGATCTAAGGGAACGCTTCCTAGTAATGTTGAAGTCAATCCAAGAGAAAAGAACAAAGAGCAAGAGCAAGTTAAGGCGGTCCAACTCAAGAATGGTAGATAATTGGAAACTAAAGAACAAAAAGAGATTGAAGTTGAGAGATAAATTGAAGAAACTGAGAAAACTGAAGAAACCATTGCGGGAGGCCTTGCACTTGTAGAGAGGAGGCCGAAAAAAAGAGGCCGGCGGTTGTAGGGTACAACAAGGAGGGTCGACAGCTGCAAACTTCAATTGGAAGGGCTGGCGGCTAGTAGTTCCCGCAGGAGAATTTGTAGGGTAGGCTGACAGTGGCTGCAGGAAAGGCTGGGGGTGTCTGGGAACTTCAGTTAGATCCCGGCTCTGATACCATGTTGAAATATTGGAGCAGAGTAGTTTATCTTATTGATAGAAAGAGAGGTATATAAACCTTATTGCAATGGCACTCATAAGGAAAGAAATAAAAACAGAATAAAGGGGAATGCGAAAGAAATAAAAACAAAATAAAGAGAATTATGAAAATAAATAATAACAAACTAAAGAAAATATGCATGTTAATAACCGTTAGGAATAGCCATTATTATTTTAATATTCTAATAAAGCTCATTCTTTGACTTTGATATAAAGAAATAAAAACAGAATAAAGGGGAATGCGAAAGAAATAAAAACAGAATAAAGAGAAATATGAAAGTAAATAACAACAAACTAAAGAAAATATGCATATTAATAATAGTTAGGAATAGCCATTATTATTTTAATATTCTAATAAATTGTGTTTATTGGATGCCCATTCTTTGACTTTGTATCCAAGCACATTCCTTCAAATTTAATCATTATTCTCCATCCACTTCAGGTTGAGAACTCAGAGATGTCCTGCAGTCTTGAAAATTTTTACCATATATCGGTTGCATCAAAAGCTGTCACAAGGAAAAAGAATTGATTTGGGAGTTGCGGACTTAACATCTTCAAGTTTTAATGAAAATAGTTTGCCAGCTAGACATGTTTTGATTGGAAGGATGTGACGAGTGACATATACGGATAAAATGAAGTTCATAAGTGGGTTTTCCTAATTTTTCATATCTACAATTTATAATTTGATGCAAATTTAAAACATACTATAGACTAAGGAAACTCCATATAAGTGATTTTAATGCATATGATGAAATTGAAAGATTTGATCTCTTATATTGACATCACAAAGGGATTAACAGAGTCCTGGATTTTTTGGTAACTGATTATTAAATCTTTTCTTACTTGAGATGAACAATAGCATTGAATAATCTATGATGAAAAGTGTTCTATCAGCAACTTTATGATGAACAGTATTTTATTGTTCAAGTATCTTTTCTGCTTTAATACTAATACAAATTAATTGCAGACGAGATCAAGCCTTCACATTTGGGCCTTGAGCAAGAGGCTTCGTTAGTTCGGAATTGGAGGGGCCCAAATGCTTCAAATGGGAAAAAGATCTCTAATGGGGACAGCCAATCTATGCTTCCAATAAAATACTTGCATATACATGAATGCGACAACTTTTCTGTATGTTTCATTATCTTTTATTCTGATTTCGTTAAGTTTGACCATGTAGAATACTTCATTGCGCTTATCTTCTTCCCTTCATGTAGATAAAGGTCGTGCCTTGGAATTTCGCTAGAGTCAAATGGGTTACTAAAGATGGTTATGTCAAACACGCGCGCGCGCGCGCACACACACAAATATATTGCGCGCACGCGCGCGTGTGTTTGACATAATATTATGAAAAAATCAGGTGTTTTTTTTTTGTAAGAGGTCAAATGTGTTTAATGTTTAGATGAGGCTATGATGCTACACCATCTTATGCACAAATCACAGCTCCAATATTATTTATTTATTTATTTTTAAAATTTTGAGTCACTTGCCAGTGGCTGTGGTTAAACTTTTAAATGATAAATGAATATGATCCATCATTAAGCCTCCATACCCATGAGCACAGTCTATTAGGGCTGCCCGGTTTCATAGGTTTATGATCGGCCCACCCATTTGTCAACCCTGCTTTTCTTTTATATCATTTCTCATGCCTTCTTAAAAATCCATGCAGATTGGAATATTTTGTATGCCGCCTTTATCTGTAATACCCCTGCATAATCATCCTGGAATGACTGTGTTGAGCAAGCTTCTCTATGGCACTTTGCGTGTGAAATCCTATGACTGGATTGATATGATTGGGCCCTTTGATTCATCAGAAGGCGAGTATCTTACTCTTCTGCCTCTATTTTATGTTTAATATAAATGCGACAGCAGTTTTCTACCTGGATAGCTCTTGTTTGCTCTGTCCCCGTATAGCTTTATTTTGGGGCAAAGTTTCTTTCTTTCTTTTTTTTTTTTCTTTTTTTGGGCGTCCAATGAGTTTTTGACACATAGACATACAAATTGCTTGGCCTGGAGATAACCTTTGATGGTTCAGCCTTATTTTAACGCATAATTTTTTAAATATGTTTGCTTATGTCGAAACTTTAATTTGACTATATTTAGGTGATGGGACAATTGCATGAAAAGTCATTTTGTCACACACTGGTGACTAAATGTTGGTTGCTTCTTTGTTTATCCTCAAAAAGATAACATTACTCTCATGGAGACTTTTACAACATCTGATGATGGGTAAAGTTCTTGATGATCTATTTTAGTTTTTAAGTACTTTCTTAGAATTCTGGTTAGTTGACAAGCTGATTTATCTTTTAGTTAATTCGCTTGGCATTTCATTTGTCTTTGTTGTGGTGTGTGAGTAAATCTAAAATCTGAAAAGAAGCATGCCAAGTTGTTTTATGCACTCTTATGGCCTGTTTGTGTCAGCTGCAGCTTTTTAGCTTTTCAACTGCAGCTGCGCTCCCTTAGGAAGCTGCTATGTGGAAGCTTTGCGGGAAAGTCGATCACTTGTTTATTCTTCGTCATGTACAAGCTGTACTATGAAGCAATTGTTTCTAGAAAAATGATCATTCGCAGAACTGTGCCACATTTTGATACTTGAAAAATAGAATTCAGTTCAAAACAATAAAGAAATTCAGATACATAACGCACTTAATAGTGATTATCAAGAGTGCAAGAAAAAGAAGAGAATTATTAAAATTACATTTAATAAAATGATTAAATTGTTTTCAACGTGCAAGTTGTGTATGTCCCGTGCCACAACGTCCTCCAATGACACTGTCAAATCCTGATCATCGCCTGCAGTGGAATCTGACGTACTGTCCGCCTACCGAAAGAAGTCACACTTCTCGGTCATGCTCTTGGCACTTGTAGAATCATCTTCTGTAAATGTAAGCCTGACGTGACGTCAGTAGAGTAGTGCAGTGCACAGTGGCAGAGCAGTCGTCGGGATGTCCCTGAAACTCTTGAGCTCATCTTTCTTGATTCCTACAAAATACAAATCATTAGTGTTGCCAAGAATTGAATTTGCTAAAAGAAATAATTGAAAAAATAAATTTTGGAATAACGTAAAATTTTTCAAACCAGCATTATAAAAGATGAAGTACAGGTGACTCCGAATAAAATAAATATAGCTCTGAATGCTTGATACCAAACATTAATTCTATGAATATTTTTTCAAAGGAAATTAATTAAACATAGTACTAAATAATTTACAAATATAAATGCAATCATCTTTATGCCAACACATCAATAATATGTTCCCTCAGCTCAGTCATTTCGCTTGCATCTTCCCCCACTTTAGAACAAATAGTGGATGCATCATGCTCCGCTCGCGGCAGTGAATGCCAGAGGTGGTACTCATATACTCTGAGGGTATATGCTTCTGATTCTCGTCGGCTCTACGGAAGTCAGTATCGTTTCAGGAATGATGTCGCCGAATATAATTATGCAGAACCATCTTATCAATTACAATCCAGACATGTTTGGTAAACGGTTAAGATGATAGCCCATTTTTTCTTCCAAACACCAAAACTCCTCTCGATAACACCTCGGTAGGAAGAATGTCGCTCATTAAACATCTCCTTCCTACCACATGTAACGTAGCTAACACGCTCAAAATTATTATATTTTATCTCGTATCCGGAAAGGGTTTGAGATACCTTCGTTGCAGCAGATAGCTAACAACCACCAAATAATATTTGTCAGAGATGTTTTGCACGTACAGTATCAAGCATAAATTAATAACTAGAGTATTTGAGGCTAAAGCATACCTGAGAGGTGTAGGAAGTTGTATTTGGTATTCCACGTTGCTGCTCTGAAAATTCTGCTGTTATGTGCACTACTCTCTCAACCGGGCATGACGAAAGTAAAACACATGTTAGAGCCGCAAACGATCATGATGTTCTGCGTCGACAACCTGCAACTTTTGATAAATGCAACCTATTCGCTATTTGAAACCCGTGTATCAACGTGAGTTTCATCAATTGCTCTAATGCAATCCTACACAAATAAGAACGAGTTCAAATTATAAGACATGCATATTTAAATTTAAATGACTTAAATTTAAAAAATTACATTGAAGAACGACATGTAGCGTGCATCGTGTAGAATTTTCGAAGGCATCCGTTTGAAGTTAGGACCTATTGGTTTGATAACTTGCGTAAAAATGCTGCAAGTGCATTCAAACCGTCCGAAAAGTATCTATTAATTATCTCAGAGGAGTGTTGGAATTGTTTCATCGCACCTTACATTGACTCGTTCTGCGTTAATATGTACAGGATGATTGTTAATACCCAGCGTGTAGTCGTCCTCAACGACCCATGAAGTCCGTGACGTCCGCTATGTTCTGCCAGAAGATTTATAAATATGTCTTTGGTCATCCAGAACATGTTGCTGAATCAATTGGGTGTCCGACAAGCAATTCCCCAACCCATTTGTCCCCAATAAACAACGATGTCAAACATGGAGAGCGATGGACATATGTCTCTTAATATTTGTTGATCAAATAGCTTACTGCATTTCTTCTTCTCCGTTATCTTCGTCTGAATCCATGTAGTAACTGAGACAAAACAAGTTTAGTAAATGATGAATAAATCATGACCCAAACAGTAGTGATATATGAGCGATGATGATTTATTAATAATCAACCTATATGAATATTATCGTGCAAAGTGCCAAGCAGGTGAAATAACCAAATAGCAATACAATGAAACAAAGAAATAAAAGCTTCCCAAACATTAGCAAATAGAACAAATGAAAAAAATGATCTCAAACATGTCGCTCATAAAATCGCCATAGATACGCCACCCTCTTTTCTTTTGGAATCGTAACAAAAAAAATCTCTGTGGGTGGGATTTTCAAACAATTCAAGTGCAAATAAGTACAATGACCAATCCTCGGTAATTTCCTTGTCCGCATCCAGAATTTGCACGATCTGCTGAATGGAAGTAGTCAGTACTGAACGCGTGTAAGGGATAGAGGAAGCTACTAGCTGTGAAATATGGGTTCTGAGGTAAGCTGCTTAACCTTTCATTTTACTCCGCACCCGGGCTCGCTTGGTACAGCAGGTGGACTCGACTACCGGTCTGGGGAGTTCGGTCGAGTCAGCCGACAGATCGACCGCTAACTTCTCATGGGTGGCAACAAAACCTGTCTGACTGGGCGTGCATGTATATATGCCTGTAGCGACGACGGCCCCGAACATCGTGTTCAACTTCTCTAAATCGGTGTTAAGGCAACAAAGCTTAAATTTCTGCGCAGTTGGCACCACCTACAAAAAACATATCATACAATTCAATTAGTACATAAAATTAAAATGAACAAATTAGAGCACTTGAAAAAATCCTCACTGCAGGTCTTTCTGTAAACCACTTCTTTGAAGCATCAATAGTTCGCTTCACCAGATCCCACTCCAAACCCGTTGATTCGCGTTTGAGTTCCTTCCAAAGTTAGTTGATCCGATTTGTTCTTCAACTACATCCTGTCATACACTTAGCTTGTACTCTCTTTGAATTTCTTGATTATGTTATGTCACACTTCCTTGTTAAAAAATTTTGTGGGCCTATTTTCCAAAATCAATTTCAATGAGGCAAATGTCACAAAAATTATTTTTGTTTTCTTATCCCATGGTGCGAGTGTTGAAGCCTCTTTGACCTTAGCCATTTTACTATGATAGCCAAAAAACAAACATACATGAGTAAGAGCATTTAAAAAGAAAACCTTACATTTCTCTGCCTCATTTCAATCAGACCGTCACAGTGTGTGTGTGAGAGAAATATATTTTTCTTATCATCATATTGCCCTATGTAATATCACGAGTAAATTTCAGTGGGTTTGAATGGAATTACAGTCTCATTCTTTCTTCTTCTATGTGTCATTTCACACTGCGTGTGTATGAAAGAAATATAATTCTCTTCTCATTATAATGCCACAGGCGGTACCACTAATAAATATCAATGTCCGGGAATGAAAATATACATATTTGCAATAAACAGTGATGTAAAAAAAAGAGAAGCATTGCTCATATAACTGTCTCATTCTTTCTTCTTCTATGATTCATTTTACAATGTGTGTGTATGAGAAATATACTTCTCTTCTCATCAGAATGTCATAGAAGATACCACTAGTAAATTTCAGTGGTTGGGAATGAAAGTATACATATTTGTCGTTAGCTGTGAGACAAAATATATATATATATATATATATATATATATATATATATATATATATATATATATATTGGTCGCATCACTGTCTCATTCTTTCTACTTCTCTCTTATTTCACAGTGTGTGTGTGTGAGAAATATACTTCTCTTCTCATCAGAATCCCACCGACTGTACCACTAGTAAATTCAGTGGTTGGGAATGAAAGCATACATATTTGCAACAAGTTATGATGCCATAAAAAAGAGAAACATTGCTCACATAGATGTCTTATTCTTTCTTCTTCTACGACTCATTTCACAGTCTGTGTGTGTATGAGAAATATAATTCTCATCAGAATGTCACAGGTGGTACCACTAGTAAAATTCAGTGGCTGAGAATGAAAATATACATATTTGCAATAAGTTGTGATGCAAAAAAAGAGAAACATTGCTCATATAACTCCCATTCTTTCTTCTATGACTCATTTCACTGTGTGTGTGTTGAATATACTTCTCTTCTCATCGGAATACCACAGGTGGTACCAATAGTAAATTACAGTGTCTGAGAATGAAAATATACATATTTGCTACTAGCTTTGAGACCAAAAAATAAAATAAAACAAAATAATGCTTACATCACTGTCTCATTCTTTCTACTTCTCTGTCTCATTTCATTGTGTGTGTATGAGAGAAATATATTTTTCTCATCATAATACCTCAGGTGGTACTACTAGTAAAATTCAGTGGCTGAGAATCAAAATATACATATTTACTACTAGCTGGGAAACAAAAAAAAAAAAAAATAGCGCTCTTATCACTTCTTCGTTATTTTTACTTCTCTGCCTCAATTCATAGTGTGTGTGTGAAATATACTTCTCTCCCCATCAGAATGTCACATGTAATACCACTAGTAAATTTCAATGTCTAAGAATGAAATCATACATATTTACAACTAGAAAAAAAAGAAGCATTGCTCACATAACTGTCTCATTCTTTCTTTTTCGATGACTTATTTCACAGTGTGTGTGTGAGTAATATACTTCTATTTTCATCGGATTGCCACATGTAGCATACTAGTAAATTTCAATAGCTGAAATGGTATTATGCATATTTTCTACTAGTTGTGAGGCCAGTAGTAAATTTCAATGGCTTTGAATGAAAGTATACATATTTGCAACTAGTCATGATGCAAAAAAAAAAAAAAAAGAGAAACTTTGCTCAGATAACTCTCTCATTTTTTCTTCTTTTATGACTCATTTCACAGTGTGTGTGTGAAATATACTTCTCTTCTCATTAGAATACTATAGGTGGTATCACTAGTAAATTTCAGTTGCATGGAATGATATTATGCATATTTACTACTAGCTATGAGACAAAAAAAAAAAGAAAAACATGGCTCACATATCTGTCTTATTCTTTTTACTTCTCTGCCTCACTTCACAGTGTGTGTGAGAATTATAATTCTCTTCTCATCAGGTTGTCACAGGTGGTACCACTAGTAAAATTTCAGTGGATTCGATTCACATTATACATCTTTGCTACTAGCTATGAGACCATTAGTAAATTTCAATGGCTGGGACTGAAAGTGTATATATTTGCAACTAGTTGTGATGCAAAAAAAAAAGGAGAAACATTGCTCACATAACTGTCTCCTTCTGACTCATTTCACAGTGTGTGTGTGGGAGAAATATACTTCTCTTCTTATCAGAATGTCACAGACTAGTAAATTTTAGTGGCATGGAATGATATTATGCATATTTGCTACTAGCTGTGAGGCAAAAAAAAAAAAAAAAATTGACTCACATCACTGTCTCATTCTTTCTATTTCTCTGCCTCAGTTTACAGTGTGTGCGTGTGTGAAATATACTTCTCTTATCATGTGAATGCCCCAAGTGATACCACTAGTAAATTTCATTGGTTTTGAATGAAATTAGACATATTTGTAACTACTTGTAACGTCAAAAAAAAAAAAACAAACTTGACTGAAAGTGTATATATTTGCAACTAGTTGTGATGCAAAAGAAAAAATGAGAAACATTGCTCACATAATTGTCTCCTTCTGACTCATTTCACAGTGTGTGTGGGAGAAATATACTTCTCTTCTTATCAGAATGTCACAGGTGGTACCACTAGTAAATTTCAGTGACATTGAATGATATTATGCATATTTGCTACTAGCTGGGAGGAAAAAAAAAAAAAACTTAGCTCCCATCACTGTCTCATTCTTTCTATTTCTCTGCCTCATTTCACAGTGTGTGCGTGTGAAATATACTTCTCTTATCATGTGAATGCCCCAAGTGATATTACTAGTAAATTTCATTAGTTTTGAATGAAATTAGACATTTGCAACTACCTGTAACGTCAAAAAAAAAAACATGATTCACATAACTGTCTCATTCTTTCTTTTTCTATGGCTCATTTCACTGTGTGTGTGTGTGTGAAATATACTTCTCTTCTCATCAGAATGCCACAAGTGGTAGCACTAGTAAATTTCAGTGACATGGAACGATATTACGCATATTTGCTAGTAGCTGCGAGACAAAAAAAAAAAAAAAAAAAAAAAACATGGCTCACATCACTGTCTCATTCTTTCTATTTCTTTACCTCATTATGCATATTACATATACTGGCTACTAGCAGTGAAACCAAATAAAAAAATTAAGAAAACCAGGGAATGATCCATCACACAAAAACTATCACCATATAGAAGCACCAAACCAATAAAATACAACCAAAACTATACAGTGCAGAGCAACGAGAAATGAAAATGTCTCAAAAAAAATATTGGGAGAGGATAGCGCAACAAGGTGGACTCCGGCGCGTCGGTTAGGTCGGAGGAATAAGAAGCTCCGCGGGAAATATAAAGAGCAGAAAACAGGAATACGGGGTCGAAAGAGGGATATGCGCATAAAAAACTTGAGAATAAATGCGGGTCGCGAGGTCGATCCCACATCCCGCTTTTTAGTTGTGCGTCGCTGCCACCGCGATTGGAAAGCCACCCCAACGACGAAATGTCACAGGCCGTTGCCGCGACGCGCAAAAACAGCCGCCCCAAACGGGGCCTTAGATACATCATATAAATCTCCAAAAAAGGATTACTATAAAATAAAATTGAGCATATAAATATTGAAGCATTCTTTGAAGTAGATTAGGCTGGCTTAGTAGAAGACAGGATATCAATCTCAGGATACTACATCTTTATTGGGGAACTTTGATCATATAGAAAAGCAAGAAACATGCAGTTGTTAACTAGATCTAATTTTGAAGCTAATTACATATTTTGCTTGTGAAATGTTAGTAAAGTTGTTCTAGGGGTGTATGGTTTTCCCATTGCTTAGCCTGTGGCTATGTTATGCGGATGTAGTGCTTTCATCTAAGTAGTCATCAGTCTTTGTTTCTATGAATATATTAAACATATTGAAGTACGTTGCCATTTAATACAAAACGTGCTTTTTCATAAAATTATTACACATGTTTTTCAGTTCCTAACTAGTGGCAAATATGTTTACAAAATTTTTGGTCGCGCACTGATTTCCCATCTACGTACATGTTAATTGATATATAAGCTCCAGCGTAAGAGTTTTGGCATTCTCGCTATATTAGATAGTATTTTTAGTATTGGAAGGCATTATATTAAGGGTATAAGCTTTTAATTATTTCATAATTTGAGCTATTATGCTCTTCTGCTCTTCTGCTTCTTTTTTGTTGTTGTATCATCCTTCTTGCCTATTTATTGACTCTTTATTCAGTCAACAACACAAACAATCCTTTCCTCGCAACAATTTGCTTGTCAGCGCAAAAATTTGATCCATTTTGGACACATTAGAAGCCTAACATACATATGTTTACCCAAGTATTTTATACAACGTAAACGCTTGCTCAGACCATTTTGGTGCTAGCTATTTACTCGTACTTCTCCTGCTTTCTATTGAACATAAATTTCAGCGAGGCCAGCAAAGCTTGTTAAAGACGGTGAACTGTCGGCACCCTGCGGCACTACAGTGCTTTATCCTACTAGTGGTGGCAACCTTCATTCATTCAAAGCGTTAACTCCCTGCGCTCTCTTTGACATTCTCTCACCCCCTTATTCTTCAGAAGATGGAAGGCACTGCTCATATTTCCGGAAATCCTTGAGAAGGTATCCATTAGGTAAGTATGTATGTATATTGTTATCATAAACTACTGAGTTTGTAGTTTTGGACTTCCGAACGTAATTTGTATTTCTTCAGGAGACATTGATGGTGTCTTACCGGATGGAACAAATGACTCTGAAATAACTTGGTTGGAAGAATACCAGCCTCCTGAAAGCTTTGTGGTAAGGAGGGGAGTATATAAAGGCCCTGTTATTAAAACATAATGCTTGCTGTGTTGTAATAGCATATCAGTAGTTGCATTAAATAGTTATTAGTTTAAGGCTATCTGATTTGGGAATAATTATGAAAATAATATCTGTTATCATGTTGTAATTCAGTATTTTATACGGTAATTTTTAATAGTTTTTTGCATCTTCTGCTTCCATATAGAGGTAGATGCCGCAAATTTTTTGTTGGCTTTCTAATGTCTACATTTTAGGTGACCCATGAAAATGTTATTTACAAGCTTGGATTACCATAAAGGAACCATTCATATGAATGCATGAAATAGAGAGGTAAAGAGTGGGATTGAGAATTGAGGAGTCTTTTGAAATCCCACTTCATCTTCTCCCTAGCAAGAACTCACAAGTTCCTGGTTATCTTGTTATTTGCTGGGAAGATTTGATACTCATTGAGTCTTTTAAGGGTTTTAGACTTTACACCTACTGGTTAGTTTACAATGGCTTACATATTTATGATTGTCGATCACTCGAAATTGTGTTTTAATGGTGTGGGACTATCACTCAACCAAGGCATTGCATGGTCTCTCTTTTCCATCACCCTTGCACATGCCGACCAACCATTCGGTGAATTTAACTGACAATATTGACATTTGCTCAATAAAAGATCATTAACAAATCAGCGTAATGTAAGTGTTGTACCTGAAAACGATCCATTTTAACTATCATATACAATCTACTCATTGATTTCAATCATCACTTTGTTTATATTACATTGCTGCTCATTTTAGTAGTGAAGTTGCTTTTACTTTTGTCTCTGAACTGTTACTTCCTGTTTCCATTGCTGCTCATTTTAGTAGTAAAGTTGCTATTACTTTAGTCTCTAAACTGTTACAAATATACCAATATTTTCTTACCTGAGTTTAAGTTTCTTATAGAGTTCTCAGAATTAAATATCCCATTGGTCTCGTCTAATTTATGCTTATAGTTATATCTTTCAAAAATTTTCCAACATAACGGTTATTTGCATCTTCTTCCCTATTTTACTTCATGAGGTGCTATAGTGATACATTTTGATATTTATTGTAGTGGGAAATTACACAAATTTTGAGTTTATCCATCCTATCATTTGTTGTGAAAAACGACAGCAATAAAGTGAAAAATGGAACGAGAAAAATTGTACGAAGAAAAACAAACACCAGAGCGATACATAGATATACATGGTTCGACAAATTTGCCTATGTCCACAGAGCTGCAGAGGATTTTATTTCTTCGAGGAAATACACCGTTAATCGTATTGACGTTTACAAGAAAATCTCTATTTTCTTTCTCCCTTCCTCTTTCTCTTTTCCTCTTTCTCTCTTAGAGGACTTGGCTTGGCCCTTGCTTAGCTCTTACTTGACACTTCATTTGGCTTAGCTTTCTCCAAGTCAAAAGAGGCTATATATAGAAATCAAGAGAGTGGTAGGTGAGATTCTTAATTAGAAATCTAATTAATTTGGACCGAGTCTCCACATTACCTAACATCATTAACATCTAATATGCACCTCTCAAACCATCAATTATTTGTGGGTAATATTATGCACAAAAGTTAAGTTGAGCTCACGTCTTAAACTATATGAACTTGATTTTACATATTGGAAATGCATAGATCATTGTGATTAGATAAACTAGAGCATGATACACAATGCAAGCATACTAGGTTTTTATGATAAACATAGATCAACTCATTTACTATATGTTAATAGTAAATATGTTGAAGTGCATGCTCTTAGGAAGTTATACACTTATTTATAAATTGTTGTCCTTTTATTGATTTTGATAATACAAGCACAATGTTCCTTGCAATATCATATCATTTTCATATTAGTTCTATTAAATGTTAAAGACTTATGCTCCATTTGTTATGTTTAGCTTTCACCACATGGAAAGTATATCATTTCTTATGAGAATTATTATATATTTCTCGAGTTCTATCAAATAATTTTATTTTAGATGTTTTGAATATCTTAATATATGAGCTTCACATCTAACTATTTTTCCTTAAATTCTTCCACCTATGCACATAGGCACTATATGAATCCAAATACTTCAACATTATCCTCTTAAAAATAAATTGAATTATTCAAATTGGAAAGTGACTTAAAATGATTTAAATTTAGAACATGCTTTCATAGGGAATGAAGAAGCTACCTAAAATGATAGACATAAATCAAAGATTAGTCATAATGAAAGAAAGATTAACATATAAATAGTACAAGGAAGCTAACTAATGTTAATTTAGATCTACAAATCTTAATTGTGACAAGGAAAAATAGTTGTGATTAATTATATTTTAAATATGATAAATGGGAAAAATTTTAATTAATGGTAATATTAATATTATATTTAAAAGTTTTGTCTTTATATAATTACATAGAATCTTTAAGAAAAATAATAAATTAAATGGTTTTGAATAAGAGATTGAAGGTTGACTGGTTAAATTACTTATGCCATAAATTTCTTTTCCTTGGTCTTATGTAGGGGTGTAAATGAGCAGAATACGAGCCGAGCATGAGTCGAACACTAGCCGTTCATGAACAAAGAGTTGTTTTGACATCTCTAATCACGTACCCATAAGATGTTAAGGATTGAGACAAGATTTAAAAAATTAAAACTTCATTTGATTTTTATTATATTTTCTTAATTAAAACTTTTAATTGATTATAAATCATTGTAGTCTTGTAGTGAATTAAATTTTTAAAAATACTACTCATCAATATATATATATATATATATATATATATATATATATATATATATATATATATATATATATATATATATATATATATATATATAATTAAAGAGTAATATTTCGAGCGAAATTGAGTCGAACACGAATGAACAAATCTTAGTCGTGTTCGGCTCATTAACTTAGTGAATGAACCGAACACGAGCTTCTAAACGAGCCGAACATGAGCTGCTCGCGAACAACGAGCCATTTTGATAGCCCTAGTCTTATGGCACATAGTTAGACTTATCTTCACCTTATGACCCATATGTGGCGTCATTATATTAACTTCCAATTATTTTATTGCTCAAGTTATAATTCAACAAACCTATATTCAATATAAGATGAATTAAAATAATCTAAAATTTGATATTGATTATTTAAATCTAAGCAATAGTAAATAAACCAAAAGAGTGGTTAACCATTGTAGTCAATTACCAAATAAACCTTAATTAAGCATAATCTAGTGGGATTCTAGGCTAACTTAACATAGTATAATTATTTTCATAGCTATCTTTGCCTAGTTAAAGAACTACATAGGCACTATGTTATTATGAATTAATACATGATGACATAAATAACCTTTAGTCCTTTTGGCCTTGGTGAACTCTAGTGATGGTGTTTTGGACATTTTGATCTATAACTTGATTATGAATATTCTCATTGATGTTTAGATGTTAAGAAACATAAGGATATGATATAAAGTAGAAATTATTTTGAGGTGGATTTTAGTTAATATTCCATGCATTGGATGTAAGCATTTAAAAGCTATGTTGAGGGGTAAAATAACGTTTCCTAATGCTCTAGATGTTGTTATAAGAGGACTCGTGAATTTGTGAATCTATATGATTTCGTAGCTCCTTAAACTTTATAGGCGTTTAGATTCATAAATCATTGAATTTGACATTTGTTTTAGCACCTTGGAGAAACATTGAAGTGAAGGATGGAATGGAAAAAATATTATTAATTTTTATTTATTTATTAATCTTTGGTTGTATATTTTATAGAATGATATATATTTTATAAAAAAATTTTAGTGACTTCGACCTTTTATCCAATACCGTATACCTTCAAAGATTTATTATCAGTAGGGCTGTCAAAAAGCTCGTTGTTCGCGAATAGTTCGTGTTCGGTTCGCCGAGAAGTTTGTGTTCGATTCGTTCGATAAGCAAATGAGACGAACACAAACAATTATTTTCGTTAGGTTTGTTAAACGAACCAAACACGAACGGTGGTGTGTTCGTTCGTGGTCGGTTCGTTATTGTTCGAAATATAAAATAATTTAAAATAATTATATATAAAAATTTATGATATTTTAAAAATAATTATATATTACAAAATTTTATCATATTTTAAATAATTAAATTTCTATATATTATAATATATGATAAATTATTAATAATAATAATAATATTATAGTATTGATTATATTAATATAAATATTATAATACTATAATTAATATACCATATTATATATTAAAATGAAACTCTAAACAAAACCCTAAATGCCTTATTCGGTTTGCTTCATTTTGAGAAAGTATGGATTATCTAATGTGTGCGGAATACCTGATCAATTTGCTTCATTTTGAGGAAGTATACTATCAAAGCTAGGACTGTCAAAAAAACTCATTGTTCGCGAACAGTTAGTGTTCGGTTCGTCAGGAAGTTCGTGTTCGATTCGTTCGATAAGCAAACGAGACGAACACGAAAAATTTGTTTTCGTTCGGTTTGTTAAACGAACCAAACACGAACAGTGATGTGTTCGAACATTTCAAACAGGAACACTGGCTCTGTTCGTTCGTGTTCGGCTCGTTTACACCCCTACTTATCAGCATTATTTATTGAAGAACTTGTTTTCTTTTGACAGTTTAATCGTGCCCTTTGAGCTATAATTGTAGCACCAAACAAATTTAATTTGTGTGAAAAATATTTGAGATAAATCTACAAAAACATTTTACCTAACCTCAGTTGTTTGATATTATTCAATGATTGTAACATAATGGAGACAAAATAATTATTATATGTTTTCCAAATTGAGAGCGAAGATGGTCTATCTTTCAACCATTAATACTCTTTTGAACTCATAGTTATGATTCTAATGAAGGATTAAGAGGCCGATTAGAAACATTATAATGAGCTAAGTTGAAAGTTCATTATAAATATCATCATATATCTTGAAATCTTTTAAAATGTAATCATCGAATTAGATTGCCTTATATGCATAAAAGTTAGTGATGAGATTAAGTAATTTAAATAATTATGCCACACATATATTAATAAATAATTTAAAGTAACTACGAGGAACCAGAGAAAAAAATTTTAGAAAAATTTAAGGATAATTACATACATACCAACCAAAAAATTATTAGTTTTATTTTTTTACCGCTGATCAACCCTTAATGCGCTAACTCCCATCAGATCTGGGTGTCGACGTGTTGTGCAAATAAATTTGAGTACCGCCTGCCTTAAGGAGACACTGCACCAGCAGGGTATTCGAAACTAGGACTTGAGGGGACTTACGACCTTCAATGAGACTGTTCTACCAACTAGGGGTGTAAACGAACCGAATACGAACGAACGAAGCTTGTGTTCGTGTTCGGTTCGTTTGAAATTTCGTTTGTTTGAAATAAGCTCGTGTTTGAAATTTTTCGTGAAGTCGCTGTTCATGTTCATTTCTTAACGAATGAGTCAAACACGAGCCGAACACGAGCTGTTCGAGAACGACGAGCCAATTTGGCAGCCCTAATATTAATATATATAAATAATATATTATAGTAATTATATAACTTATATTATATAAATATATAATATCTATATTAGTATATTACTAATATAGTATATTAATATATTATTATTATTAATTTATTATATATTATAATTTATAAAATTTAATCTTTTAAAATATCATAATTTATATATATATAATTATTTTAAATTATTTTATATTTTGAACAATAACGATTCGAACACGAACAAACGCATCACTGTTCGTGTTTGGTTCGTTTAACTAACCGAACGAAAAAAAATTATTCATGTTCGTCTCGTTTACTTATCGAACGAATCGAACACGAACTCAAGACGAACCGAACACAAACTGTTCGTGAACAACGAGTTTTTTTGACAGCCCTACTACCAACAGGCCACAGAACGCGCACTATTAAACATTGAGGGTTCATACAACCCTTCAACTAATTTCACATAGTTTGATGTGAATATCTAAGCATTTTATGTTTTAATGAATAAAATTCTATGTTAATTAAATAAATTTTGTGACAATTAATGAAGTTTAAATAAATAATTTTATTATGAGGTGATTGCCTTTATTCAAATCCTGGTCAAGTCATACCATATTAAATAATGTGTGCCGACCTCATCAATTTGAAATATGCAATTTTTTATTCCCTATAGAAAAGAAAAATTAGCCCATTTATTGAGTGGGCTGACAAAAAGAATAAAGACTTTTTGGTGGGTAATAAAAACAAACGTTACATCGCTTTTTGGGCTGCTTCGTGATTTGGCTTCTCTGCTGATAAAGACAAAAAGTGCCGCCCAATTACAAATATATTGTCAAATTAATGTCCTTTATACCATTCTTATTATAGTTTATATATATATATATATATATATATATATATATATATATATATATATTATTTTAATAAGAAAACTGATATTTAGCAGAGAACTAAATATTGGCTTTCATGCGTCGCGCCCATGATGAGAGCCTAACGCTACGTGTTTAAACGGATCGATCCTCCACTTCACAAGTGTGATCGAACTCCTAACTCAGGTGACTTACATGCCGACCCCGCGAACGCAAGCACAAAAGACATGTTTATGTTTATATATATATATATATATATATATATATATATATATATATATATATATATATATATATATATGATTTTGCAATTCAGTCGTGTCTACTTTTGTAAGAATCCTTTCTTTATTATTCTATTTACAAATTTATCCATGGCCTAGCCAGGTGTGTAAATGAGCCGAGCCAACTCGAGCTCAAACTTGAGCTCGAGCTGACTCGATTAGCATATCTCTAGTCATTTTGATGAATTTACTATGGAGGTGTCGTTGCCTTTCTTCTTTTCTTTCGACAATCAATATCTTCTTTGGTGTAAAAAATGAAATTTTAGTTCGAGCTCATTAGCGGGCTGCTATTACTATGAGTTGTGCTCGATCATGCCGTTCGAGCTTGACTCGACTTGTATACACCCCTGGACCTGACGTTTGCACCTAAAATTATTTCTCTAATTCCTAATAAAAGAATAGAGGGTAGAGCAACTATTAGTAATTAGACTTTCACAAGGAAAAAATGATAAGTGTATATATATAAAGAATGGTCGGAGGCAATTATACGAGCTCCCAACCACTCTCATGTGTCTAACTATTCGAGGACCGCCTTCACTACCGGCAAACTGGCCAGAGGGGGATTCGAACCCATGGCCAGAGGGGACTTACGACCTTCAAAGAGACTGCTCTACCAACGTGTCATGATTGACGGCACACGCGCGCACGCACAGACAAAATTTTCACAATTACACAAATTAGAGATTTAGTATAAAATGAGAAGCAAACTGAATTTAATTTATGTAGCTTAATACTTTATTTGTTCAAATTTAGAGTAAATTCTATAAAAATATTGGCTACTAAATTCTATTTAAATTTTGACTAAATTTTGAAAATATAAAACTTACATAACACATCATTTCATTAATTATGAGAGAAAATTGTAATGTAATGGATGAAAGGCTTAGATTTGAAATAAAAATGTCAATACAGTTATTAATTTATTGTATTTATCAATAAAATTTAATGAAGTGTTGAATCATTTTAGGATCTGGGCTATATATTATTCGTGAGTTCATACAACCTGTAGGAGTTGTGTAAGAAACTTGTAGAAGAGAGGGGTGGATTATTATAGAAATTTTGCAAATTAGTGTCGGCCAATTTCGCTTGTAATTGGAACAAAGTTTGACACAAAGTCCTATTACTGATGGATTTACGTCTATAACATATCTGACACAAAAACCTGAGTCGCAAAGGCTTTTAATGTCGGGTACTTCTGATGCTAAAGTCTGCTGTGGGGTTCGCATCCAATACTTTTCGACGTTAGTTTGTTACAACGAAAATGCTTTCAGACGTAATATTTAACTACTGAAAATGCATCTGATTGTTTGCATGTCAAATTGTGTCGAGGGGTTTGTGTCTAACTATTATGCAGTAGAGGTGTTTGCGACAGCATTAAACAACGGCTAAATAACACCGAAATTATGTCGACGTTAATTTTGCGTCGGAAACTCAGACTCAAATCTTATGCAAATATGCAAAAAATAAATAAATAAATAAAAATATAGAAGTTCAATCACATTTGTACACCTATATTTCATATTTAGTCAGCAGCAACACACAAATAGTGATGCGTGCTAGAAAATTCATGACGGTAGAGTAATGGATTATCGTCTTAGCACTGCACGAGAATTCAGCACTGACTTAGGTGAAAGAAAAACAACCAGTAATAACACCAAAAGTTTTTATGTGAAAAAACCCATAATAAGAAAATACCACGGAGCTTGTCCTAGTTGTAAGAATTAACTATAGGTTGATGATTACAAGGACCCGTTGTCTCACAGACGGAAAATAGTTACAAGATTTTCCAAGTTACAATGTCGTCCGACGGCTTCCGGTCAGTGGTGGTCGACAGTATCAGTAATGCTTGGGCGGTCGGTGGTTGATGACCACAGTCTGCAGTGGTCGATGATAGTCGATAGTGGTCGAAGGCAATTGGCGGGTGTCGATGACAATTGACGGTGGTCGATGGTGGTTGACGAAGATCGACGATGATAGGGATAATGCTGGACTTCAGCTTCTTCTCAAAACTTCAAGTTCTCTCTTAAGGCTCAAGTTGTCTCCTCAAGTGAGGGGTGAGGCTTAATTTTTAATGTTTTCGGTACAATTAATTCATGAATATGAATCATTTTGATCAGACAGTCCGAAGAGCTTCCTTTGATCAAACAGCATTTAATGGACATTTGAGTGCCTTAAAAATGTCATAATTGAGCAATCTTTCGTTCTTTGGATTCATCTTGTCGAGACGCTCGATTGACTATGTACTTGTCATATTTGACATCCGTTTAACTTTTCAAATGTGTCCAGAAATCCTTCAAGGATGGTTTAACGACTTGATATGGGTTTGATTAACTCAGATTGGACTAGTTTTTATATCATTAGGTCCATCTCATCGAGCCGGTCAGTTTGACCATAAGTTTACTGAAATCAAAGTTCTGAATGACTCTTAATTGAAGTCTAAATGTTTCTTCTTCAAAATATTACCTCGAGATTCGTGTCATGCATCGAGATTCGTGACGGATGATAAAAATTTGTTAATCGTGTATCAATTAAAAATCATATAAATATAATGTTATGTCCAACTATTAAATAGGAAAGAAAACACAATCCCATGGGCATCCTTCTTGTGCTCATAATCATCTTCCTTCTCCTTTTTCTCCTCTTCAGCATTGAACTATAATGTTGCTTGCTACGATGATCTGCAATTCACTTTAGTCGCACAATAGTGGCCTTGTGCCTTTGATCCCTATCACGTAGCTCACAGTGCTCATCAGTTATTGGGGAGACATGCCGAGCAAGTTTGTCATGATCCAATGATGATGATTTCGAATTGTGAGCTGATCGGGAGTGCTCTACTCAAGTGCTAATTTCTATGCCGCAGATCATCCCCATCTTCTTCTCATTAGCCTGGCTCGCGCTCTCAAAGTCAGATTGCTTAGGAATAGGCTGACTATCACTGCTATAAACAGCTGTCGAGCTTCGGCTCTGCCTCTGACTCTAGGTGTCCTGAATTTGCTCATAAACATTCTACTAAATTAAAAACAAAACATAGTTAATATTTTACTTTAGATTTATAAGTAAATTATAACAAAAAAGATAAAAACTATTATTGGCATCATTTTTTATGTCAGTTAAATGGGATGTCCACTTAAGTGGAACGAGATTGTGCCTCATCCATATGAGTTCCATAGCTCCAGATATCCATTAGGGCCCTCCGGAGCACTCCTGCAAGCTCGAGAGATGAATATCCACACATATAATGTGCCCCGTTGCTCGTGGTCAGTAAGTTGTGTCGAACACTTGAAAAGGGAGATTTTTGCCCTAACGCACCCACGCCAGGATGTGAGGGTGCCACCACGCCTTTGTTCTATGAGCACACCCACGCCAGACCCACGTAGACAAACAGAGAGCTAGGAAAACCCAAGTCGCCTTCCGGGCGCACTCGCGCTTGATCTTATGAACTCTAAGACGCTCATGCCTCGATTGCGGCTCGCCCACTTTAAACATGGTGCTACTACGTCGTCTCAGCCCGCCTGTCACCATTTTCCTAGGGTGCACCGGCACTGGACCTGTGCTGGGCCATCCCTGGAAGATAGTAAATTGGGTGCCCCAGCACTGCAACCATGGCGCATCCACGCAGACCCTGGTGCGCTCAAGTCACAAACCCAACACACCCGCGCTAATCCAAAACCTGTTTTGGTTTTGTTGCATGCTAATTCCAGAAGGAGGACATTCGGTACCTCAAATTGCGCCTTTAGTGTAAAAGTAGGGGTTTTAAGAGCTTTTTACCTAGTAATTATGCCCCAAATGTTCTTAAGCAAAGAACTAAGGGTCCCTTGGGTCATTCTTGCCCAAAAATGGCAAGGGATGAACCTTAACCAAGAACTCCATTGGGAAATGGGGAGAGAGGCAGCTCATTTGGATTGAGGGGAAAATAGTATTTTAATTTTGAGAAATATGAAATCGAATTGATCTTATATGTTTAATAGTTCAAATAATCGAGACTAACACCATGAATAATACGATTTCTCGGAAGATAGACATACTATTTGATGGTAGACTCAACTATATAAACTATGCAATTTATGACATTCGTTTGGTCTGTGAACCATTTTTCTGGACTGACAGGTTCCCCTACTTATATTGAAGATTAAGCATGGCTTATTTACATGGGTTCTCCAGTTTCCTATAATGGCAAGCCCTTACAGTTAATTACATTTTAAATGAACAAAGCCATTTAAGAAAACTCTCGATTTAGATCAGATGTATTATCTCCATGAATTCAAAAGTTAGGGTTTTCAAGGTCGGACGTGGGGAAATCGAGTAGGAAAGATCAAATAGGAACAGTTATTTTCAGAGTCATATCGCACAAAAACTCCCTAAAGCAATAACACTTACATGCAAGTTGTTAATCTAGTATAAGATTCTTTCAGTTTCATGAAGAATAAATGACACTTTAGAGCGTAGTTTATTTGTAATTATCAAATATCATCTCTGAATGAAGCCCCATGGTCAAGGGGCTTTATCTTCCTTTATAGGACTCTAGAGCCAAAATCTTAATATTATTTGGTGCTTCAGCCTCCACATTCTTTCTTTAGATTGCATTCTCCAATGACTTTTGATGCTTCTTCTCCTTGTCCTCCTTCTGAGGATTCTAAGATCTCTTCCTTCAATATGCATTGCTCATTTTTTTCTTCTCCCTCTAGACTTGAGGTTAGAGCTCTTATCAGTCTCACCCTTTATATTTCTGGTCTTGATTTTTTATGTCTCGATGTTTCCCTTTCATGGGCCATCGATCTTGATGCTCCTGTGTATTCTTGCGTGGGATCTAAAATAACACCTGGAAGATTCCCGCCTTACCTTGTATACCATCACCCTCATATGCTCTTTCAACTCTTTAATTTATTACACAACAAACTCTCAAGAATATTCAATCAGTATTCTTCATTCTTCCTTCTTCGAAAGATCTCCTTACTAGGTTAGAGTATAAACTTCATGATTAATTTAACTTTCAAAATATTGAATCTTTATAAAACACATGGTCCCATATTATTTATGAGTTCATACAACTTTTAAGAGGCCTATTTAAGAAAGGTGTAAAAGGAGAAGGTGGATGTACTGTTCACGATATTGATTCCTTTTAGAATGTAGGTTCTTGTATTGTTCGTTAGTTCATATAACCCGTAAAAGACTTGCGTAAGAAAAGTGCAGAAGATGAGGGTGAATATATTTTCTATGAGTGAATTCTTAGCTTTTCTAATGAATACTTCCAGAAGAGTAAGAGAGATGATCACGTAGAGAGAGTGCCCCCCCCTCCCCCTCCCCCCCAAGCTAGAGTGATCCCCTCTTGATAATATAGAGCGAAGAAAGTTAAATGATGAGCCAAGTAGTACAAAATCTATCCATATCCACCGTACCTTTTAACATGTTGAATTATTTTAGGACGTTGCGAGTTCATACAACCACAAGTCACGCATGTAAAAAAGTGTAGAAGAAGAGGGTAGATGTATTTTCCAAAAATAAATTTTTAGTTCTTGTGAAGAGCACCTCCTAAACAATGAGAGATAATATATAATGGAGAAATTCCAATCAAGAGCCACATAATACGAAATATGTCCACGGTGTCCCACGAAATGACAATGACACGGATGTTAGGCTGCTCATTAATGGTCATGGTCGGATTTCAACCCTTCATTGTTGATTCTCACTTCAATCATTTGTCAATTCAAGCACCTCTAGCTAGGTAAAAATAATTGAACTAATTTGAAGAGTGCGTCTTGACTCACAAGAACGTGACATAGGCAGTTATGATACTTGAAGTTTTATAGGTAAGTCGCTCAAGCAGGTTGACCTAGCAAGACAGTCGGACAAGTCGACTCACTAAGTGTTCCCAGTCGATCAGTTGGGTAGAACAAAGAGTTGGTCGTGGCTAGCGATGGGAAATGAATATTGCAATCCTTTAGCGGTCCATTAGCTCGACAACGAGTCAGGAGAGCCCATCTGCCCTATCCTTGTCGCATGACGACCAATTATTCATATACTCGAAGCCCTAAATATGTAGTAAATTAAGGCAGCTCCGGTTGTCCGATTATTTGATAAAAATGTATAGATATCATATTTTACTTTTCTAAAATAAAATAAAACATATTTTATATGTAAATAAATCCAATTTGATACAAAATAAGAGACATACTTTGCATTGCCGTTTCCATGTTAAAGTAATATAGTTTAATAATTTGACTTGAAAATTAAATAAAATTACAAAAATAAAATCATTGGCTTGATAATTTATTTTATTGTACTGTTAATGATTTCAGTGGGGCACTACTGTTATAACTAGCTACTAAAATCTTCAATTTATAAATTAAAAAAAAATATATATTTAATATTTTTACATTTTGAGTGTAGTGGCTAGGGCTGTCAAAACGGCTCGTTGTTCGAGAACAGCTCGTGTTCGGCTCGTTAAGAAGCTCGTGTTTGGCTCGTTAGCTAAGTTAACAAGCATTAATGAACCGAACACGAACATAGATTTGTTCGTTCGTGTTCGGCTCGTTTTGGCCCGAAATACTATTCCCCAATTATATACATACATACATATATACATATAAATATATATAAAAGATTTATAATCAATTAAAATTATTAACTAAGTAAATATAATAAAAATTATTAAATTAGATTGAAATGATGTTTTAATATAAAGAATAATTCTTAAATCTTGCCTCAACCCTTAACATCTTATGGTTACGTGATTAGGGTTGTCAAAACGGCTGTTTGTTCGTGAACAGCTCGTGTTCGGCTTGCTAAGCAAACGAACCGAACACGAGCGAGCCCGAACACGAGCTGAGCCTGGGCTCGCTCGTGTTCGGCTCGATTCGACCCCTAGTAGTGGCAATTCAATTATATAACAAATTGGTTATTGAAGCCAACAAAATTTGTGTAAGGACTACAAAATCAACATATTTTATACGTATATGTAATGTGTGATAAATCTATATCATAATTATAAATCTAACGTTTAACATTTGAAATTTGTAAAAATTATGAATTTCAGTTTAGAAAAGTGATTTATTGTGGTATTGATAGGGCTGTGAATTTAACAAATTTAGCTAGAAAATCATTAATAGCTCGAAAATTCATTCGACTTTTGGCTCGGTTCGAGATCAGATCAAAATAAACGAGTTGAGCCACAAGCTAAAATCTTGGATCGAATCTCTTTCTAGCCAATCTCATCTCGAAATTGAATCATTAACAGCCCTAGTGATATTAGAGCTATGAATTTCGCAAATTTAACTCGAAGATCGTTAATCGCTCAAAAATTCAATCAAATTTTGGCTCATATCGAGATCAAATCGAAATAAACGAGTCAAACTATATTGAATCAATTTTTTTTCAAAATAATTTTTGAGCCGACCTCAAAATCGGATCGTTAACAATCCTCGAAATTTAAGTATGTAAACGAGTAGTTAGAATTAATAGGCTAATTTCTCAAAAAAATATTGGCCAAATGTAGAGCCTGGAAGATGCCATGAAGTTGCATCATTTCAATTTAATGTCTACATCATTTGGAGTTTTAAGGTCATATTTTGACCTTAACTTTATGGATGATACACATTATAGTAGTCTAGATGGACAAAATTTCAATAATAACATTGAAAATCTGCAAATTTATATTCCCTTTTTTCTCCTCACATATTTTTTATTATCATCTTTGTCTTTATAAGGAGTATTCTCTTAATGAAATTACATCTCCAATAAATGCCAAATAATGTGTTTCATTTAATTAATCATGATAGGAATTTGGTTTATTCTTTGACTAAAGTTCACATTATTCCACACTCCTGCGTTTGAAGTCATCATCATTATATATATATATATGATGGTAAGAATCTCGGATTTATTTCTTTTTATCTTATTTTAGTTTTGACATCATAATTAGTATTATCTCTGACTGTATCATATCTCGAAGTATGTTCTGCATGTTCCCTTCAATCTATTCTTCGTTGTTCTACTCAACTTTTATAGTAATCTAACACGAACAAATTTGGCTCTAGAGCGAGTTGTCCTTCTTTGCTTGTCCCTGAGGCAAATTTAGTCCCCTTTGGAAAATGAGCTAGCTGATCATTTGTATTAGGCAACTCATTGGTTGAGCGAGAAAACTAAGCTGGAGAATTTGATGGTCTACTTTAGCATCACCATCTGACTCCTGAGCCTAATATTGGAGTGGGAGTCAAGGGTTGCCAAGGTGATATGGCTAATCAAGTATCATGTGGAGGTCGAAAATTAAAGTGATGTAGAAATTATTGGGAGAAATGTGAAGTTATTTGAAGAAATGTGAAGGACATGACTAAATGAAGGTTATATGACTTCACACATCATATAGAATATGAATTATACAAATCATCACATAAATCCATAAATGGCTTGACAAAGAGTACATTTCATGACAAAAAAATTAACCTAATATGTTAGGCAATGCAAATAAATGAACTCATAACTCATCACATGTGGTTAAAATACAAGGATCCAAATAACAAAGTATATTAAAATGGGTATTTATTACACAATATTTTAAAATATAGATCCTATTACTCCTACCTTAGCATTCCTCAATTTCATAGGATTCAAATCCTTAAAATATAGATCTTATTACTCCTAGTGGTCATGCACTTATATATGTAAGACTTATATTGAGATTTAAAATGTACTCATAAATATACATACATACATATATATACATACATACATACATACATATACATACATACATACATACATATACATATATACATATATATATATATATAATTGACCACATAAGCCGCGAGTGGAAGGTTGTAATGATAATAATTGATCACATAGTTTGTATTGGAATGTTGTAATGATAATAATTGATCCCATAGACTAGTGTGAAGCTACAGTGGTAACCAATCACAAAGGCCATTATGGATCATTGTAAGCGCATAAGTTGGCGCATAGGATGTAGTGGAAGGTTATAATGATAACAATTAGTCAGGTAGGCCATAGTGGGAAGCAACAGTAGTAACTGGTCACATAGGTAGTAGTGGGCCACTACAAGTGTCAGTTGGCCACGGAGGTTGTTGTGGAAGTTTGTAATAATAACAGTTAGTCATGTAGGTCATAGTGAGAAGCTACGGCAGTAACTGACCATTTGTACTGTAGTTAGTGCTACATCGGTTGGTGGCTACAACCCTGCTCGATGTCGGGTTTGTTATTTTACGCTAAAGACAATACTTATCAGTATACGCTGTATAAAAACTTCAGGAGTCTAAAGAAAGTCGTTGAATTCTCAAAGCAACGGTTTTAAGCAGTTATTATTAGGAGTTATCGTCAGGTCTTCCATACAACGTTATTTGTTACACTGTATCCAGGATACATAGTTATACTGCAATCATAATACTTCATTACACTGTAGTTGGGATGCTTCATCAGCAAACAAAATTCACTAATTGCGCTGAGCAAAGGGCTATCTTCAGTGTTCCATGGTGGCTGGCAGACGATGATCAATGGTAGTCGGTGACTACGAAGGCTAGAAGTTATTGTTGCATCTTTAGTCCAGAACAACACTAGAATTAGCCCCCCCACCCCCCCATCAAATTAAGAAAGAGTATCTCCTTATAGCCCCTAAGGGAGGGGCATTTTGGTAAATTGTTAATTAACTCTCGTAACTAATTGCTCTAACGACCCATATTGATCCCCTTGATCATATGTAATTTTTTAATTATTTAAGGACCTTATTGACCTCAAAATTAAGAGAGTTTATGCTTATTGGATTCCTCCTATCGAGATGTTTTATTTGAATATAAATATATCAAATTTTGAATTCATATGACAATCTAATTAATGATCTGAAGCCTCAAAATATGCTTTAATGGTTTGATCCTGGCATGATTGGACTCAGATTGGACCAATGTGAGTATCACTGGTTTCATCTCTTCAAGAAGACGATTTTTAATATAAACTTGTTGAAATCGAAGCTCTGAATAATCTTGAATTTGAATATGAAATATTTTTTTCTCAAAAAAACATCTCGAGATTCATGCCAAATAATAAAGTTTTACTGATGATGTATCACCCACCTTCTTTGTGCTTTCTTACATATCGATTCAAAGTTGATTTGTGAATGAGTGGAATTTATTATTAACAATGGCCTATTTAGTCATTTTTTTCCCTATTGTCTCTACTTTTAATGGAATACAACTATTGCTAAAACCTAAAAAATTATTTAATTATTAAAAACAACACTATAATTTTTATTAACAATTCCAAAAATTTGAGATTTGAAATTATAAACGTGACCAAGGGTAAATTTAGGAGAGTAGGCAAAGCAATTGTCCTCCTCCCTCACCAACTCGGAAAATTGCGTGTGGAACACGTACGCAGAGCTGCGTACGTAAATGGGATGTAAATGAGATACATGGAGGTTACAAGGAGGTTATATCCGCGTTATAACCTCCTGTAACCTATTTATAACCCCTTGTAACCACTGTAACCGCGCTTGTATTTTCATATATTAGTAGTTTACAGGCGGGTTACAAGGGGGTTATAAGTAGGTTACCGGGAGTTATAATGCGGATATAACCCCATTGTAACCCCCTTATACCCGTTTACGTACGCAGCTCTGCGTACGTCTTCCGCACGCAATTTTTTTTCCCCCAACTCTCTAAATTTTATTTTATTTTTATTTATTTTTTTGTATATAAACATTTTTCTCAAAAAAAATCATTTTTCTTTCATTATTATTAAGGCATAAACCTTAGCCTAAAGGGCAACATTTTATTCTATTTTGCTATAAATATTTTTCATTAATTAATCACAATATTGTGATATTTAACTAATTATTGACCAATCTATCCTTACAAATATTAAATAGAAAGAATATGGTCATTTATATATTAATTTATAACATAGGTCATCCACCAAGCTTACTTATCAACAACATTAAATAATTATCTTAATATATTTTTCTCATAATTTGTTCTATTTTTCTAAGTTATGGTCAAAGCATTAGATAATGATCCCCTTCCCAAGATTACATACTTTACTATAATATCATATATATATATATATATATATATATATATATATATATATATATATATATATATATATATATATATTTCATGCACGTTACAAGTTGAATAATGGCCGTCCGTTTGTCACGTAGTTTGTCATCTAATATTCGTAATAAAAATGTATTCTGATATGAATTCTAAGCCCGAAAGTTGACCTTTCAATTTTCCCCCAATTATATTAAGGAATGAGGATGACTCTCTTAGCATAATAAAATGATATAAATAATTAGACGTCGGAAAAAATAAACAGATGAAATTGTGATGATATTATGATGATATTATAGTAATATTGTCGTAATTAGGTCGGTCAAAATCATTTGTTGTTCATGAACAGCTTTTGTTCTGCGCGTTAAATAGCTCGTGTTTGATTTGTTCGCTAAGCAAATGAGGTGAACACCATAGTTATTTTATAGATGAGCCGAACACGAATAAAATTATAGTAAAGAATGAGGATGATTGTTTAAGCATGATAAAACGTTATAAATAATAGATGTCAGAAAAATGAGCAGATTTGATGATATTGTGATGGTATTATAATGATGTTGTAGGAATTAGGGTTGTCAAAACGGTTTGTTCTTCGCGAACAGCTCTTGTTCGGTGCGTTAAATTGGTCGTGCTTAATTTGTTCCCTGAGCAAACGAGCCGAACACGAATAATTTTTTTATAAATGAGCCGAACAAGAACAAAATTATATTAAGGAATAAGGATGACTGCTTAAGCATAATAAAATGTTATAAATAATCAGATGCCGGAAGAGCAGATTCGATGATATTGTAATGATATTATAATGATGTTGTAATTAGGGTTGTCAAAACAGCTCGTTGTTCGCAAACAACTAGTGTTTGGGTCGTTAAGTAACATATGTTTGATTCAATCGCTAATCAAATGAGTCAAACACAAACAATTTTTTATGCTCTATATATAAACGAGCCGAACACGAACAAAATTTTGTTTCGTTTGTGTTCAAGTCGTTTTGGTTCTAAATAAATAAATAAATAACTATATATATATATATATATATATATATATATATATATATATATATATATAATAAGTACTATTTTTAAATAATTTACTTGACTACAATCTTATAAAGATTTATAATCAATTAAAATTATTAATTTAAAATAAAATAAAATATATTAAATTCTATTTAAATAAATATTTTAATATAATAATGATATTCAAATCTCGTCATACCTTTAATATTTTACGGCTGTTTGATTAAGGTTGTTAAAATAGCTCATTGTTCTTGAATAGCTCGTGTTCGGCTCGATAAGCAAGCAAACCAAACACAAATAACTTTTTTGAGCTCAATATATAAACAAGCCGAACACGAACAATAATATTTTTTAACAAATCGACTATGGACTCACTCAAGCTCGGCTTGTTTACACCCCTAACAGCTACATGTATGATTAGGGTTGTCAAAATGATTTTTTTTGTTCGCGAACAGCTCTTCTTCGGCTGCTAAGTAAATGAGC
This sequence comes from Papilionanthe hookeriana x Papilionanthe teres, assembly GCA_022702705.1. Lineage (NCBI taxonomy): Eukaryota > Viridiplantae > Streptophyta > Magnoliopsida > Asparagales > Orchidaceae > Papilionanthe > Papilionanthe hookeriana x Papilionanthe teres. Next base: position 48,406,173 of record CM040431.1, read on the forward strand.
CGAACACGAACAAATTTTTTGTGTTCGAAATATAAATGAGCTAAATACAAACAGTGATATTTTTTAACGAGTCATACACAAGTTGGGCTTATGTTCGCTCTTCTTCTACTCGTTTACGCCCTTAGTAACAATACCATTACAATACGATTGCTATAAATTATCCGCACGTAATATTTTTCTCAGGACTTTCTCTTATAATCCGTGATATATCGAGATTTTTTCTACCAAAAAAAATATTATAATATCGAGTTTCTTTTAACGGTGTGAAATAAATTAGAATTTATAATTAAAATTTAATTTGAATTTAAATATTTAATCAAGGAATACATTTTCTACTAATTCTTATAAATTTTGGTCGACGTGGGGCCCTTTAGAGCTTTGGAAAGTGCGTGGAAGGTGCGTATAGAAAAGCAAAATTACATAAACACCACCCAAAATTTTTCTATTTACAAATTAACCATCCCCTTTCATCTATTATTCAAATTCTCACTCAAATGTAGAAATTCGTGGTAAAGTCCAACCTCTTAGTTTTCATTTTTATCAAATTCTCAATGATTTGATCATAGTAATATAAACTCACATGAGTGATTAATTTGTAAATATCAATATTTTTGGCGGCCTGTATGTAATTATCACTATTACTCAGGATTCTTTTAAGAAAAAATTTTTCATACGGAGTGAGGACGCAGCTCTACGTGCGGACTCCAGTAATATGTCGTCACATGTGCTACATTGGAAGGTTATTGAAGTGGAATAGCCGAGATTATTGGGAGGTTATTGCGGCGTTATTGAAACGGTTATTGGAGTTGTTCTGCGGGGGTTTTCAGAGGTTATTTATTGCAGCGTTATTGGAGTTAGTAGCCCAATAACATCGAAATAACTCCCCAATAAGCCCCCAACAATATTCGCAGTTTCACTTCAATAACTCCTTAAAAAACCTAATTTTTTTAATATTTATATGATACGTCTGATGTAACACACGTGATAACATATTACTGGAGTCCGCACTCTGTATGAAAAAATTTTTCTGTGTTGAGAGCATGTTCTTTTTTTAAAAAATTTAAAATGAAAATTCTTGTGCGTGCGTTATTTAATTTAATTACACTGATAACTTCTTTAAAACTTTTGCACGTTTGAAGATGCAATGCGTGGAAAGTTCTATAAAAGAAAATGATATGCAATAATTTTATATTAATAAATTACATATTTTTCTATACTAATGATATTAAGTTTTAGATTAATTTAAGTTGGAATGAAAAAATATATATATATATTTTTTAATAACCTGTTTTTTTATCAAAAGAAATATTTATCCAAGAATTGGCTTCTTATCAATTAAATGATAATTCTTAATATTTTGTTAAAAAAGGAATCATTTTTATCTTGTGAAATGGTTGCTTCCTTGTGAATATTGCATGAAAAGTTAGGATATCTAGCAAAATGTAAAAAAAAAATTACTTTCGAACCTATTGTACATCAAAAAGGTGTTAGTATGAATCGCGAGAGGATCCAATAGACAAAGAGACAAAGAAGGACGACCAAAGAGGGCTCATATACGGAAGAGCAAAGGGCCCGCTGTCGGAAGACCAAAGGACTCACTTGACTAAATGCACCCCTCTTAAAATTGGGCTGGAGGTCGACCGGATGAAGGCTATCGAACCAAGGACTAGGGCTAATGAAGATGAGTATATCTATTAACTTACCTCTCGCCACAAACCAACTTAAGAGAAGAGTTTAGTATTGTCAGCCATCTCACGGACACTCTTTAAGGTTCCTCGGTAGGGGCCACAAACTGGCCAAAACACAAGTAAAGAAGCATCCCGAAGGGCCCTCTCATCACGAAAGGAGCTATTTGTCGAATTATGGAGATTTACTCTCTGCTTGATAGTCAGATCTTATTGTTGAAAAGAGCTCTTGATATCGAGATCAATAGTCAACAACCAGGTTGTAATAGTTGAATGACAAAGCTAAGCCACTCGAGCCGAGTCTTGCTGGCCTGAAGCAATCAAAGGTCAACTGGCAACCTGGATCCAACATAGTTGAATGAATAGGTCTTGTCGAAGCAAGACCCAGTCATAGGGTATTAGAGTCGTAGGCTCATATATCTAAAATACCTAAAATATCTTATTACGCTCCCCCAGCAGGAGCAAACATGCAATTTCAATATTGTACCCCATTCTCGATAAATAAGAGATCATTTTATGAGAAAGAAGCTAATAAAAAATTCAGATTATTGTTCTTTATTGTGCATCTCTCTCTCTCTCATATCTTACGCTCAATTTCTTGGGTGTGATTCATGTACAGATTAGAATTCAATATCCTAAAGGATGCAGTGAGCATGGATCATGCCATAAATAAGGAGAAGAGTAGCACATGGAAAAGAAAATCCCAACTAAGACACTAATTGGGTGGAGTGCATCAGAGAATTTGTGCAATAGCAAATCCAAGAGCTAAAAAAACAAATGTTGGATGCCCTTAAGGTGGCTTTGACTCAGAGAAGGGAGCAGAATCCACGAGAGGATGAGCTAAAACCTAACGCCCGAAGGGTACCCTTGCTTGTGGAAAGGGAAGGAGATTCCATGTACTCAATAGTTTTGGGTCAGCACCATTTGATAGACATAGGTTTGGACATACTAAGATGCACCCCCACCCAAACCCCAAAACCCCTAGTCCCCCCACTCCGTCAGCCAGAGAATGAGCTCTCTCGGCATATTTATGAAGCGAAGCCCCTAAAAATATTTAAAATCCCTGCTCTTGAATCTCACAAGCCTCAGGCTGATCATATCGACCACATGGCTTCCTTCAAAACAACCATATGTTTGCTAAAGATCACAAAAACATTGGAGTGTCACACGTTCTTCACCACGCTGAGGGAGTCAACCCTCATGCATTTCAATTAATTGTTGTCATGTGTGATCACATATTCGCCGACTTTAAAAGGATGTTTGTGTTGTAGTTTGTGAGTTCCATGAAATCTCCAAAAAAGTTCATATGCCTTTTTGCAGTTAAGTCAAGGGTAAAATAAGAGTGTCTACTCATTTATTACTCGATTCTCAAAAGAAAAGTTTGAACTATAGGATTCATAACCCATAGTAGCACAAGTTACCCTTGCTTGAGGGTTGAAAGAAGTTTTATTTTAGCATGCTTTGGGTTTGTAGTGACTGAAGACCCCAACAAAATTTTTGGAGCAAGAAAAAAATTACACATCGGTTTAAGAGTATAATTCCACCCCCATTTTTGCCAGAGTAGAGTCTTCCACCTATTGCCTGCAAAAGAGAGCCTCAAGGACGATGGGTGGAGAGCAAGGGATGACTCACGTCAATCTGCTATCTCACTCTATGAAAACAATCAGTTGCCCAGGGACCACAGACGAGCCGACAAACCTTACAAGCATGTGAGTCAAGCTCAATATCATAACTAGTGACCAGCTGGATACAATGAGCGAGCTCTATCGCATCATGAGGCATCCATGATGACTCCATTGAGGGTATCAATGGTCGCGATAGTAGATGTCATTCAAAATAAGGAGTACTTCAATGGTTCTCCTCTGTTGACCATAACTTATCTCTATGACCTGAAGAAGTATTACATATACCATCAAGATCATGGCCATGATACAGAGATTGGCTGACACCTCCAGAGCCTGATTAAAGAGCTAATCAGGGCGAAAAAAAAGGAGATTGTGGTATAAGGAGCAACCACCTAACTACAAGGAAAATATCTAGTGGAGGAGATTTTAATCCAATTGAAGAGATTTTAGATGAGCCAGTCTGAGCGCATGCAATTCACATTGTTGGCATAATCCCAATCATTTTTGAGGAAGTGGAGAATCGCCCACTAAGCCAGCCTCAAGAGGCCTCGATCGGGAGAGTTATATGCAACCGCCTTCACCCCAAAGTGCATTTCACATCTTCCTATTATTGTTGATTTTCCTTTTAAGGGAAATACTTATAATGATGTTATAGTCATCACCGCTTAAATAAACAACTACTAGATTGGTAGGATCCTCAATGACATTGGGAGCTTCTTAAACATTCTGTTCAAAGTTAATGTTCGAAAAGATGGTCCTAGAGAATAACCAACTGATAGCAGCTGCCGGACCACTCTATGGCTTCTCTGAAAAGAGGAAAGAAACCTTCAAAATAGCAGCTCTGTCAATCACTTGAGAGAAAACGACAAGAAATCCACCAATATTAATGGTTTTTTGGTGTTTGATTTGCCCCCAACCTACAACGCCATCTTTGGGCGGTCCCTGGATAAGAACTTCTAGGTTGTCACTTCATGGCCTATGCATCAGTAAAGTTTACATGTAACGACCCAGACCTGCTGCCTTTGAGCAGTCGGTATCATGGATCAAGAGCCACTTTATCTTCAGAACTTATGCAAAGGGGGTCTCAAGACCAGTGAGACAGCTATTGAAATCCGAAAAATTAAAGGCGAGCTAAGTAAATGTTTTTAATAAGTGAAAACTTTGATGTTTGGTAGAAAGATGTGCTAATAAATACCTCCAAGAGCATCGATATTTTTTTGCATGGCCAATAGCTGAAATGTTAAGTATACAGGTCGATGTAGCATGCCAACAATTGAACGTCAATCTTAGTGCCCGACCAATGAAGTAGAAGATGAGATCTTCGGTTGTTATCTTGGTCAAACCAATCAGGGAGGAGGTGTGGGATCTATTGGAGGCCAGTTACATCGGAGAGGTGCAATATTCAACTTGGGTATTGAATGTAGTGATGGTGAAAAAGTGAATGATAAACGGATGATGTGCGTATGTTGACCTCATTTTTGATGAAGTCTTCTCTTCTTCTCTTTAGTACTTAGGATCTAGCCTTAGGCTTTTCCTTTGACTATCTTAGAGGATTAGAATTGGGACCCACCTTTTAGAAATTCAAACCACTTCTAAACTCCCCGCAAACTCCACAAACTTGACCGTAGACCCCTAATCACCTAGAGGGTTGAAATCAAATGTGGAAGTTTAAAGGATGAGTTCCTATGGGACTCTTCTGGCCTTAGGACCGCCTCAGGTGGCCTAGTCCGGTGAAGGGTTGACTTGCACACACACTACACCTACACACTACACTTTCACACACTTCCTAAAAACACACCCATACCCGACTTGACCTCCCGACTCATGCGAGTGATTCACATGGATGGTCCTTAACCCCTAAGCCCTTGCTAAGAGGGTTAGGAACAACATAGTGAATGCCTCAAAAGAGTCCCTTCATGGCTCATGTGGGCTTGATATGGCTTCATGGCTCAACAAAATGATTTTATTCCACTTACATCCACCCAATCTTCAATTTTCCAAATTTTCAATTTTCGACCCCGGACCCTACACCCGCTAACCTACCCAAAGCTCGCAATAGCTCAAATTTCTCAAAAATTTCCAAATCACCCAAAATTCTTCAAAATCATTCCCAAACATTTCCACATCACTCAAATTGATCATCCATACCCAAAAATATCAAAAATTACAAAAATGCCTCCCAATACCCTCCAAATACCCAAAATACCCCTCCTAGCCAAAAAATCCAAAAATTCAGAAAATTCCCAGAAAATTCCAGAAAATCCCAAATATTCCCAATTTCATTTTGTTCAACTACACCATGGGCCAATTTTGTCAATTTACCCTACTTTTATCAAAACCCCCAATTTGGACCCATGACCCAAACTTAACCCAAACTCACCCAATTCAACTCCAATTAACCCCAAATCTTTTCTAAACCTTCCTTAACATCCCCATAAACAAAACACTAACATGATTTGCCCAAGATTTTGATCCAAACCCCACTCAAATTCAACCCAAAGCTAAAAAACCCAATTTTGACCTAAACCCAAACCTAGCCCAAATGAGCCCAAATCCCAAAATCAAAACTAACCAAAGCCAAAACCTCTTTTAAACACTCCCATAAACATTTCCCAACATTAATTTTACATCAATTTTAACTCTAGCCCAACATTAGCCCAAGTTAGCCCAATTTGACCTACATAGGCCCACTTACCAATTAAACCCAAATTCAAACCAATTCAAGTCCAAATCACACCAAATTGACTCCAAACCACTCATGACACATCCCTAAACCAAACTCAACAATTATTTGGCCCAACCTCTTTACAAAATTTCTATCCATAAATTCATTTTCAAACCTAAAAGCCCACTTCCCTAAACCTTCCTAAAGCCCATTTCCACCAAATACAAAAGCCCAAAATTGGCCCTAAAGCCCACATGACATTTCCATTTGCCATCCATTTAATCAAAGCCATTCCCTAAGTTCTAATCACATCATCAAATAATTCCAAATTAAGCCTCATGCCAAATTACCCCTAAATGTCAAATATTTCTAAAACCCTTTTTTCATGAAACAAGTCAACTTTTTCTCAAGCCAAATGCAAGCCATGCAAGCCATGAGACAAGCCACATGAAGCCATGGGGGTTTGACTTGTCACCATGCCCAAAATGGCAAGAAGAGGGACCCTTTAATGTTTCTCTTAAGAGTGATTAACCACTCCCATGTCTCCCCTAACTCTTGCTAAGCTTAATCGTACTTGGATCGTGACTTGACCCCACTAATCAAGTCGATCCAAGTGACTTTCCCTTCAGCCCAAATTGGCCTTGGAGGGTGAACCTAACCCAAAACCAAGAGTTGACCCATTTAGACCCAAAACTAGACCTTTTCCCATTCCACTTCGATTCAAACCCTTTACACATGGCAAGGCCCAATTGATCGCACAAGCCTCCACCCCGACCCACCTGGACCCGAGAGTGACCCATGCTCGCTGGCCAGCCGCCCGGTCGCCGGAAAACACCATGGCCGAGACCTTGGGAGGAGCCAAATTTTGGAATTCCACCTCGTCGAGCCGCCTCACTCCAAATGGCCATTGCAGTTGTTCTTCTCCTCACCGAGCAGGTCGATCCCAACCATTAAACCCCCCAGGAGGCCCTCCAGACTCGCCTATTTAAACACCACCCCCTCTCGGCCATGAGAGGTGCTGAAACAAACCTTAAGGAAACTCGCCAAAATTGTTCCAGACTACTCCCCATACACGAGCACTTGATCCCCACTCGAAATCCCCCGCCATTTCTTCTCTGTAAGCTCGATTTCGGAGTTGAAATCCAAGCCCAAAACCAGGGACACTTCTCCACAGTGGATCAATCCTCAAATTAATTGGTCCTACACCTTCACCGGACCAAGAGAAGGTGTCCACCAAGCAAAAGCCCCATCTCCGAAGCCACCCGGTTGTTCCGGACTCCAAAGGTTGTGATCGGCCTTGGTGGAAATCACACCTAGGCAATTCACCACATCCCCAGTGCTTCATCCCTAGCCTCCTGCAGCTTCAACGAACGTGCCGAGCATCTCTGATTGAGGCTTCACCTCTCAGAGCTAAGGTATGGCCTCACTCTTCCTCCCGAGCTTCTGAACATTCTCCATTTTTATTGTGTAAATTTCATCCCACATAAACCGTATGGATGTGCTCGTCTTCTCAAGAAGAATCCATAGAGCATAAGAACATGAAAATCCATTGAGTATCGAGTGAGATATTAGGGATTTAGTGTGGACGGCTCTCGGGTGAGGACACTTGGAGACGATGAACGGATGCCGTTCATTTAATACACGCGCGGACGGACGGCCAGGATCGCGTCGGATCAAAAGACGGAGCGATACAGCGGGTCCCGGAGCGACGACGCGGATGGCGGCGTCGAATGGGATCGTGACGCGTGTGCCTTCGGAGATGTTAAGGATGACGCGGCGCCGCGTGGATAAATAGAAAATTAGGGGTATTTTCATTTATTTAATTCCCTAAACTTCAAAAATTCATAACTTTGTGTAGGAAAATCATAAAAATAAAATAAAAACACCCTCTTGCTCAGATGAACAGAGGAGAATAATGTGGAAAAGAAATTAATTAATTTTGTCCAAGTATTTTATTTTTAATTAATTATTTACTCCTCGCATTGTTTTAATTCTCCATGCATGTATACAATTCACCATGGCATGAGACCATAGGAGCTTTGAAGCCTCCGAATTTGGAACATTCCCCGAATTTTCCGAAGTCGAGGCCATCCCTATGAAGAGTTATTGATTTTTCAAATCCATGTCATCTGTTTTGAGTATTTTAATTCCAATAAATAGCATGTTGTGAAATAAATTCTAGGAAAATTTGGTGATGCTCCTTATGACCAGAGAACCTTAGGAAAAATAGGTTTTGAGTTAGTTCATTTTAGACAACCCTAATTGGCTTAAACACTCAAAATAGGTCTCTAATTAATTAGAGTTAACCATAGATCAAATTGACTTGAAATCAATTCTCCACTGACCTTTAGGATCAGAGGAACCCACCATAAAAGTTTGAAGTCAATTGGACTTGGTTAGCCTCTACTAATTGGGTTGATTAAGCCACTTAGTCTTTTTAAACTTTAAAAATTCATAACTTTCAAAATACCTTTCAAAAATTCACCAAATTGGTTTTAGAGCCTCTCTGATATCAGGGAATTTAAGAAAATTAAAATTTCAATTTTCTAAAAAAGTTGATTTTTAATATTATTTTAATATTTTTAATAATTAAAAAATAATAAAAATCACAAAAATAATAAAATTCACCAAAATGTCACATTTTGAATTTTAATCACTTAGGAACAAACCCCATATTTTTCTTAGGCCTATTTGGTGAGATATTAATTTTTAAAGCCCTAGGTAATTTTAAAATTAAAAAAATGTATTTTCTAGCATTTTCACTAAAATAATTGTAATAAATCATAGAAAAATCAAAAAATTGCAAAATTTGCTTCTCTAGTTTCCTTGATATCAGAGAGAATTTTAAAAATTATGAAATTCATTTTTCAACTTATATTTTATTTTTAAATTAATTAATACTCCAGAACTTAAAATAATTCTAATAAAAATAATATAATTCAAAAAATTACAAAATTTGGTCCAAGTGGTCCTCTGGTCATTAGGAATGTCCCATAATTTTCTTAAGGACAGAAACTTTTCCTTGGTCATGTTATTAAATTTTCCTTGGAAATCTCTATTTTCTACCAAAAATAATTATATAAATAAATTAAATACAGAAAAATCACATTTTCTCCTCTCATGTCTTTATTGACATATGAGTGAAGTCACATAAAATTTCAAGTTCATTTGAGTTCAATTTAGTGAGTTATGAAATTATTAGGCTTGAAGGGCAAAATGGTAATTAAAATTTTAACCCTTAATTAAAACTTTAGGTTTAATAAAAATTAACAAGTAAAATATTTGATCCTAATCTGATTTGGATGATTGAAATTTAATAATTGAAGGGTAGAAACCCATTAAGTAATTTAAAATGATTAAACTTTAATTAAATAATTGATTAAATTTGGAAGAATAATAAAATTGGAATTATTAAAATAGGGATATTATTAGGAAGAGATTCATTCTTTAATTTAAAAATCCCTAAATTAATCATTTCATTAATGTTTAATTCTTAATCAAAATGATAATTCAAATTTAAAACATCGAAAGACTTAATCATTAAACTAAAATTAAATAATTGAACTCTTTAATTAAAATTAAAATGAATAAAATTAAATTAAATTAAATTAAAAAATTAAATTAAATTAAATTAAATCAAATTAAATAATTAAATTAAAAATTAAATCAAATTAAAAATTAAATTAAAAAATTAAATTAAATTAAGAATTAAATTAAATTAAATTAAATTAAAAATTAAATTAAATAAATTAAATTAAATTAAATTAAATTAAATCAAATTAAATTAGAAATTAAATTAAATCAAACTAATTCAATGTAACATCAAATCAAACTAAATTGAATTAAATTGAATTAAAAATTAAATTAAAAAAATTTAAATTAAATTAAGTTGAATTAAATAACATCACTTAAGACATAAAGAACTCAAAAATAAATCTAAGATAACTTGAACACTATTCCAAACTTAAATCATTAATTTGAACTTAAATTTGAATCACAAATCACTAAATATCATTTTGCTCTTAGGAGCTTTTAGTTATCATAACTCCTAAACGAATATTAAATGAAATGTTACTTCACTTATAGGACATTCAAATGTCCTAGTTCACCTGAGCAAGTTAACAAAACTTGAAAACCTCGGACGATCGATTCATTTACACAATTAAATTCATTTGGACTTAAAACAATCCTAGAAATATCGAAAAGATGTTTAAGATTCTTCTTAAGCACTTCCTCAATATGATAGGATATTCATAAGAACAATCGAACTTAATCGTTCTTCGATGAAGAAAATCGTCTTCAAACTAAAATACAAGAACCTAGACGTCATAGGAAATGACTAGCTATAGGATTAGGAATTTGGTAGAAACCCATAACCCTTTCCCTTAGCTTTACCTAGGAACTTGCTTAAATATTCTAACTGTGTTTTAAGTGCAGCTTGGGATGACGGGATACCCTCCAGGTACGCTTTTATTTTATTGCGATTTACTTTACGACAAATTTATTTAATCGCATCGCACTTACTTTTCTTGCATGATAAACAACAGTTGCATGAAAACCTACACCTTTAGGACAGAAACCAAAACTGAAACCCATAACTAAATTAAAAGACACCACAAGATAAAATTCACCTCCACAACATTTCAAAATATAAGACAACTCAAAATTTAATCACAAACAGAACACAAACTACAACTATAACTAAATTAAAACGTCTTGTTGGATGATCGGGAATACCTCGGATGATGTAACCTACGTGTTGCTAACGGGATTTCCCACGTGCCTAAATGAAAGTGTGGAACTCATTCAATTGAGTTTAGCAAATTCATCCGGACTAAGTGAATCCGATAAAAATAACGATGCCGGAAGGATGGAACCGTGGGATCTTAACCTAGGTGTTGTTATAATCAACTTTAAGATTTGTTTTAATTAAAACACAAAAAAACACTTGGAAATTAAGACTTCTCTAAACCAAAACACTTTTCTCATCCCTCGATTTATGATTTCTAAAACTAAACCTCTGCAACAACAAGGAGCTCGGAGCATGGTGGGCAAGCACGGCCATCGTCATCAAGCAAAACTTGAACCTACTTCAGCAAAACTTTCCTAGAATTGAACAACAAAGCCATAGGACTTCGAGGTAGTTTGCCTAGTGCAACATAAATCCTCAACTCTTCGTTAGGCATTTGCATCGCAAATTAAGCCCTAACCTGGTCTTAGGACTCCGAGGTAATCGTCCGATACGACATAAACCCTCACATCTTCCGAGCTATTTGTATGATTCTATCATATAAATATAAGCCCTAATTAACTAAAATTGACAAGATTAAAACATTAAATAAACATTAGGACTTTCCTAAATCCAAGCCAAACAATAGGGTAGTCGGGAAATTATCGAAGTTCACTTCGAATCCATAATTTCTCCTACTTTTCTTCCTTTGAATTCCCAAAATAAAATGTTCCAAACTTGATCCATTCCCTATTGAAATTCAAAATTCAATTCTTTGAAAACTCGAACTTTGAAATTCTTGAGAGCGGAATTATTGATTATTATCGAGAGTTTTCTTAGGTGATTCCCGTCACTTAAGATGTAATTAACTATAAGGGCTTGCCCTTATAGAGAATTTTAAAGAACCCGAGTAATATAAACCCCGTTTAATGTTTTCATATTAAGCGTGGGAATCATTGTCGGCTTATAAAATTGGTTCGCGGACCAAACGGATGTCACAAATCTTCTAGTTTATTTAACCGAGCCCCACCATCATAGCGGTGTGTCTATCCTTAGGGATAGATACACGGTCTGTGATGCGGTGCTCGTTTATATAAACCATTCGGGATGTGAGATCAGTTTGATTTCATATCTTAAAATTTTCAAATTTAAAATTATTTTCAAAATCAAATGCTACTTTCTAAATTATATATATATATTTAAATTAAATTTAAAATCTAAAATTCGCCGATAATTTCTGTAGGCGACCCCCTTTTCAAAATACAAAACACACAATCCAAAAATATGCCGACAGCGTAGACTTCACAAAAGTGAACTTTGTTTATTTGAAAGATAACTACCATTGCCAAGGATTGACGCAGTGGTGAACTCAACGGTCGCCCATTGAGTAATGAGCTTATTGGACTCCTTCTATGGATATCTCCAAATAAAGTTGCACCTGACCGATGCGAATAAAACAACATTTATAACAAGAAAAAGTGGAATCTATTACAATATAATGTCTTTTGGGCTTAAGAATGTTGGGGCTACTTACTAGTGATTAATGGATGTAATCTTTACAAAGTAGAAATAGAAAAAATATTGAAGTGTATCTGGATGATATATTGGTTAAAATTAAAATAGTCAAACATCACACAAAAGACCTAAAAGAAACCCTTAAAACACTTACACAAATTCATTATGATGTTAAATCCACTCAAATGCACTTTTGGAGCGTCTACGGGAAATTTTTATAACTACCTCTTAACCCAAGTGAGTATAAAGACCAGCCCGAAGCTTTCATAGAAGCATTACAAGGCATGCCTTAATGTGTCTTACGTGATGTTAGCGTGAGTCAGAGTGGGGAATAGGCTATGTCAATGGAGCAAGGATCAAAGATCAGGTGTAAAATGATCTTCAATGCTTAATACGGATGCTTTAACTACTGTTATCTTGTATTTTTATTTTTATTTTGCTATTTTGTGAATGTTATTTGTAAAATTGTTGTGTAACAAAATTCCTCTCTTTTAGATTAGTGATACGTTTGAGGGATCAGAATTCTGCTCATTTTTTTTGGATCAAAACTAATTTATATTAAATTTAAAACCAATTTTTTTGAATGAGTATATAGTTCCATGGTTGCATGTCAATCTTATGTGAATCACAAAACCACGTCTAACATATAAATATATATGTTAGTAGCATACATATAATGATGTAGAATCAAAACATAATAATAAATGTGTGTAGGATTACATTGATAATAGTAAATAACATGTATGAAAACTTGTAGATTAAAAATGCAATGAGTTATGCATGATGCAACACAGGCTATCATGTGTGTTGCATATGGAAACTTATGAATCATTATCAACATTGATATTTATAATTGTATGAAACCTTTCGAATAACAAGAAAAATAAACTAATTATTTAATAATCATATGGACACATGAGATACTTCAAAATGTTTTAATGTCAAAAAAAAAAACAGTAGAAATTGTAGGAATGGGGAAGATATGTTAGACTTCATCCATGAAAATTGATGAAAAGCTATCAAAAACATAAAGCATTCATTGATTAATGAAAATCATATGTGAAATTGTATGAACAATGAACTATTGTATTTTTTTTCAAAAGAAAAAGTGCCCTACCTCAAGACTAAGAAAGTACTTAAGATATCCAACTCCTAAATTGACCTCTATGGCATCAAGCCGTATCATCTCAAGCTCAAATAAGGTAAAGATAACTAAAAAATGGAGAGATGAGGAGTCCAATGAAAAAGCTTTCATCATTATGATAGAATACTCATAAAATGTAGAAACAAATAAGCATGATTAAATTCATAGAGCTTACATCAATATGACAATAATGACAAAAACAAATATCAAACATATCTAAACATTGCAACCGAATCAATCAGTTTCAATCATAAATTATATCATAATCAATAAACTGTACAACTCTACTAAGGTTGATCATAACTGAGACCATGGGCTACATGTATGATCATAACTGAGATCAAGGGCTACATGTGTGATTACCCAGGCACCAAAATTCTCGAAAACACAATAAGAAATGCATATATGGACATTACATAATTCAAAACATACACATATAGAGGTACAATTAGAATATTACATAAATCTTGATGTATGTTGTTTCTGAGCCAAGTCACATCATAGCTGGTACCATATGATGATAGTCTTAAGCCGGAGCTCATGCAGTATTGATTCAATCTAAAGATCTATTAGTTTTTGTTATCATAAGCACAATAAAAAAAAACTTAAACTTGATCAATGTTGTATTGGCTATACAATGGGCATAATATGCTGCAAATCACTGATACACAGAGTTGTCTTTCAACATATGGCTATCTCCACTGCAATATTTTAATAAGTCTTGAGCTTTGATGTCACTGTCCATGGTTTTGGGAATAATTAGACGTGCATAAGCTACTACCATATGGTGTTTAAATTATCCTAAATTAGTTTATTGCATTGTACATTTGAAATTAAAGAGGTCTACATCAACTGCACAACCCACGAACCTACAGGCGGTCAATTAGTCTTAAGGTATGCAGTGGACCGGCCATGCAACGTTAAATATAAATATATATTCTTTTTTAATATAGGTGTATAAATACAAATGGGGGAGGAGGTCAGACGCACACATGATTGTGATCTTACAATTATTCAAATGGGTGCTGATTAAGACTGATTAACTCTAGTTTTATGTAGTATGAGAATTTCTAGTTACAGAGGCAGTTACGATGGTATATTTTGACTGAATATTATGGGAGTTCGTTCTCGGAGGGACGACTCACAGCCTGGATGATTGTCGTCTGGATGAGTTGCAGCTGGGATGATCCGTTGCCTGGATGACTCATAGTTTGAATAATGTGCTGCATGGATGATTCATAGCCTGGATGGCCTGCCCAGTTCAACCGATCAAGCTGACCCTAAACCAATTAAGCTTTGCCGACAGAGTCTGAACGTCAAGCTTATGTTGTGAAAAAACGACGACAATAAAGCAAAAAATAGAACGAGAAAAAATTATATGTAGAAAAAACACCAAAGTGACACACAGATTTACGTGGTTCGACAAATTTGCATATGTCCACGGAGCTGCAGAGGATTTTATTTCTTCGAGGAATTATACTGTCGAGCGCATCGACATTTATAATAAAATCTTTATTTTCTTCTCTCCCTTCCTCTCTCTTTCTCTCTTCCTCTATTTCTCTCTTAGAGGACTTGGCTTGGCCTTGGCTTAGCCTCATCTTTAAGCCAAAAGAGGCTATTTATAGAAACCAGGAGAGTAGTAGGTGAGAGGTAGCTGAGAGGTAAGTGGAAAGGTAGGTGAGAGGTAGGTGTGATTCTTAATTAGGAAGCTAATTAACGACAGTTAATCAAATTGCGGTGGACCGGATCTCCACATTACCTAACAACTTATATATGTAAAATATCAGAAATACTCCTGTAACACCCCTACTTCACGTATTGCACCCTCCCTACTATAAATAGGAGATCATTTTATAAATAAAATAGATCTGAGAGGCCCGGGAAGACCTCAACCATCCCATATTACTGTTCATTACTATTTACTTTTCCGTCGCTCTCTCTCTCTCTCTACTCTATCTTTTTATGTATCTCTTTCTTCTTTCTTACGCTCTATTTTCTCGAGCTGTAACTCACGGACGGATCCAAATTCAACGTGTTGAGAGAAAATAACCGAAGAATATTTTAAATGAGACTAATAAATACTTAAGTTTATAACACATGTTAGTAATCAGAATCGACCAAATGTCCAATCAAATCTAAAAAATTAAATTTTTTCTAAATTTTTTTTTTATTTTTCTTATCTGCATACAATCAAAGTTAAAGAGTCCAAAGAACAATTGACTACAGATGTAATCAGGGATCCAAATATAGACGAATTGAACTGAAAACTAATTTTACATTTTGACTTAACTTTAATTTATTCATATAATGCCTTTCTCTCTTGCAGGCCCATCTGGCGGACTGTAAGGATTTGGGGTCAGTTAGCTGATTAATATAATTGGATTTATTGAGGTTCAGGTCTCAGACCAATAATATTCAAATTATTTATTTATTATTGCAATTATTTGAGTAACATTGTCTTGATTTGAAGTTATATGCCTTCTTTTCTCTTAATTATATGCTCTTTGTTGTTTATTTGTATTCATGCAATCATTAGTAAGTTGAGTGATGACAAGATTTGAGTGCATGAAGCTGATTAATGTGTTAGACATTTAGAATATTCTGAAATTCCAAATTAATGAATTTTGTTTACGAAAGCCCGCATGTTGTGAGATATGTACTTCCTCGCTTAGAAATGAAAAGCAAAGTTCACAAGGAAACGCAGATCGTTTACGTGGTTCGATCCAACTGGATCTACGTCCACGGGAGGGAGTTAACCAGTCAAATCACTAAGGCAATAAAGAATAATTACAAGGGTTCTACACCATTGAGGAATAAGCTCTCATCTCCAGATCTCTCTCTCGAGTAACCTCGACCCTAGATCTCCAAGATCTACCCCCTTTATCCTTGAAGCCTCTCCCTTTCTTCTCTACTTCTTCCTAGCTCTCACACTTCTTGGTTGATTTTTTGTAGCTGGATAGATTTGATTACAGTGTTTATATTAGAATCATATGTGAGTGAGCCAATTCCCAAGTAGGGTCCGCCATTGTTTGTAGCTAGATAGATTTGATTACAGTGTTTATATTAGAATCATACGTGTACAAACCAGAAGTACTGGCACGAATCTCAAAGAAAACGAAACCAGGGGGCTAAAAAGCTTCCCTCCGAGGTAAGTGACCGACCAACAATTCAGCGCCAAGCATGAGAAGACACATCTCTAAACCCAAGATAGATCAAAGCTTTGGAGATATTTTCCTGCTCGATAGCGACAAGGTCCACTAAGTGTGAGGCACAGATAATCCTGGCAACGAGTCTCGGCGGATATCCCACGTAGGTAGCGATAAGATTCTCGAAGACCTTGTGAAAGGGAATGTCTGGTCGAGTCGACGAACCGACCAGACAGACAAAGATGCAGACCCTGTAAGACTTGAGCCAAACTACAAACGCGCCACGACTCACCTGATAAAACAAATTGACCCATTAGCCAGCCGACCGTCCAAAGCGCAGGCTATAACCCTCAACCATGGCTAATCGGTTGACCTGCGTTTCGCCATGACGGATGAGATCAATACTCGATTGGATGCTTTGATATACCAACACAAGACAAGGTCGCCACTAAGCCGGTCATCTCAACCTGCCGAAGTCAAGCAAGTCGACTGATCAGGCACCACCATGTTAGAATTCAAACTGCAATACAAATATGATATAAAATCCATATTAATCAGAGCATTAACTACCTTAAAAACAGTTTTCATAATTGTTCCCCCCTTTTCTGTAATTGTACAAAGTATGTTCCTACAAATAAGACATAAAATGACGACCGAAGTGAGGCAGGTCATTTCGGCTCTCCCTGAGTTCCCTCGGTAGTGAACTCTTGACCCACTCTACTTTCTTCTCTCTCCTTCACTCGACTCTAACTCTCGTGTTCACAAAGAGACAATCGAAGATTCAAAAATACAAGTTGATGCCCATGGACAGTGTTATGGCACTTTGTACTGGCACTATGGTGTCTTGCTCGAAAAACTTAGGTAGTTTTTCAACATGGCATCACGATGCTAGTAGTAGCGCTGATACTTCAACTTCAAGAGTCCTTCAATCTTATTCTCCTAAGAGTTTTCCTACATAAAACACATTAATTGATAAAAATATTTGTACAAAAATATGTAATTATAATAAACATTTTAACGAAATTTTCGTTATATTTTTCACTCAACAAATACCTCAAAATCATACATTACTTGTCTTCAATTAATTTTTGATCTACATTAACAAATAATAGTGAGTATCTTATGCCGCATACCCCTGCCTGTTGGTTGGCATTCACGGTATAAAATCCCTCAGGTCAGGGGTACGAACACCCTCTGCCACAGGCCCACAGTTGGCCTTAAGGAGGTGGTATCCGAATTGTTAGCCACATTAGGGGTGGCTGGAGGCTCGTAGAATAACCTCTAACCATTCCTTAACAAATAAAAATAAAAATAAAAAAGTAGTGAGTATCTTATACTTTCACACCTTTTAAATAACATTGTGACTTCATGATAAAGATCACATATATCATTAATGGTATTCAAATTATTCATGTAATTAGAGAAGAATAAGGATGTCCTCTTTCTTATTTTCTGAACTTAAACCTCACCATTTTTCTCCTTTTTATTTTGCTTCTTCAATCACTTGGAGTTATTCACTTCGCAATCTTCATCTAAAATATTACAAATTTTAATATATATTGATCTTTCAGAATGTATATGTCATAGTCTTTGTTAAATTTTAAAATTACTTATTGAATTAAACTGAATTAAAGTCAATTATGTTCAAGTGCTATAAGATTTGTTATGTTAAGAGATCTATTAATTTAAGTGTTTGATTAGCTATTACTAAGTTAGTATGAAATTGATTGACTTAATAATCTTATATGTCATTTAATTAATTAAGTGAATTGTTATTTAATTAAAGTATGTATATAAGTTAATGTGTTGATTTTGTCTAAAATCCCGAATGTTAAATTACTAAATTAAAACATATTTTATATTCTTCGAACTAAAATTATATTTCACAAAAACAAAAAAAAAAATTGAGTCAAGTCAAAACAAATTTTTGCAACATAAATAAACAACAATACTCCCCGAAATTCAGCTCTTTCGCAATTAAAAATTTTAAGAAAAATAAAAATAACGAAACAAAAACAAATTTGCACTAACCTGAGTAGTCCTCCTTTGTGTCTTCCTGCTTAGCTTCCTCCTCATCGCTAGTTCTCCGACTGTGATTCACTCTTGAAGAAGGCTGGTAGATAGGCAGCTCCGGAAACATGACTCTATCTGTTTCCACATTCAGCTAGTAATGTGTGACATCTTAGCCATCATCGAGTTGAAGTCATGCAACCAACTGAATTGCCTCTTGTGTTGGGCCTCCAAATGATTGAGTGGCTACCCATCTCCATATGCTGATCAGCAACATTTGCTATCAAATCTTATATATACTCAAATAGGGTTCTAGAGGATGTGTGGCGAACAAAAGTAGAAGGTTGAGCAGAGGTGATATCGGCTAGCTTGTTAGTGTTTTTCAAGGATAAAAGCATGTTCTATATAGCACCTTTGAGAAAGACTTGTTGCCCATATGGTTCCTTAAGGACACTAGCTCACACACATACCTCAAATACTGGAGAGGGGTGGCCAATATCAAAATTGGTAATACCTCTAACTATATAATGTGTAGTAAATGTGTTGTGTTTTATCCTAGTATATTCTCTATTATTTGTATCATTTTATACTTTTCCAGGATATTTTGGTTTGTATTTGTAGTCTACAGGTCACCAGCTAGTAAAGGGGAACATTTGAATCAAATTCTTTTGAAGTCATTGTGAGCCACCCTAGTGCCCAGTCCAAGATCTTAGGTGCTAGAGGAAGCTCCCACATGATCGGAAAATTAAGTCTGCATAAACCCCGTGCCTACGACCAAAGACCTAGAGCCCATGTTTGGTGCTTGGGTGCTTAATCCATTCTTTTCCTTCATACCAATAAATTGAGCCTGTGAAAACTCAGTACTACCATCGGCGTTGAGGCTCCCAAAAATGGCTTTAACCAATTTTGACAGTTTTGGTTAAATAGGCTATCGAAGAAACTCAGGGGGCAGGGGCACTCATTTTGAATTTATTTTTTTCCTTTACTTATATCTGTGCTATGTGAGAAGAGAGAGTATGCAAAGAGAAGCTGAGAAATTTTAAGTGTTGTAATCAATGAATGAAGGAAGGTATAGTGGCTAACAAATCTTGAGAACAAGAATTGTCTTTTATCAGATTTTATCTTTCTATACTCTTGTACTTGTTTTGATTCAATCAATTAAATTTTGTTTTTTAAAACATGAATAACACTTAGAACCTTTCTCTCACTTTGATTGGAAATCTAAGAAACTCAAAAGTTTCCATGTTGTGTGATTTCTAAAATCTTATTGAAAATATTGATATGTTAACTTTTAATACTTTTTTTTACTAAAACTTCTAGTAATCTTGGATGATTGAAGAAGTTTAGTGGAGCAATTAAGTTAACATACTATTTTTTAGAAAATAAGAATATTGTTATTAGGATGTGCAATCAATAGAGAAACAAAGAACCATTATGATTTTTGCATTGGAGACTAAATTATAATATAGAACTCCAAGACTTCTTTTGACCTTAGAAGAGGCTAATGAGTAGTTTTGCTCCCGATGATCAACTACATTTGTATCATTTGGATAAATTTTGGTTCCTTAAGTCCAATTTAAGAGTGGTTCTCTTGCTTGATAAAAAACCCTACTCTCATTTCTTTGGTTTTATTTTTGAAAAATTAGGATTAGAAACTTTTAAAAATTCATAAACCTTTAAGACTTCAAACTAGACCCAGAATTTCTAAACTAGAACTATCAACTTTTTAGTAGTTAACTAGTTCTTTACGGGATTGATATATGAGCTCAAAAATCCATATACTACATGATCGAGACATGTGCTTGTATGGTTGACGTGTGCTTCACCACATCATGGATCAAGTTTTTAGCGTTTTTGTAGGAGAAAGATTTTAATTTTCAATTTAGAATAATTTTAGTTGAAAAAAATGGAAATTTAGACTTGAAAACTTTTGTGTTATTTCGTTGTTTTGTATTTTGTTATCTTTGTTATTATTTATTGTGTTAAAAAATTCAAAAACTATTGCTACATGTGATCTTTTTATGCCATTTGCACATATATTAGCATTGTTATTTTCTGTGTAATCTTTGTTAAGTTATATGTGTGATTTATTAATTTACTGTCACTAGTTAGTCCTATGGCATATGAGTAAGACTGCATCTATTGAACTAGTATCATTTGATCCTGAAATTTTAAAAATAGCAAAAAAAAATCACAATATTTAAAAAGAAATTAGGAGTAGTTACAAATCCTCATAAAGAAAATAATCAACTTAGACCACTTAAAAACTATACCAATCCTTTGATAGAATAGACTCATTAGAGTATCATTAACTCTATCATAGAATTCAATACTATTGAATTGAAGCTTGTTGTTATCTAGATGTTGTAGAACAACTAATTTAGAGGATCACCCATTGATGACCCAAAATTGCACTTAACTGTTATTTTAGAATTATGCGTGATCTTTAAGTATAACGACGTCTCTAACAACACTAGTAGACTTTGGTTATTTCTTTTTTTTCCAAGAGACAAGTCTAAAATATAATTAAAGTTTTTTAGCACTAGGGTCTATCACCACTTAGATTACCAGACCAAAAATTCCTAACAAAGTACTTTCTACCTTGAAAAACAACTAACCTTATGAATGATATAACCTTCTTCACCTAGTTAGAAAGTGAGACAATCTACGAAGCTTGTGAGTGATTAAAGGAGTTTCTTAGAAAGTGCTCACACAATGCCCTATCTGATTTATTGATTATCCAAACTTTTATAAAGTGCTGATAGGGTCATTGAGATTGATAATAGATGTCGCAGTAAGGGGTCTTTGATGTTTAAAAGTTTTAAGGAGGTCTATAAATTAATAAAAAAAAATGACTAGTGATAATGTTTAATGGCCTTTTGAGAGAGTCAACTCTAGAAGTGTAGCTAGTATTCATGAACAAGATCTTTATCCATTTTAACTACTCAGTTAGCGGTAATTTCTAACAAGTTATATTATGTAGGTTTAAATTATGCACCAGGATTACTAACTATTAAATAGAATGCTTACGATCAATTTGTTGATCCTCTTGCTATAGTGTCTATGAATGCATAAAACAATAGACCTCACAACCCATTTTCTAATACATATAACTCAAAATGAAAAAAAAAAACACCTAAATTTTAATTGGAATAATAATCAAAATATTGGAAATCATCGTTGGGTAGTGATTATGTTAATTCTTTAGGCAATTGGAACAATTAGAGAAATAACATCTAGAGAAGAACTCATGCATTGCTATTCACTATAAATTCATAATTAAGGAAAAAAGTTACCTTTGAAATAGATTATGTTACATATGGGGAATAAATTACAAATTCAAGTTGCATCCATAAGAAATATCAAGAATCAATGAGTGCATATTGCAAATTCTTTGAGTATCATATCCCAATGGACACTACATAATGACAATAAAGTGAATCCAAAAGAAAAGGGGAAGGAACAGTGTAATGCCATTAGACTTAGAAGTGGAAAGGATCATGAAGAGACTATAATAGAAGAGCCTAAAGGAGAGAGGTTTGATCCTGAGCCTGAGAGTTTAACTGAAAAAAAAATCAAAAGATTTAGGAAAAAGACCACCTACTGGGAAGGACTTAAGAGACCACCATAATCATTTTCCTAAAGACTTCAAAAAAAACGAGTTAGACCAACAGTTCTCCAAATTTTCAAAAGTGCTCAAAATGCTTATTATAAACATCCCATTTGTGTAAGCATTATAAAAAATGCCAAGTTATGTTAATTTTTCAAGGATATACTTATTAAAAAATGAAACCAGGTGATTATGAAATCATGGCCTTAACCAAGGAGTGTAATGTGATCCAACAGAAAAAATTTCCATAAAAACTAAAGGATCCAGGTAGCTTCACCATTCCCTATACAATAGTAGATTTTTTTTTTTTTGAAGGCTTTCTAAAACTTAGGAGCCATCATTAAATTCATGTCCTTATTGATTTTTATGAGACTTGATTTAGGAGAGGTTCATCCCACCAATATAACCTTTCATTTAGCAGATTGTACTTCTACTTATCTAAGGGGTTACAAAAAATATTCTAGTTAAGTTGAATAGATTTATCTTCCTAGAGGGATTTATAATTTTAAACATGGAGGAGGATAAGCAAAAATCCTTATCATACTAGGTAGGCTTTTCTTAATCACTAAAAGGCCCATGATTGATGTTAAAAAAAGGGAACTTATAATAATGATGAATGAACAGGATATTAATTTTAACATTTTGAAATCAATGAAGTGTCTCAGTGACCCTATGGATGTTCCATGCCATAGATTATATATGTTTACATGGTGTGTTATAAGCTAATTCAAAGAAACTTTAGAGATGGACCTAATGGAGCAAGATTTAATTGAGCGTAATTGTGAAACCTCTAAGCAGGAATCAGGTCTGCTACAGTGATAAAAATAAGTTTTAACCATTAGATTCCTCAACTAATGTTATAACTTTAGTATCCTCTATAGTTGAGGCCCTAAAATTAGAACTTAAGGTTCTTCCTAAGAACCTAAAGTATTTATTTTTATATGATTCTTCGACTTTGCCCATAATCATTTTTGTTGAACTTAGAGAGTTACAAGAGAAAAAGTTAATGAGATTTTGGAGGAGCTTTATAAAAAGCAATTTATGAGCCTCACTAAGGCTCACTATATACCAGTTCAGAGGTTTTGTGCCTCACAAAAGCAAGATTAAAAGGGATCGACTCATCGAAGGAGGGAGCTGGTGGTTCAGTTGGAGGTGTCAGCTGATTGGAAGGTGATAGTTGAGTTCCTGGAACAGGTGCAAAAGGGGCTACCAGATAGTCGGAAAGGAGTAGCATACCTGATCGTAGTGGTGGTAGAAGGTGAGAGAGGGGCTGCAATGGTGGTGGTGCTATTAATCAATGCAACTTTAGTGTTGTGCGAGGCAGAGTAGGATACTAACATACCTGTTCTTTTGAAATTACTAAAGCCATGAGGAGGAGGTCGTTGTGGTGGCTATTCTCCACTATCATTTGAAGCCATCTAAAACAGGAAGAAATACATTAATAAAATTACTACTAAGCAGCAAAAGTAAGTCAAAGAAGTATAATATAATCATCAAAAGTAAAAACAAGAAAGGTGCATAATCAAACAAGAAACACTTTGTAACTACATGTAAAAATAATAACATTAAAAGTAGAAATACACAGAAGAGGCAATGTGAAACGTAGAAAGCTAATACTAAAAGAGATAAAACCAAAAAGATATTAAAATCTAAATATGCATACCACTATTAACTTGTTTCATTAGACAGGTTAGTCGATAACGAACTTAAAATTTCTTTAGTTCTATCATTATCATGGTCTTCCATAATTTGAAAAATCTTTTCATAAGTCCTTGTGATATCCTCTAGGGTAAATATTTCTTTAATAAAAACATCAGAGAATGCATACCTTTACATATTAGTCTTTGTTGATCCAACATAAGACAGTACATAGCTTTAGGTTTTATTAGTTTACAGGCATTTGTCTCTTGAAGTTCTAACTCCCTCCTCTTACAATACTCCTTCAAGTCCAATCCTTCTTTGATATTGACTTTTATTTTACCCTTTATATTCATCACATTATTAAATCTATTTTTAAAAATATTCTTCTTAATATGTATAACATTGAGATTATGTCTAATCAAATTACTCATTTAGTTTAAGATCCCAGAAAATAATATGCTTCGTCCAACTATGTGTAACACTAAAATTAGGAAGATGATTTGAAGTTGATGCTAATCTCTCAGTGCTCTTTGGTATTCCATTAATCATAGTTCATAAATTGGCTAGAGTTATTCTCAAGAGTGGACTTGATTTTTCAACTTTATTCTTAAAGGAAACATCTCTATTCTATCTAAATGGTGAGTGTGGGCTAGAAAACTTCGATGACAACCAGGAATTTTTTGTTTCTTTCATATTTCAAGATAAATGGCTAAGACAGATCCATCTAGTTAGTGCTCCATCCAGATAGTGTCCCATAAGTCATAAAATCACTAAACATCCAAATAAGAGCAACTTTAAAATGAAAATTTTAATTTGTAGCAATATCAAAAGTCAACACGCACGTTTTCCATAATATTTGAAGCTCATCTATTAGAGATGTTATGTAGACATCTATTTTTCTCTTTGACCTATGAGGACCTGGTATGATGAACACAATAAATAAAAAAACATGGTCATGCATATATTAGGGGGGAAATTATATGGTGTAATAATCACGGACTAACATGAGTAATGTGTTGCAACGTGACTTAACAGTGTGAACTCGTCTGAACATAAACCGAGCCTAATATTTTGGGTTCAGTTGCAAAGTTAGTATATCAACGGTCAAAGTGTTTTCATGCTCCTCCATCTAACAGATGACTTAAAAAGTTAGTATCATCCGATATTATGTCATGTAATGTGAGGAGTTGTATGCTTAAATGTGAATAATCTTTGAAAATTAGGTATGAGTTTCAAATAGAAGAGATACTTGTAAGGAATATTTTCTGATTTTACTGTTTTGCCCCCTTAGTTGAATCCCTCAAATCTATTAAATTAGCATTTATTTTTTATTGATCAACCTTTTAACATAGCATGCGACTATTAACACAACAATCTATCTTTTCAAATAGTAACCATAACTTTGATACTTTTTTTTTGCAGGTCGGCGGGAACTAAATTCTTTGTAGTGTTTGTCTCTGTTAGTAATATTGCTACTTGATTAAAACATTCTCCAGGGATATTATAATTAGATTTGATGTTCAAAATTTTTAACACTGCTAACAACTCTGTATGTGCAGTACAACATTTCCACAGAGATTGATGTGCAACATTTAGTTAATCATAAAATTGTCGTGGTTTACTATTCGACGTTTGATCCTCTTAAGAACACTCCCAATTAATAAAATGAGCTTTGTTGGCATAAAAAATCATTTCTTCATATATGTTAGGATCTTATTCTATTAGAGAGACAGAAATTGATGAAGTACTAACATAATCATAATGAACAACTGGGTCATACTCATCATCTGCAATCTAGTACTAATAATTAGGTCGAAATACCTTGCAGTAAAGACTCAACTTATCTTCTTTTGGTATTATGTACGCTAATTTTTGTGCTGTCGCAAAATGGCATCAACACTTAACTTCTGAAAGGTAAAAGGGCAGTTGTGATGCCACTTACACAAATTTTTCTACACCATTCAAGAACTCATCAATGGGTTCTTTACTACATTAATACAATCTTTTATACATTCATGATCTCGAATTTCAAATATCCAACAATAGTGTATATGTAGATTTATCGAATAATATATTTAAATATCAGCAGTATATATATTTCGTATGTATTACATATCTAAAACCCAAACTTGAATCATTTCATGCAAACCACACAATTCTTAAGTATTATATATCAAACACCTAAACTTCATAATTGGCTCATTTAAAGAGCTAAAAAACTTGTTCGTACCCTCTAATTTTGGTACCAATTAAGTCAAATTAGCACACAAATAACGCATACATAAACAAAAATATACATAACGAGTACAGAAAAGGAAAATATGTTATAGTTATTGACACTTTGCTGCTTCTATGAGCCAAATGTCAACCTTTAAAGTGACTCTTCTGACTTACTGTTACTCCCCTCTCCATCTCTCCATATGATTCCTCACCTCGATCATTAGGAGCTAGAATACAAAGATGGTCAATGTATTGAATACATGTTCATGTCCAGTCCTCCATGATTAAATATTCCTAACATTTTTGTGTTATCATTCTTGTCATTTAGCTCTCCATAAATGATATCAACACTATATAAAGGGTTTTGATATTGTTCTTCAAAGTCACCTACATGTTCTTTCATCTTCCTCTTGAGTCTTCTGACCGCAGTGCAGAAAGAGAGACTGATTAAGATGGGAGGGGAGAAGTCAGTAGAAGTGGTGGAGATTGAAAACGATGAAGAAACTAATGAGAGAAGTGAAGGAATAAGTTGCAGAAAGAAGTTGCAGCTTGGGCTGAACCTTAATGAGGAACTGATGGCAGATGGAGGAGAAGAAGATGATGATGCCGACAATGGAAGCACCACAGAAGTTTTGGAGGAAGGAGGAGAGAGTTATAGCAACAATAATAGTGAAGATGATGGAAATAACAATGATGGTGGCTCAAGTAAAAGCATGGAGGATGGAGAGGAGAACCGAGACCGGCGATCGGCTGCTGTGAGGCAATATGTGAGGTCTAAAATGCCAAGGCTGCGATGGACGCCGGAGCTTCACCTCTCCTTTGTTCATGCTGTTGAGAGGCTGGGCGGCCATGAGAGTATGTTCTCCCTGCTCCTTTTCATTGCCTTCATCACTTTTTAAAGAAAGAAATAGATGAATTTGAGCAAGTTTCTGCATTTATTTTAGCCAGTTAATGATTTCATTAACCTACTAACTTTGTTTTCCTTCTTTTTAATTCATTTGATTGTTGCAGGAGCAACCCCAAAGTTAGTTCTTCAGATGATGAATGTAAGGGGCTTAAGTATCGCCCATGTAAAGAGCCACTTACAGGTAAAAACTGGGACATATGAACTAATTCATGAGAATACTTTGCTTATATATATCCAGCCCAAAAATATTTTTTTCTAAGAATTATACCCCTCATCACAATACCCCCTACAATCCAAGATCAAAATGATTCTCTTTATTGCATTACAAGAACAATTTTCTCTGCAAGTCATGTCCTGCAAATCTACATTTTTTAAGTCCCATTTCTAATATTTCCTTACTGATGAGCAGATGTACAGAGGCAAGAAGCTTGATGTTTTAGGGCAAGAAAGGACCATCTTTTCTTCAGGTACAAAGTTTACAAACCAATAATAACAATATTCATACTTTCAAATCTGAACTTTTATTGAAACTAGCACAAGTCCACTTCAGAACAAACAGAGCAAAACATTGACCTGCACAAAAGAATTTAAAGAAAAAAGCACTCACTCAATAATCTCTACAAGGCACTCACTTCACATATTTTGGCCAATAATGATACAGCATTTTCAACATTTGATGCCCATCCAAGAAGGGAGATGCTGTACCAAAGAGCAGCAGGTTCATGCCAATTAAGATATATTCATGAAGCAGAAAGATTTTACAGTCTCCTGCGGCAGTCTCAAGCTCAAAGAAGTTTTGAATTCAATAACAGTAACATCAGGTAACATAACAAAATCTATAAAACTCTCCTACCAAACTCATATTAGCAGCACAAAAAATCTCAAGCTGATGTACTAATCTTCTTACACAGACAACAAGAGTCAGTTTTCAATCAGCAAATGAATTGTAGGAAAGATGGGATTTCGATTTCTGATAGATCCAATGATCACTTCATGGCTGAAAGCTATGTGCCTCTGCAAAGGAGCAGAAGCTCTGAGTGGATTGGAGGTGGCTGCTCTCAGATCCAGCTCTCACAGACTCCTCGAATACAGTCAGTTATACCTACTCTTAGATTGAATGGAACCAGCAGTGATAATTTTAGCAATCTGAACCAATCCTACTGGCATGAAACTTTGACTAAAGATGAACTTGATCAGCCTCGTTTCTCAGCATCTATTGCATTGCAGGTAGCATACAGAATTTCAATTCATGGATATATTTGTTTAATTAGCATGACAAAATATTTATTTTTAGGGATAATTACATACAGACCAACCGAAACATTGATATTTACATATTAATCATTCGAGTTAAATTTTTTTGAACTACCGAACCGATGTATTTACACGTGTCACTCACGATCAAACTATTAAATTGTAGCATCTAAATCATGTACTTATATTGTAGCATCTAAATCCTATGACCACATAATTCTTAGTAGCATCTAAACCATATATTTAAATTTGTATTCACTTTAAATACATTAAGAATAGAGGTACTTTTAGTGTAATTATGACATTAGAATATTATGCTGTAAATCTAAAAAATTTGATGTTAAATATATAGATTCTTGATTGATATATATATAGTTAAAAGGATGGTCGGAGGCTAAGATACGAGCCCTCAGCCACTCTCATGTACCTAATCACTCGATTCCGCACTGAAAGGCAGATGAACTCAGGCGGGAACTCAGGGGACTTATGCTGGGCTGAACTACCAAAGAGTCGCAGCGAACGGCACGAATCACAAATTATATATGGTTAATAGAACAATCTTTGTATGCAAAGTTTAACTATTTCAAATCGCGAGTAATAATAACTCTTTTTCCAAAAACATAACTAATAACACTAATCATTATCACACACCCAAAAAACAAAAAATAACAAATATTTGTATGTAAATATGATATTACTGATCAACATTTAATCAGTATTATAACTTTGTTTTTATTATTGATGCAGTCACAGGATCAACAGTGTAACAAAAGTTCAACTACTAAGTCTGGCCATAGCTTTGAAACTATAGAGCAGAGTTCTTCAGAAGCCAAGAGGATGAGGCTGACAAGG
The DNA here is from genome assembly GCA_022702705.1 of Papilionanthe hookeriana x Papilionanthe teres. NCBI lineage: Eukaryota > Viridiplantae > Streptophyta > Magnoliopsida > Asparagales > Orchidaceae > Papilionanthe > Papilionanthe hookeriana x Papilionanthe teres. Next base: position 48,435,176 of record CM040431.1, read on the forward strand.
GAGAAGAGTGCAATTCCAGATTTGCAGCTGAGTTTGCTGCCAAGCTCAATAGATCATAAAGGGACAATTGCTGAGAATATTGAGTCAGGAGATGAGAGTGAGCTCTCACTTTCTCTATCACCTCCAACAAGGAGAGCTGTAAAGAGCTCCTTTAAATTGCAAGGAAATAAGAGGAGCTCTGAGAAAGATTTCCTAAAGATTGGCAGCAGTAAGATGTCCCCTCTATTTTTGAGTGCTTCAGATATCACCATGTCCTACTAAAATTTTGAAGTTGTAGTCACACATTTTTAATGAAATAAATTGACACTAATTTTTCCTTAATCATTTTCCTTAAATTTCTATAATTTTAATCTTTTATCTTGATAAAGTTGTCACATATTTCTTTTTTTAAAATGGTTACTAAGAAGATTTTCTTATTCAAGTAATGTTAATCACACGAGTATTAGCCAAAGCTTAGTTAAAGAAAATAAAAGATTAGAAGGTATTATAGTCGCACTTCTTAGAAAGTATAAAGTGCTGCGAAAATAGCAGGGGTTTTTACCGCGGCATACTATGTATAAAATGTTGTGAAAACTCTTTTTTTTAGTATTACATGATTATAAGTTAAAATTTTCGAATTGACAAAGGCATTGTGTTGAGAATTTTGAAGGTTCGCCTCAAGGAAAATGTTTAATCATTAAGGAGTTCGTTGTCTTACCGGGTATTTTGATTTCATTTATAAAAAAGAATAAACTTAAAAATATATATATTTTTTAAAACAATAGTTTATAAAGCTCTTAGGAACTTATTTTTATCATTCAATCAACTTTATTAATATCGCAATCAATTTATATCAAGCAAATCATACAGGATTTTTAGACAACATTATGAACATTTTACCAATTAATCTTCCTAATTTTCTCAACAAGACAACAAAACACAGCACCAAGTTCAATACTCTTACTATTTCCATAGTGATTAAATTAGATTTGTTCCCTTTTGCATTGGCCCAACCACAGTGCTAATGTGAAGATTAAATCAATCTTCTGTTAAGAAATGTGGTAAAAAGCTATACTATCTATAAGGCTTTAAATTGTTAAGAAATGCAGTTTCTCCAAAGAGAAGACTGGAGATTAAACTTGGCTACATTTGATTGCTTTTATTCTTATTACAAGTTATCACTTTCCTCTCAGCAATCTTAAAATGTTAATTTCATTTCAGTTGTTCCCCAAATGGATGGGTGAGTTGCAGCCACAATCCAGATTTTGCTGTGAAGCAATCAGTGAGTCCCAGCTCCATTTGTGCAGCTGAGAAAATAAAGCAATGAATGCATTTTACAGAAGTGCATGGTTAAGTCAGCCCAGTATTGGAGCTTGTACATAAACTATGCAAGGAACCTGCACAAAGAACTGAAGACATGAACAGATTGAGAGAGTTTTACATAATCATAACTTTTAAAGTTTATGATGTATTGGTTTAGTGTTTTGTTCAGTATAACCAAGTATTTGTACTAACACAACTAATACTGAATATGCTGGGCCAAAATACTTGTATAGTGAACAAGAACTTGTGACATATAGAATGAATGATGGGAAGGTATTGGATGTTAAATGGCAGCGTTTGAAAATAAAATAAACATTGAGCCTTAGTTGGTATTTTGTTAAGGTCATGGGGGGAGCTACAATTAAGGAACAGGGAGCTGTGCCCCAATTGTCCCAACTCACAAGTTCTTATAACTACAAAATATCAGCTAAGGATAGAATGTAGGCCATCCCATATGATATGAAGCTTGTGTTGTGTAAAAACAGCGGCAATAAAGTGAAAAATTGGAACGAGAAATTCGCATAGAAACAACACACACAGATTTATGTGGTTCGGCAAATTGCCTATGTCTACGGAGTTGACGAGAATTTTATTAGCTTTAGGATTTACACCGTCGATCATGTCGACTTACAAGAAAGAACATGCTCTTTCTCTTTACTCACCTTCTCTCTCTTTCCTCACCTTCCCTCTATCTCTATCTTTCCGAGAGAAGCAAAGTGAAAAAAGCCTTATGAAAAGAAAGTCTTTTTGTATATTACTATTTCCCGTGAGCCCACTTAGGAGAGCATAAAACCTGATCCTATTAACTCCAACCAGAGAAGCTTTTAATGCTAATTTTGGTCCATGAAGGAAATCTTCCAGAATTCAAGAGATAATAGGAGAAGCGGACGGCGGGAGCTTGATTCGTGAATCCAAGGGAGAAGCGGGAACTTAATTTGGAATTTGATTAATTTGCAACGATTAATTAAGGAAGCAAATAACAGGAAATTAAATCATCTAGATAATTTCCTAAGATGCACAATATCGCCCAATTTGGATGGAGTGGACTAAGCTCCGCATCTCAACAATTCTCCAACTTGGAGACTGAGATATTGGCTGCATCATCCACTAACTGCATCAGATATCATCAACATCTGCAACTCAAGGCTTCTGTCTTTATGCTGGAAGACCAGCTAAAGTTGAGCACAACTTCAGCCTCTCATTTTTCCTGACCAACACCCACTCGTTCAAATTTTCATCTCGTAAGGTTTCTTCATAGCTTTGCGATTCTCCACCGTCTGTCAGTATGATGTAATTCAAGAGTTGTGAGAAATGCTGAGGACAACGTCTGTTCCTGACTAACCTGCGAACTGTAGCTGTAGAGTTGGACGGCTCTGCAACTAACTGTGGAAAAATATGAATGGGTGCCCCGAATTCACTCTTCTCATCACTTCTATCACTACCCCGCACTGTGACCTTTGGTAGACCAACAAACCTTAACTTTCTAATGTGGTCATCAATGAATGTGGCATAGTAATGAGAGCTTCCAAGAGATGTTACTGGATAAGGTCTCCACACATCTTTGTGTACAAAATTCAATTCTCCTGTCGTTGGTGCCCTGCCACTTTTCAGGAAACTGACATTCTTCTGTTTCCCTATAATGCAACTCTCACACATGATGAAATCAACTGTCTTCAGCTCTAGTAGCTTCCCTCTGGACTGAAGTTCTTTTATGCCCTTCTGACTCATGTGACCAAGTCTGCAATGCCACAAATCTGTCGTGCTCTCTGCAACTTTATTAGCAATGGTGTTAAGTAAATCTGTAGTCATATATATTGTGTCAGTTTTCTTAACCCGAGCCGGTACTAAGACTCCTTTGGTAACCTTCCAGGTGCTATCTGAGAACACTACGCAATGACCACCCTCGTCGAGCTACCCAACAGATATGAGGTTTTCTTTAACTCAGGAATGTGTCTAACCATTTGCAAAGTCCATTTGCTCTTATTAGGAAGTGCAATATCAACATCTCTCATCCCCACCACGTCCAGAGCTTCTCCATCAGTCAGATATACCTTCCCAAAATCATCTGCAACATAGTTTTGCATTAACTCCCGGTGGGAAGATGTTTGGAACGAAGCCCCTGAATCCAGTATTCAATCATCAATAAAACTATGAACTGTATGCAATAGTAATCATGTACTTCTTCAGTTACAACATTAACGCTATCATTTTCCATCTTCTTCGTATTTTTACAATTCCTTTTTATTTAACCAGCTTTGCCACAATTCCAGAGCTTGGCTGCTGACTAGGCTTTGACTTACCCTTGCCTCTGTGCTCTAATTTTGATCTTTCTCTGTTTAAGTTTCTGTCATGTGATCTCCCTCCGGAATCAACATTCAGTGCCGAAATCGAACCCGAGATCTCGTCAGAATCTTTCCTGCGCACCTCCCCAGCCAAAATTAAATCACGAATATCATTATATTTCAGTTTAGATTTAGCAGCAAAATTGTTAACTACCATCATCATGGCTTCTCAGTTATTTGGCAATGAAGCAATCAATTTCAGTGCATGTATCTCATCATTAAATTCAATTTCCACAGACGAAAAATGATTTGTGATAGTATTGAAATCATTCAGATGTTGTGCAACAGATGTATCTTCCGTCATCTTCAAGTTGAATAGCTTCTTCATCATCAATGCACCTTGTTATTCGTCGATGGTTTTTTATGCATAAAAGATAAAACTGCTATGAGATATGTAATAGTCATCTCCTTGATGGCGTTGCGGGCAACGGATTTTGACAGGGTTAACAGAACAACCACCAGAACCTGTCGAAGCAACAGATTCCAATCAACTTCATCCATCTTCTCCGGTCATTTTCCTAGTAACGGAAAATGATGTTTCTTCCCATACAGATATTATTATAACTGCATTCTCTAGTAATCAAAATCTGTGTTATCAAATTTCTCGATCACCGATGCTATCACTTCGTTTCCGGCCATCGTTTTTCCTTAGATCCGAATCAGAGCTCTGATACCAATTGTTGTGTAAAAACGACGGCAATAAAGCGAAAATATGAAACGAGAAATTCACATGGAAACAACAGGAACACAGATTTACGTGGTTCGGCAAATTGCTCGCGTTCACGGAGTTGCAGAGGATTTTATTAACTTGAAGATTACACCATCGATCACATCGATCTTACAAGAAAGAACACTCACTTTCTCTTTCCTCACCTTCCCTCTCCCTCTGTCTCTCCGAGAGATGCAAACTGAAAAAAAAAGCCTGATGGAAAGAAAGGCTTGCTGTATATTACTATCTCCCCGTATGCCCACATAGGAGAGCATAAAACCTGATCCTATTAACTCCGACCAGAGAAGCTTTTAAGGCTAATTTTGGTCCCTAAAAATGCCTCCAGAATTCGTAAGATCAGAGGAGAAGCGGACGGCGGGAGCTTGATTCGTGAATCCAAGGGAGAAGCGGCCCATCTCAACAGCTTGCATCTATGCATTTGCTCAAGCTCCATTCAAGCTTCTTGGACACTATTTAAGCCCAGTTCATTTAAATTCATCGTTGTTTGTGCTCAAGTTGAGCTTGATTTTACCAAGTCTTAATTAGGGCTGTCAAAACGGCTTGTTGTTTACTAGCAGCTCGTGTTCCGCTCGTTAAGAAACTCGTGTTCGGCTCATTCGCTAAGTTAACGAACTGAGCACGAACAAGAATTTGTTCATTCGTGTTCGGCTCGTTTTGGCTCGAAATTTTACTCATCTATTATATATATATATATATGAGTAGTATTTTAAAAAAAAATTTAATTGACTACAAGGCTACAATGATATCAATTAAAAGTTTTACTTAAGAAAATAGAATAAAATTTATTAAATTAGATTCAAATGATGTTTTAATATAAACAATAATTTTTAAATCTTGTCTCAATCCTTAACATCTTATGAGTACGTGATTAGGATTATCAAAACAACTCTTTGTTCGTGAACGACTCGTGTTCGGCTCGCTGAGCAAACGAGCCGAACACGAACACACTTGTTGAGCTCGAAATATAAACGAGCTGAGCCTGGCTCGCTCGTGTTCGGCTCGTTTATACCCCTATTCTTAATCAAGTCATTCGCTCACTTAGCCTTATCAAGTTGAGACTATGCTAGCCGGAGACATAGTAATCAAATGACAAATAAATTTAGAAATTAAAATTTGTATTTTAGAATCATCTTAAACTAAGCTATAATTTCAAAAAACCCACCAATACAAGGTTACACCACTATTCTATTTGAATTGCTAAATTACTTTGCCATGACTTCTCATTTAAACAACAATTACAATATACCTCTTTTAGATGTGAGGCTAAATACAATGCATAGGAAGAAGCTAGAGTGTTTCAGCTAGTGCTGAAGATGCTACACTTGAAACTAACAATTTAGGGTCTGTTTGAGGGAAAAAATTTGCGTATGTAAAACGTACGCAGTACGCACGCTTTACGGGGTACATGGAGGTTACATGAGAGGTATTTCCGTGTTTTATCCCTTGTAACATTCTTGTAACATGCATGTAACCTCCTATAACCTCCTTATTTTTGCAGGTTACAGGTATGTTATATGGAGGTTATACGTACGTGGCACCCTCCTATTAGATGACGTACGCAGCACTGCGTACACTTTACGTACGCAAATTTTTTTCATGTTTGAGGCAGCTGCAGCTTATTAAAAAGCAGTTGTGAAGCTGGTGAGAAATAATCTAATATTCAAAAATTTGCAGTAATAATTATTATTATTATTATTATTATTTTTTTGAATAAGTCGGATCAGTAGATAGAAGTCGTCACTACACCTAATCGTGATCCGATGGAAAACGCATATTTTAATGGCACTTTTTGAGAAAACTGTCAAAATCTAGTTTACTCAAATAGACAAAACTGTAGTACGGTACCACATCGCTACCGCATCGCCACCCCAAAACGGCCCTTAATATATTCATTACCAAATTATTTAAAAAAATTAACAAAAATAATTGCCATATGAATTAATTATTTTAAATTATACTCAATTTATATTTCAAGCTTACCATAAGCAATTTAGGTGTCTATGGATTTTTATATTAATTTATTATATCTAATTATTTATTGATTATTTAAATTATTTTTTGTAGTTAATATGAGATTCACTTGAAACTTACGAGTTCATTATATTTTCCGAGCTTCATGTGAAACCAACTAATTTCTTATTTGATTTTTCTATTAGTTATTTAATTATTTAAGTTAATATGAAAATTTTAATTTAATTTATTAATTAATTTTAATCATGCTTATTAAATTAAAATTTAATCTTATTCATAATATATACTAGGCTTATTAAATTAATTTTTTAGTCATAACATTATTTATAATAACATTCTATTGAAGAAATTATTATTATTTTTATAATGTCATAAAATATCAAAAAAAGAAATATTTAAAAGCTCGTGTTTTAAATTATTCGTGAAGTCGCTGTTCATGTTCGTTTCTTAACGAACGAGTCAAACACGAGTTGTTCGCGAACAACAAACCAATTTGACAGCCCTAATATTAATATATATAAATAATATATTATATTAATTATATAACTTATATTATATAAATATATAATATCTATATTAGTATATTAATAATATAGTATATTAATATATTGTTACTATTAATTTATTATATATTATAATTTATAAAATTTAAATTTTTAAAATATCATAAATTTTTTATATATAATTATTTTAAATTACTTTATATTTTAAATAATAACGATTCGAACACAAACAAACACATCACTGTTTGTATTTGGTTCGTTTAACTAACCGAACGAAAAAAAATTGTTCGTGTTCGTCTCGTTTACTTATCGAACGAATCGAACACGAACTCCTTGACGAACCGAACACAAACTGTTCCCGAACAACGAGCTTTTTTGACAGCCCTACTCCCAAGTGCAATCTCCAACCATAAATCAAAATCTGATAACAACACTAATATTAAAATAAATAAATAATAAAAAATTAAAAAATTAAATTAAAATAAAATAAAAATAAAAAACTTCTCTAAGTCACCCATTATCCAATTCAACCCAAAAGCCTTATGCAACAAAAATCATCACTGGTGCAATGGTCCATAAGGTAAACAAGATGACACCAAGGAAAGACCTATAATATAAAACAATATCCAATGAGAAAATTAAAATTTCAAGTTAGTTGAGTTGCTGAGATTAGAATGCTCGGGTAGATGAGTGGTTTTACACTAAGAGATTAAATGTGAAACGAATATATCCGTGAAAGATAGAGGGTATCCTTAGAGAGTTTGGTCACATTAAATGTCGACCATCTGATAAACCTGTTAGGAGAGTAGATGTTTTAGATTTGACTTATGCTAAGAAAGATGGAGACAGATCGAAAAAGACATGGAGCTTTTGTTTACAAATTTATCATAATCTATCAGAACCACATGAAAATATGCCACTCAATAGGACACAATGCAGAAAAAGAATTCAAAAAGCTGGACAACTTCCTGCCAGAGATCTACCTCTAGCAATCATGTTTCTGTATGGCAGTCTTAAACAAATAGAGAGAAAATGAATTGTAGTCTCAAGAACCTGTGTTGTAGCTAAGAAAATAAAATATCAACACCAGGCATTTGTTAAAGAATATGATTAAAATGATTTTTATAAGAACTAAACTGCCAAGTGAAAATTCTCAAAAATTGCACAAATTTTGCAATATAATGATGTCCATTGTGACAGAACTCCACATCGAGACAAATCAACTTTCAACTCAGGTGATATTAGAATGAATAAGCCCAATAAGATGATGTTCCAAAAAAGCTCTCAAACTGCATACATTCTCATCAAGGTTGATAATATAACCCACAAGCTAGGAATGATTAATATATGCAACCCAACTTAAGGATGAATGTTGGAATAATGTTTAGTTTGTGGCCAACGCATTTTCGATCTATAGCAGTCTCGCGAAAATGATAGCATTCCTTTTCGAAGGAGATCTCATGAGAAAGAAAAATTAGATCGATATTATTTCCCTTCATATTTTTTATTTATATTATGTAGCCAATTCTAGATTCAAGAGTTGAAGGCTGATTTCAAGATTTCTTTGTTTCATAAGTAGTTGATGTCCATCTTCTAATAAGATTTCTTTGCATATCTTTGAATATTTCTAACCTAGAAGAATGAAAAATTCAATCATAAAAGCATATATTGTCATCTCTTGTTATTCTTACATTCAAGACAAATCAATCTCACTATAATTTAGAAAAGAAAAATTTACTCCGAAAGAAATCACCCAAGTTTGTTCGGATTTCTATCTAATGTAAGGATCTACTTGTAAATGGATGAAGTCTATGGATTTATTTATAAATGTTGCAACTTGTAAGGCTCTATCTACGTCAGCTATCAATGAAATGAAGGAGGTTTTTTTAGCAATAATTTCTATTTGGTATCAGACCCTCAACTAAGGTGAGATGTCTCTCATCTTTGTCTTCTCCTTCCTCTTGTAGCAAAAAGTCAGAAGGCAACTCAGGGCTCGCAGTGAACAAAGAACCGTGAGCGAACCCAGCAAGACAACCAAACTGTGAAGGCGGCAACATGCACACTTTGAGGGAACCGGTGGAAGTTTCGTGCCTCTCCACCGCAGTCGTCGGAGACCTCTTTACCAACTGCGATACAGTCGCAATCTAGGAAGGAGAGGAGTGGCACGGCGGAGAGGCAGAGTGTCGGAGCTGGACGAGGTGTGCAATCAGCGAGATGGTTTGAACTGCTCGCATGAACAAACGCGGGCAATCGACTCTGTTGTAGCGAGAGTATCGAACAGAGTCGTGCAGAATAACGAGGGAAGCAGGCGAAACTTCTACAGTTCTCTGTTGCACGAGAGCAGGACTATGACTACAGTGTAGCAGAGTTAAAGTAGGGGCGTGAGACCTTTATGGCAACGTGGATAGCATGAACTTGCAGGAAGTAAGTCGCGTGTAATATGCGTGATCTAGACTTGATCTTTGCGATTGAAATTGTCAGAAGACGTAGATAGTGTTGGAGGTGAGGGAGTGGAATTTTAGGGGAAGATAAATCCCAAAGTTCTAAAGGTCTTGGTCGGGCTCATACAGGGAGCAAGCATTTTGAAGAGAGCCACTACCTTAGCACATGCACCGACGTAAGTGAAGCTAGATCTGCCTCCTGTGGATCTGAAGCATGAGGGACCAGCCACATATCTAAGTTGGTTGCGTCGGATGGAAGCTGCTCTACTATGGAAGAGACTAGAAGGATACCTAACAGGAGTCGAGCCAAAGAGTGACAATGTTGAGAGAGATGAGTGAAGGACCACACATGTCTTGCTTTACATCTGGCTCCTCAACTCGATGGCTTTATCAATTGCCTCATCAGTGGATGGCATTCGGAAGGTGCATGACATCTGGGCAAAACTAAACATGATCTATATTGAAGCTGAGAACCACATGAAGGTGTTTCAGATTCATAGTGAGATAGAGCAAGTGGTTCAGGATTATAGATCGATTCAGGAGCACTATATAGACTTTGAGCGGCTATGCCAAAATCTTGATCACTTCTCACCTTTATCAAGTTGTGGTGATCTGGGGTGTAAAAAGGGAGAGATCTTTGGACGAATGAGGACATTGCAGTTTCCAACTCATCTAAACCCGACCTTTAATCAGAGAAGATCGGCTCTCCTAACTCAGATGACTATTCATACACTAGATGAGGTCATTGTTGCAATGATACAAGAGGAGAGTCGCATGACGCTGCACTCTGAGTCAAGTGATTTTTTTGGTGTACTATCAGCATTGGATGCTGCGAGCCCAAATATGCTAGGTGTCTAGGGGGAGACTCGCAAGTGCTACAATTGTGGTGAAGTTGGCCATCTAAGCAGAGCTTGTCCTAAGTCCCCAAAAGAAAGAGAGAGACACGTGGAGATGGATAAGATGGAGGTCGGGTCGTGGTAGTGGGGTTGGAAAGGTGGAAGAGTGGGCTACCGAGCAAAAGTGTTGATAGCAGAGAACAAGGGAAAGACAGGTGTGATTTTTACTAGTGAGGATCATAAGAGTCTGAAGCTGTTGAAGAGAAAGCAGAAAACAGTAGATGGAGCTGAGGATGTTCCAAATTCATCAACATCAAGGGGTAACATTGCCACTTAAGGGAGATTTAGCAAAGGTGTTGGTGACACTTTATCTTGCCTCTATTTCCACCACAAAATCATTAGAATGGATCATAGATTCTAGTGTTTCTCGTCGCATGACAAGTATTGTTGAAGAGTTCCCTTATATACTCATCTAGCAGTATTAGAGAGTATACAGACTATTGATAGTATATCGCAGCCTATAGTTGTTAAGAGTATAGTGAGATGTACCAATTATATGACTTTATACAATGTATTGAATGCTCATTCCTTTCTAGTAAACCTCTTATCCATTAGTGTCGTTATTCTCCAGTTAATATGCATTATTTCTTTGATATTCCTCAGGTGATCTTCTAAGAGAAATGAACAAGTCGGTCACTTAGGACTAAAACGTGACATTGTGAACTTTGATACTTGGACCGAGAGAGCATGGACTCAGCTCTGGCATGCATTGTGGAAAGTGTTGCAGTAGAAGAATCTGGGAGGAACGTTGATGATATGTTACAGCTACATTACAAATGTACGGGACATTCTAATCTTAGTTCAGTGAGTCAGTTGTATCTATCAATATATGAAAAGGCAAATAAGGAAAAACTGGTGTGTGATGCTTGTGTGTTTCGCAAGCTCACTAGGAGCACTTATGTCAATTCTGGGACATCTAGTGTGTTTGATTTGATACATTCTAATATATGGGGACTTTATTCTAGTTTTATGAATGGTTATTGGTATTTTGTTACGTTTATTTATTATTTTTCTGGTGATACCGGGATACACTTGATGAAACAGAAGAGTGAGATGGTTTCTTGCTTTAATGATTTCCACAATGCAATCCAGACCCAATATGGTGCAGTTGTGAAGGCACTGTGATCTGATAATGGGACAGAATATATCAACAAAGCATTTGAGGACTACCTGTCAACTCAAGAGATAAAATACCAAACCACACGCACATACACACTAGCATAGAATGGAATAGCATGGAGGAAGAATCGGCATCTTCTAGAGATAGCTCGGAGCATGATGATGGCAATGAATGTCTCATAGCACTTATGAGGACAAGCAGTGTTCACAGCTGTTCAAATGATTAACATGATATCCTCAAGAGTGCTAGAGTGGAAGTCTCCTTGTCAGATGTTGAATGAAGACAATAGTAGGACCCTTCAATTGAAGACATTTGGATGTGACAGGTCATCTATAGAAAAGTTGGATCCCAAAGCTGTGAAATGTGTGTTCGTGTGTTATTCTGCCATTCATAAGGGTTATGTCTGTTAGAGCTCGATTAAGAAGATACTCTTTGTGAGTATGGATGTGTCATTTAGAGAGAACCATACTACACTCTGGAGGTGAATTCATCATTCAGTGACTCAAAAGACAATAGAGATATAAGGCAAGAGAGAGTGAGTAGTAGTGGTGATGGAGTGGTGCAAGTGGTAACAATGTTGTATCCTGTGATGTGAGATGAATTAACTGAGGAGACAAAAATCGATGAGATTGAACTTAGAGGTGGTGGGATTCAGGCTAAAAATGAGTTGAGGGTGTATACACGAAGGAAGAAACAAACTGAGAGAACAAAGTCAGCAGTGCCAACAAGTCCCTTGTCCCGACTTTTCCCAACTCTTGAGACGCTTACATCATCCACCTTTGATTCAAAACTTCCAGGTGATATTATTCCTCCTCCGTTCACTCCTACCCACAATGTTAAGAAAGACCTCCTACAGCAATGTGGAGCATCCGCCTAATCTTTTTGGATTGAATTTGATCTTGCAAACTTTATTTCTTATTCTAACATCTCACCTTTGCATGAAGCATTCATTGCATCATTGATTTTTGACTCTATACCCAAGTGTGGACAGATTTCTAAAGAGGATCCCAAGTGGAAAGGAGCAATAAATGACGAGTTTGAGCTCTTGATAAAAATAGAACCTGGGAGATTGTACCACTACCAGCAGGGAAGAAGATAGTTGGATGCAAGTGAATCTTCACAGTAAAGCGAACTTTAGAAGAGAATGTGGAGAGATACAAAGCACGACAAGTGGCAAAATGGTACAATCAGACGTATAGCATTGACTATGATGAAACCTTCACATCATTAGCAAAGACGAGCACGGCGATGATACTGGTTTCTCTGACAGTGAATAGTGGATGGAGACCCACCAATTGGATAAGAAGAATGATTTTCTTCATGTGTAGCTACTGGAGGAGTAGCTACTGGAAGAGATATATTTGAAGATGCTACCAAGATTTAGTACATCTCAGACAGTGAGCAAAGCGTGCAGATTCAGGAAGTCACTCTATGACTTGAAGCAACCTCCTCGAGTATGGTTTGACAAGTTTAGAATAGCGATGGTTGCCATGGGATAATAACAGATCAATACAGACCACACGGTGTTCTTTCGGCAACATGAAGGTTACACTACCATACTTCTTATGTATGTGGATGACATAATTATCACTGGTGATGATGAGAGAGGGATTGAAGTTTAGGGAAGCAATTTGAGGTAAAGAATCTTGGACGGCTTAGATACTTTTTTGGGGCTAAAATAGCCCATGGACCTGAGAGGATGGTCCTATCACAGAGAAAGTATATATTGGATCTTCTCATAGAGACAGGCATGCAAGGTGCGAACCTGCAGTCTCTCCAATTGATCAGAAGATCAAGTTTGGTACAGAGGCAGTTGAATCGGTTGATCGTGAGAGGTACCAAAGGCTGGTAGCCGCCTGATCTAGTTGTCACACTCGACCCGGGATTTCTTTTGCAGTAAGTGTGGTGAGTCGCCGCATGCATGATCCAAGGAGGGGTCATATGGATGCAGTGTATTAGATTCTGAGGTATCTAAAGAGTGCACCAGAGAAAGAGTTGATATAAAGGAAGAATGGGCATGTAGATATTGAGAGCTTTTATAATTCTGACAAGGCAAGTTATGCTGATGACAAATGATCCACATCAGGATACTGCATGTTTGTAAGTGGTACTTATTTTCGTGAAAGAACAAGAAACAGTTAGTTGTAGCAAGTTCAAACGGCAGAGGCATGATACATGATCATGGCATTAGGAATTGTTGAGATGAAGTGGATGAAAGCCTTGTTGGCTAAACTCAAAGTGGATCAGTGAACTCAAATAAAGTTGTGGTGTGACAACAAGTTGGCAATCAACATTGCTAAAAATCCAGTGCAACGTAATAGAACCAAACATGTGGAGATAGATAGGTTCTTCATCAAGGAAAAGCTGAATAATGGACTACTAGAGCTAAATCATGTAGGCACTAGAGAGCAAGTGGCGAATTGCCTCACCAAAGAACTTAGCTCATTAGATTTGTCTAAGTGGTGTGACAAGAAGGGCTTAGTGAATATCATTTGCCTATCTCAAGAGGGAGTGTTGAGATTTATATCTAATGTAGGCTCCTACTTGTAAATAAATGAAGTCTAGGGATTTATTTGTAAATGTTGCAACTTGTAAGGCTCTATATAAGCCCATCATCAATGAAACGAAGGAGATTTTTTTTAGCAATAATCTCTATTAAGTCTCACCTTAGTACGAAGAGAAATATCCCCTCGAGGTTATAAGTGGTCATCAATAGTAGTAAAGCACTAAAAGAATCTAGTCCCAAAACAACAACTATCTGAACAGAAACCTAAGTTATCTTACTAGCCACTTGCAATAGTCAAACTAAAGACGCGCCTTAATGATCTGATCTTCATAATCTAAGATTCGTGCTATCAATCATCTTAATTATCATGAGCTCTATGCTTAGGCAATTTCTTTAGATTTTTTAATTGTCAGAAGCATCCATCAAACTTAGTCTATCCGCATTTTTTGACTACTACTGGTTGATTCTACATATAGCAGCAAGCTATATTTTTAAAAATGAAGGCAGATATAATTTTGAGAAGCCTGTTTCGGAAATTCAGCTCAAATCTTCCACTTGCTTTTATGTAGGTGAAAAGTTGTGTCTCGCAAGCCCCCTTGTCAGGAAAGAATTATCCAGACATTGGTATCAAACAACTAGTAATAATATGAAAGTGAGATGCCTTTCAAAAAGTATAAAACATTGAATCTCACTCCACTTTCCGGGGGTGAATGTTACGTGTGAAATCTGCATATATGGATTGGTGGTATTGCACCAAAATACCAACAATACCACCAAATTCACATCCATCTGATTTGCACATAATATTTTTCCACTTTGGAATTCTTTCCGTCTCCAAAGTCATGTGATTTTAATAAATAATTTACTACTTGCAGACTACAGCTAAAAGAAATAATATACGTGTAGTCACTAATAAATAAGAATTATTTCCATGAATGAAAGATGGTCAATGTATACAAATATTCTAAACAACTCAAAAGTAACTGAAATTTGAAAAAACTGAATAAAAGCCTTAATGACGTATAATAAATATTGGCACAGAAACTTATATCGGCCCATTCCTTTCTAATGTACTTATTACCATCCCTAATGGCGATTAAGGTTATAGCAAAGGAAAATTGATTTCACAAATAGTAACCAAGAAGGTTAAATCAGCTAAAAAAGAATATACAAACATATTACAATCAAGCAGGGTGTGTATGCCTTCATAAAATGAGGCAACAACACTCACATGTTTGCTATAGATACCTTTCGGAAATGGAAATTCCGTCTATTTACACAAGCAAAGTCATTCAGTCTAACATGATGCATTACCTTTAAAGCACCAATTTAAGATCAACAATTTGCAGTACCGGACAAAAATAGTTATAAGGATATAGAATTGGCCTCTGAACGTCATGACCCAAAATGCCATCAAGTACCCTTTGCAACCTGATGATGCCCAACAATCAAATCATTGTATAAAAGGATGGAAAGATTTACATACATACCACTCAATACCTATGTATTTACACATCTAAAACCTAAACTTCAATTTTTAAAAGTTACAAGGTGGTATTTTTTATGTGATATGAAATATTTGGGTGGGAAAAATGTAAGAAGTAAAGATATTCTCAATTTTTACTAATGCAAAACAACTGAAAAACGCACCTTCACAAATCTTGTTTGACGAGGGTGCAGGTTGGAAGGTTTTTCATATGTTGCTGACTTGTGGCCACCAGATGATGCCAATGAAGCTGGTTTTTTAGGATGGTTTAGAATACCCAAAAAAGACTGTTGAAGCTGACCTTTGGAAGACACAGATGGCAATGTGCGCTGAAGCCAAGAGTCAGAAGGAGATCTGGGTAATAAAGGAGGAAATAGACACAATGCTAGAGAATCATCGTTCTTCTCCAGAAGACCCACTTTCAAAGTCAATTCATCATCTTTGTTTTCACTATTATCATAGTCATCTTCATGTGTCTCCAAACCATTTAATCTTCCACAGAATGATGAAAAGCCCGGCTCAGCAATCTTGGAGGATCTCGACTGCAATGCATATCCTTCAGAAGTTTCAGAAACAAAACTTTCTTCTGTCTGCTGAAACTCATCTTCTACCGCAGAACTATTCCCAGCAGATTCTGTCACTGTCTTGGTATCTGAAGCAATGTTTGCAAAGGCCGACTTACAATCTGGAGTCTCTGGTAAACTGGGAGAATTTTGAGTAAGGGGTCTCTCAGTTGCAGGACTGGTGGAACCTGACCCTTGAAGCCGGCCATGAACATAAGTTGTTTCCCAATAACTTTCATTAACTTTCTCACCTTGATCAGAGCTCCCTGTCTTCCAACTCCTTGATTCTCTCTTTGAATCTTCATGTTTGTCGGTGGTATTGAAAAAGGATGAACCATCAAACATTGGTGAATCACTCCAACATGTAAGCTGATTGGATTCCGAAATCAACTTGCTCCCATCATTCCTGTGCGGATAATATCCGCGATTCAGTTTGTACCTGTAAACAGCCTCCCAAGAATCCTGAGCACAGAACATGGCAAAACAAACAATCAGCATAAAAACTTGCAGCATAATTTTACAATAAGATTAGCTATTCAAATTTACCTCTTCCTCTGATTGCCCTAGAGAAGCATGATGCAAAACGTTAATCTGAGTCCTCCTACTGGGGATTCTTGGCTGAGGCCTGCCTTGAGATTTCAAACCTGGAACAGAATTCAAAGGACCAATGGGGCTCTTCAAGCAAAACCGCTGAAGCAACCCACAGGCCTTGGAGGAGAAAAAACCGGAGCCTCCATAACTTCCATACTCATCATCATATTCCTCCTCTCCCTCCTCCTGTTGCTCAGTACCATGGAGCTGAGCTCTGTTAACATGATATTGATAGTCTCGAAGAAACAGACTCCTCTGTATAGTCTGGCTCCCGGAATTCTCGCCCTCATCCACTTTAGCTCGGCGCGGCGCTCTCCAAGTTCGTTGCGAAGAATCATCAGCCATAGCCTGCGCAGCAGGCAGAAACCGATCCATCATGAACTCCTTCAGCTGCAAATCCTTCGTGAATCTCCTTAAAGAATCCTTCGCACCAGCACCGGCACTCACAGAAAAAGAATCCGCACACGAAAAAGCATCCCGTGCGTCGGAGAATGCATCATCTTCTTCATCGCACACCGTCGAATAACTTTCCCCCTCATCTCCACCCTTCTCCTTCCCATTGCGCAAACCGGACGAGTAAGTTACCGACGTTAGGGCTCCAACTACCTTCTCAGATTCAGGGGGCAGCGAAGCACCATTCAACCAATCCATTCCACTCTCCTTTAAGCTTCGACCAGGAGGAAGCTTCGGGACCGCCGGATTCACCTCAAATTTAGTTATCGCGAGGGAGCTATCCTTCGGCTGACCAGGCTTTTTCTCCCATTCGAAAGGCACAGCCACCTGACCGACCTTCATCTCAGAATTGTAGACCGGAAGAGCATTATTCCGCCGCAGAGGCCGCAGTGAAGGTACCTCTCCACTGTTCGCCGGAACGGTCATTCGCCGGAAGGACAGAAGAGGGGCATCCAGATCCAGCCGCTTTCCATCCATCCAGCACAACTCGATCAGATCCCCAACACAGCCAGCCGGACCTCACAACAAAAATCTTATAGAACAAAAATAATGCTCGAAACTCGAGGAAAAAACCATGAATTTACCGAGAGGAAGAAGATAAGTACAGCGCCGGTAGCTCCCCACCATACCCGCCGGAAAATGAGATGCGGCCGGGAAAATTCACAGTTGAGACGTTCACTGTCAAAGTCTTGGAAGGTGACTGTTAGCGGTGCCGATTGATGACTAATGAATGCTGATGGAGCGACATTGTTGACGTTTTTATAAGGGGAATTTGAGGGACATGCGCGCAATGAATACTTCCCGAGAAAAATTCGTTACTAGATCTCACAGCAACGAAGACAATTAATTAAATATTGTACTTTGTTTATTTCAAGCTCTCGTGAAATATTTTATTTACTCACGGGTTTATGTGCATTCTTTTCGTTCTTCGTGTCGGCGTCACAACACTCAAATCTCCATCAAATAAATGTCAGAATTCAGTGAGTCTATAATCAAATCGAGTTTCTCGACAAAACAAATCTAACGAGTTCAGAATTGTTCAATTTTGACGTCGTTAAGACACTCAAATGTTTATCAGATACTGTCTGATCGAAGGAAGCTTTCGGAATATCCAATCTGAGTGGTTCATAGTCATGCATTGATTTCACAGAAAATACTATAAATAAAGTCTCACCCATGTCACGAGATGGAGGAGAGTTTGAGGCTTGAGAAATAACTTGAAGCTTTGAAAATGAGCTAAAGTCCAGCACCACTTTTGCCACAGACAATCAACGCCGACCTTCGTCAATCACTGTCAATCATAGTCGACCATCGATGATCACGGTTGACCACTGTCGACCGTTGTTGACCACCGCTAGCTACCATCAATCACCTGCTGGCCTCCCCTGATAATCATTGGTCGTCATTCACTTTTTACAAGTTCATTCGTGCATCGACATTGTAGCTCTGAAGAGTGTTCATAAAATATCCATTTTATAGTGGATTTTTTTAGGTAAGCTAGATCGCGTGGTTTTTTCCCCTTCTGAGTTTTCCACGAAAAAACTTATGTTGTCATTACTAGTTATTTTCTCTATTATGAGTGTGTATTGAATCTTCATACTGCATTAAGACAATAATCTATTACTCTACCGCCGCGAATTTTCTAGGGTATCAATGTGGAATGTAAGTAAATTTACCTAAATAATAATAGCTAATTAATTTTCAGTAAAAAAGTAATTTAATTTGAACATAGTAAAAATTAATAAAATTTTGCATCCCATAATTAGCACTAAAAAATAAATAAATTTTAAATTTTAGTTAAGTAATTTAATTAAAATTTTCTTTATTTTAAATTGATGAAAATTTAAATATACATATTTATATATTAATAAATTAATATCATTTAGTCAGTGCAATGAAAACAAAAGCTCTTTTAATTTGAGGATTGAATGTCAATCCCTAATATGTTCTTTGCAATGCCCATTAAGAAGCTCACTTTTGCCTCTTCTTTGATTGTTTTGTCTCATTCTCTTCCCAAAATTTTTATGTTGAATGAGAATTCATTTCATATTGGTTGTAGTTTGGCTCAAATACTTTTAGATGCTAATACCATTAACTGTTGTATTGTCAAGCAAATTCTTCTTCTTAGATGCTCTTGTAATAGCTCACTATATTAACTTAATATCAGTAACTACTGCTTTAAATGATTCGTGTTTTTACGATTCGTTGTTCTATTTGGGTTGTTCTTGAATGATTACTTCACTCGGTCTATTTAACTCTTGATGCGTGTCAGGAAAATTCGCGGCGGTAGAGTAATGAATTATTGTCTTAGTGTTGTACGAGAATTCGATACACGTGAAAGAAAAAAAACCATTAATGACACCAAAGGCTTTTACATGGAAAACCCTGTAAAGGGAAAAACTACGAGGCTTGACCCAGTTGTAAAAATTTACTATAGGTTGATGATTACAGAAACCTCTTATCCCGCAGATGGGAAAGGGTAACAGTATATTCCAAGTTACAGTGTCGACTGACAGCATCTGGTTTGTGTGGATTGACGGTGAAGGTTGACAGTGGCCGACGGCGATCGGTCGTTATCGACGGTGCCCAACGGTGGTCTACGACGATGGGCAGGTGTCGAAGACAGTTGGCGATGGTCGATGATGGTCGGCGGTGGCCGGCGGTGACCATCTGGTTTGTGACTGTTGATAGTGGCCGACGGCGATCGATGAGTGTCAACGGCGGTCGAAGGTAGTTGACGGCGATCAACGACAGTCGGGATGGTGTTGAACTTCAACTCATTCTCAGAACTTCAAGTTCTCTCTGAAGCTTCCAGTCTCGCTCCTCATGTGAGGGTGGGGCTCTATTTATAGTGTTATCGGTGCAATTAATGCAGTAATATGAACTATTTTGATCGGATGGTCCGGAGAGCTTCCTCTGATCATAAGGTGTTTAATGGACATTTGAGTGCCCTTAACTATATTGGAATTGAGCAATCTTGGACTCGTTGGATTCGTCTTGTCGAGACACTCTATTCGACTATAAAATTTCCAGATTCTTCATCTATTTGACCTTTCAAATATGTCTGAGAATCTTCCAAAAGCGATTAAGTCACTTGATATGGACTTGATTTGACTCAGATTGGACTAACATTGATGTCATTAAGTCCATCTCATCGAGCCGGTCAGTTTGACTATAAGTTTCCTGAAATTGGAATTCTTGATGATTTTTATCAAGATTTGAATATTTTTTGCTCAAAATATTTTCTCGAGATCTATACCATGTCTCGAGATTCGTGCTAGATAATAAAAATTTGTTGGCAGCGTATCAACTCTATGTCGTTCTGTTGTTTTTCTTTTTGGTGATATTGTTGGATTTTCGTTCATACAATTCTATTTTTTTTAGGAGTTATGAAAAATACGAACTTATAGCGTCTCGACCAGTTATTTAGAATCTTGATATAACTTATATGAGAATCTTGATATTTATTATCTTTCTGTTGTTGTTGCTACCTCACTATTTATTTGCATTTGAGTTGTATTGATTTGATTTCAAAAATATTAATTTTTTATTATAAATGTAATTCATTTTTTAATTAATTGATCATTATTTCACCCATTTTATGATACAAATGATATTTAAAAAAATTATTTTCATTAAAATTCATATAGATTATTCTAACTAATTATTTTCAAGAATTCTGAAATGTAGTACTGCCTTTTATTATAAATTTTTACAAACAATATCATATTTTCGATTATATTTTGAAATGAATATTAAAATTATCTTTATTTTTGCGTATTTAAATATGTTTATTAAATGATTAATACTATACATATAGGGGTGTAAATGAGCCGACACGAGCTAGTCTGGGCTCATCTCGTGTTCAGCTCGTTAAAAAATATCAATGTTCGTGTTCAACACGTTTATATTTCAAACATAAAAAATTTGTTCATGTTTGACTTGTTTGCTTAGAGAGCCGAACATGAGTTGTTCACAAACAAAATTTTGACAATCCTAGTCATGCATGCAGTCGTTAGGGGTGTAAACGAGCCAAGTTTGAGCAAGTCCAAACTTTTGTTTAAAAATATCATTGTTCGTATTCGGTTCTTTTATATATCGAGCTCAAAAAATTTGTTTGTGTTTGGCTCGCTTGTTTATCGAACCAAAAATGAGTTATTCAGCAACAATGGGCTATTTTGACACCCCAATCATAGAGCCTTAAAATGATAAGGTTGTGGTAAGATTTAAATCTCGTTATTTATACTAAAATATTCATTTAATATATTTTTATTCTATTTTAATTAGTAATTTTAGTTGTTATAAATCTTTATAATAATGCGTTCTGGAAAATTCGCGGCGATAGAGTGACATATTATCGTCTTAACATTTCACGATAATTCAACACACACTCGGGTAAAAGAAGAGAAGCAAACAGGAGGAGACATCTCAATTTTTTACATGGAAAACCTTTGAAAGGGAGAAAAACCACGGGGTCTGGCCCATTTAAAATAATTCACTATGAATGATGAGTACACAGGTTCATTATTCTCCTAAATCAAGGAAGATGGAGTTACAAAGTTGTATAACTATAATCTGATTGTAGTTCTTAGTGACATCATGTTGCAAGAGTCATTGTTGATTGTTACGGATGTAGATGTCTGTTGTGAGTGTCGTGTATGGTTACTCCAGAATCGTTGATTGGTCAAAGAAGTCATAGTAAGCAGTTGTGGGAGCAGTGGACCATGTTGGTCGTAGTTGAAGAGTATTAATGATGTTTGTAGGCTGTGGGGGCCGGAGTTGAGAGGTGCACGAGCTAATGACCACATAGGTCGTTGGATCGAGTATTGATTACATCCATAGGCCTCTGGGGTCGGACTTGAGAACTGTATGAGCAGTGAACTACGTAGGTCGTAGAGGTGAGTATGAATAACGTATGTAGGCCGCGGGGGCTAGAGTCGAAAGCTGCACAAGCTGTGAACCACGTAGGCCGTTAATGGGAGTAAGAATAACATATGTATGCTGCGGGAGCCTGAGTCGAAAGCTGCATGAGCTGATGACCGTGTAACTCATTGAGGCAAGTATGAATTACGTTTGTAGGTTGCACGAGCTAAGAACCACGTAGGCTGTTGTGGCGAGTATAAATGACATTCGTAGGCCGCAAGAGTCGGAGTCAGGAGCTGCAAGAGCTGATGAACACGCAGGTCATTGTTTGAACATAATCTGTAGTGATGAGCTCTTGTCCCACGAACGGGTAATTGTTACTAGAGTTTTCAAGTTACAACGTCGACTGACGGCTTCTGGTCAGTGGTGGTCGACGGTGATTGGTGGTGATTAATGACTGTCAGCGACGGTTGACAATGGTCATATTTTGAAAATACGGACTAACACAACGTAATCTAGAAGAAGAACACAGAGATTTAACGAGGTTCGACAAAGAATTGCATACGTCCTCGGGAGCGAGCCGTCGAATGCACTATTTCAGAGGAGTTACATACCCATAGGTTTACACATCTATTTATAGAAAAAAAACCCATGAATAAATTACAAACACGCCCTCGCTCCCCCAACTCACTAACTTCCAAGAGAAACTCCTTTTTCACCAGGAGTCACACCTCTTCAGCAAGAAACTTCAACTCCTTAGATATGAGCCATACCTAACAATTCTTCACCTTGGCGAATATCCAGCACCTTAGGAGAAATGCTTTTCCCAGTATATGTGCCTACCAAACAAATCTCCACATTAAGAATATTCAACCCCTTAAGAGAAAAAACATCTAATCTCCACCTTTGTGAATATCCAGTCCCTTAGGAGAAAATCTCCACCTTGTGAATATCCAACCCTTTAAGAGAAATAGATCATGGAGTTTCTGACACCAAAGTGGGTTGGGCAACCAAACCATCTAACCTGGCTTGGTCAAAGTTCCTGCTGCATTTCCATCATATGTTACAATAAAGCGATCTCCACCTGCAACTGTACTCCCCAACAGTTTATAGATGTTACCTGCAGTGATCTTCCCTTTCATCACGATCGAGTGCACCTTAACAATTCGGATGGTTTCCTATCCTCATCCGCCTTAGAATGAAACCATTTCCGTGTAGAGTGCCCAAGAAATCAAATTTTTCTTCAACTCTGAACATGCCTAACATCACATAATGTTCTAACGGTTGTCATCATACATCTTAATTCCGACATTACCTATACCAAGCAATATTATAAAGTCTATTATCACCTGGATAGATCGAACCGTAATCGAATAACTCGTATGAAGAAAACCACTCTCTGTTCGGTGTTATGTGATGAGAACATCCTGAATCAAGAATCCATCCATCCTTTAACTGAGTTGTCGTAACTGAAAGCGCATCACTATCACTGTAATCTGTATCACTCTGCACCATATTCGCAGCCCTGGAAGATAGATCACGAGTCTTCTTCTCGAGCATTGGACAATCTCTCCTCATATGTCCATGTTCCTTGCACTTAAAGCAACGAATCTTCTTGCCTTTAGGCTTTAACCTGGAATTTTGCCTTCCAGAATTCTCCTTCTCCTCCTTACTTTCACGATCCTGATTACCCTTAGCATATAAATAATTACCATTAGAGCTTTCTTTTGCATTCTGCTTCCGCTGGTTGTGAGCCAACAATGCTGCAGTAATCTCATCAATTTTAATTATTTCTTTTTCATATGTAAGAGTAGTCACCAGATGTTCATAAGAAGTAGGCAACGAACACAAAAGAATCATTGCTTCGGTCTTCATCCTCAATACTCACAACAAGTCTGTGCCGGATCCGTGATTATTTGATCGAAGACATTCAAGTGTTGAGACGAACCGCATTCGCTCGCATTTTCAGCCTATACGACCTTTGGTTCGAATACAGTTTATTTGTCGAGATTTGGACATAAATTGAGATTCCAATTTCTTCCATACTTCTCCTGGAGATTTCAGATTCATAACATGATACATAATCTCATCTGCCAGACATAAATGTATGGTATCTGGCGCTCGAAGTTGTAACTCTTCCCAATTTTCATCTTCCATATTGACAGGTTTCGTAGCCCGCAAAGCCTTCAAAATTCCCTGCTCTGGTACCAATTATTATGAAAATACAGTCGAACACAACGCAATCCAGAAGAAGAACACAGAGATTTAACGAGGTTCAGCAAAAAATTGCCCACGTCCTCGGGAGTGAGCCGGCGAATGCACTATTTTAGAGGAGTTACATACCCATAGGTTTACACATCTATTTATAGAAAAAACCCATGAATAAATTACAAACACGTCCTCGCTCCCCCCAACCCACTAACTTCCAAAAGATACTTTTTTTCACAACGAGTCACACATCTTCACCAAGAAACTTCAACTCCTTAGATATGAGTCATACCTAACAGGTCAGTGGTGCTTAACACCGACAGTAGTGCCCGACGGTGTGGGGGCGGTTGACGGCGATCGATGGTGGTCAACGACGGTCGACGGCGATCGACGGTGGTCAACGATGGTCGACGGTGGCCGACAGCAGCCGACGGCGATCGACGACGGGATGGTGTTGAACTTTAGCTCCTTCTCAGAGCTTCAAATTTTCTCTGAAGCTTTCACCCCCCCAACCCTTCATAAGAGGGATAGAGCTCTATTTATAGTTACCTGGATGCAATTAATGCTGAAATATGAACTATTTTGATCGGACGGTCTGGAGGACTTCCTCCGATCGTACGAAGTTTAATGGATATTTGAGTATCTTAACGATGTCAGAATTGAGCAAGCTTGGGCTTGTTGGATTTGCTTTGTCGAGACGCTCGATTCGGCTATAAACTCGCCAGATTCGACATGCATTTGACCTTCTAAATGCGTTTAGAAATCTTACGATTGTGGTTTAATGAATTGAACTAGGCTTGCTTTGACTCGGATTGGATTAACTTTGATATCATTAGGTCCATCTTCTCGAGCCGGTCAGTTTGACTATAAGTTTGCTCAAATCGGAGCTCTGGATGACTTTTAATTAGAATTTGAATGTTTATTCCTAAAGATATTACCCTCGAGATTCATGTCATGTCTTAAGATACGTCTCAGATGATGAAAATTTATTGGTGGCGTATTAATAGCGTTGTTGCTAATTAAATTATCTAAAAAGAGTATTCATTATATATATATTTATACTTATTTCGAGTCAAAATGGGTCGAACACGAATGAAGAAAACTTTATTCTTATTTAGCTTGTTTATATATCGAGTGTATAAAAATTATTCGTGTTCAACACATTTACCTAGCAAATGAATTAAATATGAACTTTTAAATGAACCGAATGAAAGCTATTTAAATACATATCATATTTAGAAGGTTATTTTGGCATTTTGGGCTCTGAGTAATTATCATCCTTCGGATGGACGTAGACGCCGAGGCCAGCAATAATGACTGTGTCACGGGTTTTGCTACTAAAAGCTCTAAATAATCATAATAATTTTAATAAATAAATAAATAAATATAAGGCGCTTTCACGTGAATAGCATCTCATTATTATGTTTTTATATATTTAATATCTCAATTTTATTTTTTTTATGTTACATGACCTCATTTTTTATATCTCATAAACAATATTATTATTTTAACAAAAAAAAATCAATAGATATTCAAATATATTTATAAATTAAAATTTAGGCATGAATATGTAGATAATTGCGTAGTATGTACTATTTAGAGCAGTGTTGGGGTCGGTTCAAAATAAGATCGAAAAAAAAAATTTTTTTTGATCTAAAATTTTTGGTCGTAGCTCAGCTTATTTATATTGATATACTCACGATCCGAGCGAAAATTCAAATCAATTTTCGAAGCAATTAACGATCTTCGAGCTAAATTCTGAATTCACAGTCATAATATCACTTAGGTTTTTAACTATCTGATTTCTAACCGAACTCGAGTCAGCTCGACGTCAGATTGAAAATTTTAAAACGGTTATGAACGGTTAATAATTTTCGAGCTAAATTCGTAGATCTACCTATTCTGTAAAGGCGCGTATTGCCCCAGCTCTTTCTTCTATTATGTGTGAAATGGGAAAAATTAATTAACATTTTACTAAATTTTGTTCGTTCGTGTTTGACTACAAAATTTATAATCAATTAAAATTATTAATTAAAATTGAATAAAAAGTATATTAAATTATATTTAAATAAATATTTTAATATAAATAATGAGTATTAAATCTCTTCTTACCTCTAACATTTTACGACTGTGTGATTAAGATTGTCAAAATAAAATGTTGTTCGTGAATAGCTCGTGTTCGGCTTGATAAGCAAGCTAGCCAAACACAAACAAATTATTTAGCTAGATATGTAAACGAGCTGAATACATAAAATGATATTTTTTTAACAAACCGAGTCTGGACTAGCACAAGCTCAGTCGTTTACTACAGTCCTATCGGCTGCATGCATGACTATGATTGTCAAAATGGTTTTTTATTCGTGAACAGCTCATGTTCGACTCGCTAGGAAAACGAGCCGAACACGACCAATTTTTTTATGTTTGAAATATAAATGAGCCGAACATGAACAGTGATTGTTTTAACGAGGCTTAGCTAATGTTCGACTCGTTTACACCCGTACTTAATTCTTATTTATTTATATCACAAATACTAAAAGTTTAATTTTTACAGATATATCATTTTATCATGAGTGTGAGAAGAAGGATTTGGATGGTACAAATGTAAACTTAAAAAGTTAAGTGTTAAATATATAAATACATAAAATTTTAGTGGTATATATGTAAATGCCCCATTATTATTTTGTAAAATTAATTATCTTATTATTTTGATCACTTTCAAAGGGCTCAGATTCATAAATCTAATAAAATAGAATTGTTTTTAAAATAAACAAAGACAAAACCTTATAATATATAACCTTAATTGCTCTGCTAATCATCAAATTCAAATCATTGTCATAAAAATTGAGAGTGACAGTATTTTAATTGCATCATAAATGTTTGTGAGCAGAGAGCTCGAGTAATCTCGGGCTTGACTTGTGTTTGGCTAGTTCGAAATTACTCGTGTTTGAAATCGGCTCGTGTTTGAAATTGGCTTGTGAACAGTTTGTTCATGTTCGAGTTGATTTAAATATTCTTGCTTGTGTTTGGCTCGAAATTGATTGGCTAAAATTAATTGAAAAAAATAGATATCATGTGTGTTGGGGAATGTGGAGACCCGGTCCTCCGCGATTTAATTAGCTTTCTAATTAAGAATCTCACCTATTACTCGCTTAACTTCTTACATACCGCTCACCTACCATATCTCACCTATCTGTCACGGACATTTAGTCCCACATCGGCTAGGTGTAGGGCCGAAAAGCAGTATATAAGTCCTGGGCTGCCCACCTCTCTTAAGAGCTCTTTTGGGAGCATGACATACCGCTCACTTATCTCCCACATACATCTCTCTTGGTTTCTATGAATAGCCTCTTTTGGTTAAAGATAAAGTCAAGCCAAGTGAAGAGTTAAGCCAAAACCAAGCAAGGGCCAACCAAGTCCTTTAAGAGAGAAAGAGAGGAAGAGAGAGAGAGAGGAAGGGAGAGAAGAAAATAGAAATATTTTTGTAAACGTCGAGGCGCTCAACGGTGTAATTCTTCAAAGAAATAAAATCTTCTGCAGCTCCATGGACGTAGGCAAATTTGCCGAACCACGTAAATCTGTGTTTGCTCTGGTGTTTGTTTTTTCTGCATGCAATTTTTCTCGTTCCATTTTTTACTTTATTGTCATCGTTTTTCACAACAATGTGTTGGATTAGAACTTGAATCAAATAAATGCAAAGGAAAAAAAAAAAGAACCACCATACCACTCAAGCTATTATGATTAAAACTAAGATATACACACACATATATATACATGATATTATTATATAAATAATATATAAAATATATTAGTATATAAATAATTATATAAAATTTCTATTTCGAGCTATAAAGAGTCGAATACGAGCGAACAAATAATTGTTTGTGTTCGATTCGTTTACTTAATTAACGAGCTGAACACGAGCTGTTAACAAACAACGAGATTTTTTAACAGTCGTACTTGTGAGCAAGCTTCTTTAAGAGGCTCAACTAACCGTTTCATTTAATGTTATGAATAAGCTCGTGAATAAGCTCAATTAATGATAGATTTAATACTTGTTAATAAGATCAATTAAAGCATCATTTAATGTTTATGAATAAACTCAATTAAAATTAGATTTAAAACTCATTTATATTAAATTAATTTTAATTTTAATTCATAATAAAAAGAATAAGATAAAAACAAGGTTTTTTTTGTTAGTTTTTTCATTTATTTTGGGTATATTTAATCTTGTTAGTTATTTTTTAGTTGCTCATTTATTTAAATGATCATTAACTTTTTTTTTTTTAATTCAAGAGTAACTTTCTTATAAGTTCAATAAATCTTTTTTGATAGGATAATTATCAGCTCAGTCATACTGCTAGTTTACTCAAAAAGAGTTATTTGGTTAGAAGATAAATAGCTCGATAACATTAATGTTAATTTGCTCAATAAAGATAGTTTTGATGCGTGCTATAAAATTTATAGCAGTAGAGTAGTGAATTATCGTCTAAGCATTGCACAAGAATTTTGCACACACTTAGGTGAAAGAAAATAACTACTAATGACACCAGAAGTTCTTACGTTAAAAAACCCGTAAAGAAAAAAAATCACGGGTCGGTCCAGTTGTAAAAATCCACTATAGGTTTATGATTACAGAGATCCATTGTCCCACAAACAGAAAATGGGTACTAGATTTTCTAAGTTACAATGCCGACTGACAGCGTCTGGTCGGCAGTGGTCGAGGGTGATCGACGATTGTCGACGACGGTCGGCAGGCGACGACGATTGACAGCTGCCGGCGGCGATCGACGATGGCAGGGATTGAACTTCAACTCCTTCTCATAGCCTTAAGTTCTCACTTAAGACTTCAGCCCCCTCTCATGAGAGGGTGGAGCTCTATTTATAATATTTTGGGTGCAATTAATGCAGGAGAAATAACAACTTTATTCACACAGTATTAAGAGCTTCCTTCAATCTAACGACATTTGATGGACATTTTAGTGCTTTAATGATGTCAGAATTGAGTGATCTCGAGCTTATTAGATTTGTCTTGTGGAGACGTTCGATTTGACAATAAACTCGTCGGATTTGGCATATGTTTGACCTTTCAAATGTGTCTGTAAATTTTTAAATAGTGGCTTAATGACTTGATCTGAGCTTGATTGACTCGGATTGGACTAATTTTGATATCATTGGGTCCGCTTCGTCGAGCCGGTCAGTTTGACTATAAATTTGCTGAAATCGGAGCACTGGATTACTCTTAATTGAAGTTTGAAAGTTTCTTGCTCGATAGATTACCTTAAGATTCGTGCTGGATGATGAGAATTTGCTAGTGGCGTATCAAGTTTGATTAGAAATCATTAAGCTTATAATACTAATTGTTAAGCTTAGGTCCGCCTCATCAAGCTCAAATAGTCATGATTATATATGAATCAAGCTTGAATGTAAGCTTAAGCACAAATTTTATAAACAAGTTCAAACTTGAATATAATCATGCATCGAGCTCAAATAGTCAGGATTATTAATGTTAATTTGCTCAATAAAAATAGTTTAATTAGAAATCATTCCGCTCGATAATACTAGTTGTTAATCTATTCGATAATAACTCGTTTATCATCGCTGGAAATGAGCATGCACCGAGCTCAGTCAGTCAGGATTATACATGAATCAAGCTTGAGCATAACCATGAATGCTTAAGCTCAAATTTTATAAACAAGCTCAAACTTGAATATAATCACGCAAGACTCGACTTAGCTTGTATGTATCCCTATTGTGGTTGATGATGAGCTCGATGTAGATGATTCTTTGCTCGTGTGGTAGGTCAAATTAGCACTTTAGACAAATTAGCTATAAACATTGTCTATGGCATAATTCATATTAAATTCAATCATAGTTTCTATTTAAAATAATATACATTTCAAACAACATAATGCCAGAAACAGTTTAATGACAAACTTCAGATTATAACAATTTAAATTTTCAAAATTTTTTTAGTAGTTTGAAACATAATTATGTAGGGCATAAATAATTTTTGAATTGCATAATTTACAAGTAAAATTTATCTTAAGTTTGCAAGCAAATATATTATATATTGATGCGTGCCAGAAAATTCGCGGCGACAGAGTAATAAATTATCGTCTTAGTGTTGTACGAGAATTCGACACACACTCAGGTGAAAGATAAACAACTAGTAATTACACCAAAAGTTTTTACGTGGAAAACCCGTAAAGGGAAAAATTCACGGGGTCTGGTCCAGTTGTAAAAATCTACTATATATTGATGATTACAAAAATCTCTTGTCCATAAACGGTAGAGTAACTGTATTTTTCAGTTTACAACGTCGACCGACGTCGCGTGTTTGGTGGTGACGACGATGATTGGTGGTGATCGACAGTGACAGTTGATAGTGGCTGACGGCGATCGGCGGGTGTCGACGATGGCTTGCGGTGGTCGACGGAGGCTGGCGGTGGCCGAAGAAGACTTACGGTGGTCGACGATGATCGGCGGGTGTCGGCGACGGTAGAGATGATGTTGGACTTCAGCTCCTTCTCGGAACTTCAAGTTCTCTCTGAAGCTTCCAGCCTCCTCCACATTTGAGGGTTGAATGTCTGTTTATAGTGTTTTGAGTGCAATTAATGCAATCAATTTGATTGGACGGTCCAGAGGGCTTCTCTTGATCAGACGGCATTTAAGGGACATTTGATGGCTTTAAGGATGTCGGAATTGAGTGATCTTGGGCTCGTTGGATTCGTCTTATCGAGATGCTCGATTCGAGTATATGATTGCTAGTGTCGGCATATGTTTGACCTTCCAAATTTGTCTAGAAATATTTCAAGTGTGGTTTAATAACTTGATCTGGGCTTGATTTGACTCGGATTTGACTAGTTTTTATATCATTGGATTCATCTCATCTAGTCGATCAGTTTGACTATAAGTTTACTGAAATTAGAGCTTCAAATGATTTTTTATCATGATTTGAAAGTTTTTTGCTCGAAATATCGTTTCAAGATCCGTGTCATGTCCTGAGATTCGTGCCAGATGACCAAAATTTGTTGGTGGTGTATCATATATAATAGTTGAAAAATGTCTCAAAATAAGTGCGATCATTTTAGTCGTAAAGTCCATAAAATATCAATTTATTTCCAAGACTCATTTAATATAGGCTAAAATAGTCTATAAGAAGGACTATCTAGCCCCATCCAAACAGAGAGACGACTGTTTTTGGACTAAATATGTGTTTATTGGCCTTCAATCAATATCCTCTCATGATTTCTTTTTAATAAGTTTGTATAAACTTAATTGTAATTAAATTTGGGTGATTATACAATTGAAGAAGAAATCTCTTATCGATCCACACACATTAATAGCTTTTTGAGTTTTGCATAAGATAATCACACTCTTATATTTGTTAAAAAGATAATGAATTTAACAAATATTTTGTGGATCAATCAACATCTCTTTCCTACGGGAAAATCACCAAATGTCTTCTTATTTCTTATGTCAATAAAACTAATCAAGAGATCATCATGTTCTAATGTATACAAAATTTTAAGGCACTTTACTATTCCCACATTACGAACAAATGCGGGTAAAGTAGTTAGTTCATGATGCTAGTATTAAAATAGGATCTTGGAATATAGGTACTCTCAATGGTAAATTAATGGAATCGGTTGATATTATGATTCTTAGAAAGATAAATATATTATGTATTCAAGAAACTAAATGTGTTGGAACAAATGCTAAGGAGATTGATAACTTAGGTTTTAAACTATGGTATTCTGGTAAGAGTCGTACTAGAAATGGTGTAGGTGTAATTATAGATAAGGATTTGAACGATAATGTTGTAAAAATTAATAGAGTTGGAGATAGAATTATAACAGTTAAGATTATTATTGATACTAAGATTTTTAGTATTATAAGTGCTTATGCTCCTCAAGTAGGTTTAGATATAGACTCTAAAGATAAATTTTGGAATGATTTAGAAAACTTAATGCACTTGATACCTCTTGAAGAAATAATTTTTATTGGAGGAGAATTAAATTGACAAGTCGGTAGAGTAGTAGAAGATTTCAGAAATATTCATGATGGTTACGGTTATTGAGCAATTAATGAAGAAGGTAGAGTCATTTAGATTTTGCGTTAGTGTATGATCTGATTATTACTAATTCTTTATTCAAGAAAAGAGATGAACATCTTTTTACTTATAAGAATGAATCTAATAAAACACAAATTGATTATTTTCTTATGAGAAGAAGAGATCATTGAGATTATAAGAATTGTAAGTTCATTCCAAGTGAAAAATTAAGTACCCAACATCGATTATTAGTTCTAGATTTTAAGATGAAGAGCTGCAAAATAAAGAATACTATTATTCAACATCGTAAAATTAGATGGGGGTAACAAAAATATACAAATAAAATTATTTTTATGAGTCAAATTCAAGATTTAAACATTTGAGATGTTCATGAAGAAGCAAATGTTATGTGGGAAAAAATAACAAATACTATTACAGAAGTGACAAAAGAAGTACTTGGAGAATCAAAAGAAAAAGTTTTTATAAATAAAAATAGTTTGTGGTGGAATAATAATGTACAAGAAAAGATAAAATATAAGAAGTTATGTTATGAAAATTGATTTAAATGTAAAAGCATAGAGAATTGGGAAAAATATAAAACGACCCAGTGAAGTCTAACGAATAATCATGACGCTAAAAATTCCACTTTTAGTGATTTTTATAACATGTTAGATACTAAGGAGGGTGAAAAATATATGTATAAACTAGCCAAAAAACAGAAAATAAAAGTAAAGATTTAACTCAAATAAAGTGTATTAAAGATAAAATTCAAAGTGTTTTTCTTAAAAAAAATATTCAACATAGGTGGATGAGTTATTTTGATAAACTATTTAATGAAGATTCTGAAAATACGATCGACCTTAGTGATCTTAATATCGTTAATAATAATAAAACATTTCATTTTTACCGTCGCATTAGTAGAAAAAAAGTTGATGAGGCTTTAAAGAACCCATGGGTGGAAAGTCTGTAGGACCTGATGATATCTCAATTGAAGTGTGGAAATATTTAGGTGATTTGGGGGTTTCTTGGCTTTCTAAAATTTTTAATATTATTTTAAAAACTAAAAAGATGCCCGAGGAGTGGAGGAAAAGTATTTTGGTCCCCTTTTTTAAGAATAAAAGGGATTCACAAGAGAGTGCAAATTATAGAGGAATTAAATTGATATTTCATACTTTAAAATTATGGGAGAGGTAATTGAACATAGGTTAAGGCGTATTACCAAGTTTTCTCATAATCAATTTGGATTTATGTCGGGCGGGTGTACTATGGAAGCTACACATTTATTGAGTTGTTTAATGGAGAAGTACATAGATAATAAGGAGGATATACATTTGATTTTTATTGATTTAGAAAAGCTTACGATAAGGTTCCTAGAGATGTTCTTTGGAGAGTTCTTGAGAAAAAAGGTGTTGATATGACTTATATTCAAGTCATTAAAGATATGTATACTAGAGTTGTTACATGTGTTCGAACTGAAGGAGGATTAACCAAATATTTTACTCTTTCTGTTGGTTTACATCAGGTATCGGCTTTAAGCTCATATCTTTTTATTTTTTTATGGATGGTCTTACTGAACATTTACAAGAGGATGTGCCTTGGTGTATGCTTATTGTTGATGATATCCTCCTCGTGGATAAGATGAGAGAAAAAGCCTAGGAAAAACTTGAATTACGGAGGTCTACATTGGAGTCTAAAGGTCTTCATTTGAGTAGAAATAAAACTGATGACATGGAATATAATTTTAGTAATAGTAGCTCTAGTGATAGAAGTGTAACTTTGCGTGATTAAATTATTAAAAGGTGTGAGCGATTTAGATATCTCGGGTCCATGGTTCAAAGCGATGGTGATATAGATGGGTATGTTAATAGTAGAATTCAGGTTGGTTGTTTGAAGTGGAGGAATGCGCCCAGCCTATTGTGTGATAGAAAAGCACTGCTTAGACTGAAAGGAAAATTTTATAAGATGGTGGTGAGACCTGCAATGCTCTATGGTACTGAATGTTGGCCTTTAAAAGAGAAGTGTAATGCTAAGTTAAGTGTTGCCGAGATGAGAATGATTAGTGGATGAGTGGCTTTACACTTAGAGACAAAATGCGAAATGAATATATCTGTAATAGGATTGGTGTTGCACCAGTGACAGACAAAATTAGAGAGAGTCACCTTAGATGGTTTGGCCACATTAGACGTCGACCACCTGATAATCCGATTAGAAGAGTAGATGTTTTAGATTCAACTTATGTTAAGAAAGGCAGAGGTAGACCAAGGAAGACTTGAGCTTATTGCATAAAAAATGATCTTAATTTATTAGAATTAAATGAAAATTTAACACTAAATAGGACACAATGGAGAAAAAGGATTCATGTAGCCCACCCTACTTAGTGGGATTAAGGCTTTGTAGTTGTTGTTATTGTTGTTGTTTACTATTCCTTTTGATAATGCCTTTAGATATTCTACTAGATCCAATGGGTACCAAAGTATTACATTTTTCGAATTGTATTTTAGTTTATTAGTGTTAACCTAAGATTAAGTTCTCCTAGCCCATTTAATGTACTGGATTAAATGATGTCTAACATGAATTTTGTTGATGATTTTTTTCTGTTTCTTAAAAAGAGAAATAAGGAAATGCATTAGCAATGATCTGAGGATTTGCTAAATAATTTAAATGTGGAAGATCATGCTCTTCATTAACACCATCAAGGATGTAACTTGAAGGTTGTTTAACTCTTTAGCCAACTATTGTATCAACTCTTTCAGGGAGCTCTCCTATCATATATATTTTTTTATTCCACTGTTCAAAGCGACCATTAGAAAACCTCTTGGAGTTGGTTGACATCAAATAAAAAAGTTAGAGAGCATAATAAATCAATAATGCTTTTGTTTTAGGGTTGCACATAATTTTTTGTTCCTTATTATCAATAATCCACTAATAACAGTAAATGATCTATTATAAATGGAGTCCAAATATATCAACATCAAGAAACTCACTTAGGAAGCCCAACAATCATTCTCATTTCACATGCTCTCATAAAGAGAAGAGATGTAACATGTGAATAACTCATCCCATCTTCCTCTACATACATCAAACAAGCGTGAGAATAGATTTCTTCCATTGACATCAGAATATATGTGCTTTTATTGATAGCCACGACATAGATATTTTAGAGAAAGGTCATGCCCAACTTGACTATAGACTATTGGTTAAAATTAATACTCTAATTTTAGGTTTGTTAATATCTTAGATTCATTAATTTAAAATTAATGGAAATATGTATTTGGTTGATTGAGATATTTTATCATGATTATTGTATATAACTCTCTTTATTGTATCATTTATAATATATTCTAAATGGTTATTTAATGCTTTTATTTTATGACATATTGATAATTTTAGTAGCTTCGTGTTTGTATAAAGTTATATATATATATATATATATATATATATATATATATATATATATATATATATATTAAATAGATCTTGAATATTGATCAGTTGTTAGGACATTGACACAATGCTACTCGCCTCAATATGATTGTTAGTGTTCGATTGATGGAATCTCTCCTACACTTGGTGGGATAAGGACTTGTTGTTGTTGTTGTATATATTATGTGATACAATGATTTGCTATAAGCAATGAATTGTTGAGTATGATGTTGACAACCATTTTAGCCAATAGCAAATTGAGCACACTTAGGCATTATTGCATATGCTACATAGAAATTTAACCCAATCTAAGTGGAATAAGAATGTTTTGTATATAAGATATATTAAGCAACTAGAAATCCTTATATGCTTTGATGTATGGAGTGGGTGATAACAAATAATAGGTTTCAAGAAAAGAAAAGAGAATAATGAGTAGGGCTATTTATATACAAATACATAAAAAATGATGAGAGTTATAATCAAATAAAATAAAAAGGACTGTGATAGCTATCACCCATAAAACAAAAAGAAAAGGCTTAGTATTGGAATAATGAATAACTCTTTCTACATTTCTTGAAAATATTTCTAAATAATAGTTTAAGCTATCAAAATCCATCCACCTGAAAAAATAATTATTTTGAGGCATTAAAATAAGTCTAAGGTACACTTGTATAAAACACTACTAGACAATAAAATGATTATTTATGAATTCACGTAAAATAGCACCAAGTATAGGATATGACACTGCAAAGTAGAATTCATTAACACTCTTTTGTACAAATTGATAGTGAATTTTAAAAAGCAATAATTCTAAAATAATTATATACATTGACTAAAAGTGATTATAAATACATCCTAAGCGTGTTGAACACAAATTATATAATTCTTTTGGCATCTTAAAATATGTTTAGTTTCTAGCTAGTTGGTGTACTGTTTTTCTACTTTATGTACTCTTAAACTTTTATTGATAACCGTAAAAGATTGGTAAATTTTGACAACCGTAAAAAAACAAGAATTTTAGCCCACCTTAGATTAAAAAAATTTAGCAATCAAAATGTACTTTTTTTTAATCTCACTAATATAATAATTCCGAACTTCTTGAATAAAGGAAGCAAGCTTGCATTATACGGAATTATGATCAAATGTAAAGTGTACTTTGGCATGTGTATCATGGGCACTATGCTAATACTTATGTGCAAGATCAAGCTTCCAAGTTAGAGATCTCAATGCCAAGATGCCTAAACATCATATACAATAGACTAAGTAGAAAGGCTATTGCTCATGCACTAAAATATGGTAGAAACTTAAGAGCTCAGTGCCTAAGCACCACAACTAAGCATTTAATCTTCAGTATCGGGAGTCCAAGTGCTAG
Organism: Papilionanthe hookeriana x Papilionanthe teres; assembly: GCA_022702705.1. Lineage (NCBI taxonomy): Eukaryota > Viridiplantae > Streptophyta > Magnoliopsida > Asparagales > Orchidaceae > Papilionanthe > Papilionanthe hookeriana x Papilionanthe teres. The sequence goes on from CM040431.1 coordinate 48,471,999, forward strand.
AACCAAAAGAGCTATGATAAGAGCTTAACACCTAAGTGTCAATCCCTAGCCCTTAGGTGCCTGAGTAGCAAATGCGCACCTAGAAAATTTGACAAACTACCATAGGGTGCTAGTTATGAATCTACCATAATTTCAACATAAGCACTAGCCATATTTTAGTGGCCATATTTAAGAGAATTATTTATTTGATCAAAGGGGTTTTTTGGAATATCAAAAGTAGCTTCTCGATGAATAAAAATAGATTGGATCCATTAGAAATTTGTTTTTGAAGTTGTGGGCCAAAGCAAAGAAAGGACCATTATAGACTCTTTATGAAAGCTAATAATACATTTTTCTTGTCTGTAACTTTATTTTTTTCATTATAATCACGCCTAAGATTATAAAATTTATTATTTTTTCGTCTTTTGAATATTAGCTAATTTCCCTTCTACAAGTTGGATGTAGCATCTGATATTATAATTTGATTGTAATTATGATTAAGGCATTATATTTTCTTTTATCTTACACGCATAACATATTTTACTTTAATCCCTAATGTTATATTATTATTTTCTTAGTAAAAAATACATTAAGAGGTCTGTATAAAGTGGATATGTGAAAAACAAACTTATCATAAGCTAAAGACCACAATGATAGATGTCATGATAGAGATAACTATGATAAACTCATGTAATCCCTATTAAGGTTCAAACCTTATTGATGTCATCTACTTGCATTGAATCTATCATCAATATATAAGTTGGTTGTGTAAGAAAATGAAGAAACCCTAAGCTTGTAAGGGCAAGGTAGTACCAGCTTTAATCATACTTTGATAGCTCTAGATAAGCTTCCTTGCTAGAATTGAACCATCTAATTCAGTCATCATAGTTGAAACCTAATTTTTACACTTCCACGATAGTTGAAACCTCATAGCTAATTGTTTCTTCATTATCCTTAATAGTAGATTTTCTTTGTCTATGTTTCTAACATGAAAGTTTCGATAATAACTAATATATCTATTTTTTGTGCTTATCATTCAATCCTTTTTGGATCATACTCTCATGCATACTTTATTTCGTAGTTCTAGCTTGTTCTTTTACACAACTGGTTTTCTTAATGTAATACAGCTCACAAACATAATCACTTCTCTGTTTACTTTAGAAGCATCTTCGTAGTTCATACCAATATGTTGTTTTGATGTTTCTTCAAATCATCAGAAAATACATTTTTTCGTATTTATCATTTATTTCAAGTAAAAACTCTCATTTATCTTACAAGTTGCTCTAAAGTTATCATATTTATGGGGATGTGTGATCATTATATAACGTTAAGCAAATGAATTCTCTCTACATCATGAATAGTCTCACACAATATCAATTATTAAGAAAATTATAGTTAAATTTATTGTTTAATGATATGCTTATAGGGTATTAAGAAAAATTCAATTTTAAATTAGAATGACTGATAATTAGTTATCAATTATAAATTTATATTTACTTTCTCAAACTAGCATAAATATAAAAATATTTATAATTCTTTTTTCATTTGTAAATTATTATCAAAATAATTTTTAATAAAGCTTAAATATGAAAGGATATTAACATATGATAAACTTTTGTATTGGTAAAATATAATAGATTAAAAATTCAAAGTAGTGCAATCTAAATGGTAAATTAAACATATATATACATACATACATATATATATATATATTAATACTTTGGGCACGATCTATCGGATAGAAGCTAGCTAGTGTTCTTATTTTAAGAAATAACACATCTATTTTTAAATTATTAAAAATATAAAAAATATATTTTTACTGTTTTTAAAACACGTTAAAAAGACTCGTCTCTAAAGACATATTATAAATAAGCCTTGAGAAAATGCACATCATAGTCCACCACCTGCCGCCTACCGCCGTCACCGCCTGCTGCCCACCTCCGCATACCGCCTTCCTGTTAGGTGCTTCCGCTCGCCACCCATTGCCGCCAGCAGCCCGCTGCCGCCCGCCGCCGATCACCGCTACCCGCCACAGTCTCCGCATGCCCCAGGCGCAGCCCGCCTCCTGTCGCCGCTGCCGTCCGCCAGCCTGCCCTCCCATTAAGAAGCAGTTGCTGTAGGTCGTCGGTAGCTGCTCGCCGCTCGCCCGCCAGACCGCCCGCCTATTTTTCGATATCACTGCCGCCCATCGGACACTAGCAGTCTACCCTGCGCCCGTCACAGCCTGCACATGTAATGACTCGTGCTGGGATGAACAAAAAAAAAAAACGTTGTATACGCAATGGAAGACAAAACTCAATACTGAAATGTCATGTGAAACTAAAGGTATTATAAAAAATATAATTTAAAAAAAAAACTAAAAATACATAAATAAATATATTTATTATTTTTTATTTTAAAATAAATAATAATAATAATGAAAAATAAGAAATAATTCAAAATAATTAATTTTTTTTAGGTAGCCATATCACGTGAATTCCGCTCTCCCGCGAATAAATTCCGCCCACCGGACGCAAAACCGCCCACCATTACCCAAAATCAATTCCTGCTCAAAACGGCGAGCGGTCCCGCCTCCCGCTACCTTCCGTCCCGCACGCAACCAATCCTCACACGTGTGACCCCGGGCCCACTCAACCCCCCCTTCTCGGGCCCACTTTCCTCCTCCCTGCCCCCATCAGCCCTCCCCGCAAATCTCGGTCCACTCCGACCGCCCGGGGGGCAAAATCGTAATTCTCTTCATATCCCGTCCTTCCCCTAAACCCGGCGTGTAATGTCGTCCAAACAATTGTTCCCTTTTACAAATTCCAAATTTTCCAAACTCTCAATTTTTTTCCCCCGTCAAAATCTTTTCCGACACTCGCGATTAAACCAACGGCAGCGATGCGCCGACTCTCCGATCCCCTTAGTCGGCGCACGAGTTACCGGCGACCTCCCGTACCCGCACATGCGTCCACCCACGCGTTTGTCCCCAGCCGGCGCCTCGCCGACCCCTTTACATTGTCCCTCATCTTCCCCTTCCTTTTTTTCCACCCACCGTGAATCCCGAAGACACGGCCGGCTGTCAGAGAGATAAAAGGAGAGAAATTTGGGATAAAGATTAGATTTTTGTTTGAGAGATCGTGGATGGAAGGGAGGGATGGAGCACCGGCGAGGCCGCCGAACCCTGCGATGCCTTACCGTGAAGACTGCTGGAGCGAGGGGGAGACGTCGACGCTTGTTGATGCTTGGGGAGATCGCTATTTAGAGCTTAACCGCGGAAACCTCCGACAGAAGCAGTGGCAGGAGGTGGCCGACGCTGTGAACGCTCGTCCGGGAGGTGGAAGACGACCTCCCCGAACTGACGTGCAGTGCAAAAACCGGATCGATACCTTGAAGAAGAAGTACAAGATCGAGAAGAGCAAGATCTTGGATGGGGCCTTCGTTAGCCAGTGGGCTTTTTACTCCCGCCTCGATATGCTGATCGGTTCCTCTGTCTCGGCTAAAAAGCCGCCGTCTTCACCCCCTCTTGCTCTCCCCTTGCCCTCGCACCGCAAGGGTCTTCCTCTTCCGGCTGCAGCGGCGGCGGCGGCTGCTGCGGCTGCCATCCGTACCGTGGATCCCTTGCCAAAAGAGAAGCGCCAGCGCGCTTCCGCTAATGCAATCCCGGTGGACGATTCTTTCTTAAGGAGAAACCTCTCGGCTGCAGCGGCTGCGGCGGCCGCAGCGGCTAATGGGGACTCTAGGTCTTCATCGAGGTCTTCGCGATCTAGCATGGAGAGGTCTGGATCGAGCAGGGAGAAGTCTGGGAGGGGGTGGAGGAAGGGACGAGAGGGCAGCGATGGTGATGGTATCCGTGAGCTCGCCCGAGCGATCGAGCGCTTTGCGGAGATTTATGAGAAGGTGGAAGTTGATAAGCAGCGGCAGATGATTGAGCTGGAGAAGCAGAGAATGGAGTTCATTAAGGGGCTGGAGTTTCAACGCATGCAAATGTTTGTGGATACTCAGGTTCAGATGGAGAAAATTAAGCGCATCAGGCGCTCTGATGCTGGTGAGCGGCTATCTTTATCGCTTCTTTCTTTCTTTTATTTTTGGAGTCCACCTGTGATTGATATGTAAAGATTGAATCTTTTTATTTCCTGTTTTCTTGTAATTAGTCAAGCAATTCTAGGTCTAGCTCTTCCATGGTTGAAGGTTCTGAAATATTTAGCCGAACCTTTTCTTCTTCATCGATCATTAGGTACTGTGCCTGTAATAGGTGTAAACTATTAACGTAAGCTTGTTTTACTGAAACTTCTTTTGTTGTAGGTTGCCTTTTAAGTGGCCTTCTCCTTCTTTTACCTACCTTTTTCTCCACTTGGAATGTTTCCAACCAGAAAATGCAAGCTTTTTAATTTTGTTGTTGTTCTTGTTGCATTGTATCTTCTTTTTTTACCTTTGTTTGAGTTCAGTGCATATGACCATGTAGTAATGGAGCTGGTCCTATGGGTATGTTCCTCTTTATCTTGTATATCTGGAAGAATTTTGAACAGAGTTCTTTGTAATTGCTCCAATGTTTAGTAGGTTATGGAAAAAAGACATTTTTAGAGATCTATTTCTATATTTTAAACTCTATTTCTTGTTTTATTCTTTTGCGGTGCTTTGTTGTTTTCTATGCTTTGGCAGTGCCATATTGTTTTTGATGCTTTATGCTTTCTTTTCCTTTTGTCTTTCTCTTTGCAAAGTAGTGTAGAGGATGAGTAAAATAGAAAGCGTTGATTTAACTGCAGTTGTTGTTGTTAATCAGCTCAAGGAAGATTTACATGCATACCACTCATTTCCTATGTATTTATTTATCTAATACCTAAACTTCATTTTTTACATGCATACCACTTTAGTTATGCATGGAATGGTGTATTTCACTTTTTAGAAGTTAAATTGAGGGTATGCTTGATGTGATATGAAAGCTTTAGGTGGTTTAAATGTAAAAAATAAAATGTAGGTGTTAGATGCATAAATACGTAAGAATTAGTTCGTATGTATGTAAATTCCTCTTAACTCGATTCTTCCGAAGCCTAATTATGTAGAGGCAAGCACCTTACCTGAGGCCACATTCTTTGACACTGCGTCTATCCATTTGTTAAATGTATTGTTTTATGATGTCAAATGCGTGGATTCTTCTGGCGCGGGTGAACTTGTTAATGCAAAGTGCCTTTTAATATTTTTTAGAAGTGTGTTTTAAGTTTCTTGACATGGACATTGATTTACAGACGTTGATTCTATGATCTCTTATTCGCGTCTCGTTACTCAATTATGTTCTAGTTTCATAAATAGCTCAATTTGTTTTAATGAAATGGTTTGTTAATTCTCTTGGAAACTACACTAGCTAGTAAAAACTGTTATCAGGCACCTAATAGATCTCATGGAGAGCTTAGGTTATGGCAATGACTGAGAATTTATTTGATATCTTATTGGGATTATTATATTTTTCAGTTCTTCACTTTTATCTATCCCCATTTTTTTTCATCACCTTGCTCTCTTAGATGATGATGTTATTTCCAACTTTTGGAGGTCCTTAATGCTTAAGCACTACTTACCAGACTACCAGCAGTTCAGTAAAGAATAAGTTGCATCTTCGGATGTATATTGCCTCCGGTTTTGGCTGGGTCGTCTTGCTTTAAGCCCTATTTAGCCATTTAGATCGAAATTTGTTCAGTTGTTTCAGTCTTAAAAATATGTGCCCATTAATGGTGCGCAACTCATGCGCAATTAGCTATCATCCAGTGTCTACATTGCCCTTATATTCTTGGTTATTGGAAACTTGTTACTGCACCCGTGCCATCTATATTTGAGAATTGGATGGATTCATCAGTAGTATTTTCTTCAGAAATATGGTTTTAACTTGTAACAAGTACCAATATTAGTGTTGGTAGGCTTCTTTTTTGGGTTTGCTACATTTATCTCTTCCCTTGTGGATAATCAATATTGCAGGTACTTTAAGGATTCTTCAGATCTGAAGTGTTAGCTTAGTAGATTGGGGTTAATATGTAAATTAAAATCTGATGATAATGGAGGCAACTGTAATTTCTTGAAATGGATTGGGGTTTTACCATTGAATATAACATGTAACAATTAGGGTGTAAGTATAATTGCAGAGAACTCAGGGAGTTATTTGTGATATTGACTATCAAAAGAGTTGAGTGTAATAAACCCTGGTTAGTAAATGCATGGCTTTTTTTGCTGCATTTATTATTATTTTTTTTTTTTGGGCTTTGAATGTTATTTTTTGCGTATAATGAGACTTCCAAACTTGTTACCTCCAAGATGCCCAAACTTGTTTCAGAGATAAATTATTGAATCCTTAGTGCTCCGGGTTATGTCCTGATTCACCCGATCTTCGCTATAACCTGTTTAGTTTTAGCTAGTGAGCTGGGGATGGCGGCTCTAGTGCAATAATTTGTTTTGACAAAATGTTAATATGCAGCATTCTTCAGCTTTCATTCTAAACTGCCTCATCATGGTTTTAGGCTAACGTCCTTATGTTTTAGCTCGACTCTTCTGGATTTCGTTAAATCTCTATTTTTTTTTTATGAATCAGAAGGTCAATTGATGTGAGATGCTACATGCGGGATTCCGCAATTCGCTAATCCCGCCGATCGCAGATCAATTCCACCACTGTGGGACTACAGGGGGAGCGCAGAGCCGCCTGATTTCCATCTATTTCAACATATTTCTTTCTTTTTGATTTCTTTATTATTTCTTTCTTTCTAAATAGGTTATTTGTTATCAGGGAACAATTTATATGTTGTTATTTTCTGATTTTGGGAGACTTTTATTTTGTTTTGATTTTATGGAGATTGTAATATCAGATTTCTAGCTTACGAAGTATTGTATCATCTTCCTTTTGCAAGTGGTGCAAGTCTATATCTTGCTCGGGAACAAGTAGTGAACTTCCTCGCTACCCGTACCCTATCGTTCTGTGGTTCTCCTTGCTGTTTTCAGCAGGAAAAGCTGCTGAACAACGCTTTAACCCCCATCCAAACACCGTTAAACTCGCAAATTCTCTTCCTCATGCCATTTCACAACTACCTCCCATCTAAATTCACTTCCAAAAAATCTTTTCTAGTAGCCCTAAAACGGTATCATCAATGCATTTGTTATGTTAATATATACTTTGATTTCTATCTTATAAATGATATTCTTTTCCTCACTGTGGTTGCTATTCTTGTGCTCTGTTTTATTACTGCTTTATTTTATGGCTGTTATTAAATTGAATTCTACTTCATGCAAACTAATTTGTTATTATTCTCTGTCTGATGTACCAGATAGTTACTCTTAAGGCCATGGCAAGGCTATGAGATAGAATCTGAAGAAAGTGGTGAGTGTTGTTCTCCTCTTAGGTTTCCACCTTCTGTTCAGTCAGCTTTGGATCCCCTTATCTTCATTTTTGGTGGGTTTTCTGCGTTTGGTTGGTAAAAAGTAGCTCTTTAGGTGGTGGTGTGTATTTCTTCTTTGTTATGAGAGGGAACCAAAAACCTGGAAACTTGTATAGCTCTAGGGGTTAACATCTGATTGATATTTCTACTTTTTCATTGCTTTGCTGAGATTGTTTAGGAGGAATTTGATGGTCCTGAAGTTCTGTAATAGTCATATATGAGTTAGTTATCTGTGCTGCTTTTCTGAAGCTGAATTTATGAACTTTGAATGAACTTTTGGGTCATGCTGAACATATTTTCCTGGCTTCTTAATGATTTTTTTATTAGAAACTTACATACATGTCACACAACTCTTATATATTTACATATCTGATCCCCCAAAGTTTGATATTTACGTTTACTGCATGAAAATATGAATGTTAGCTGATAGATATGTAAATGCAAAAGAATTGTTTGGTATGTTTCTAAAGGCCTCCTTGTTTTTTTTATACTTCTAATGCTTGATATTTGGTATTTTTATTCATAACACATTGATGTCATGCCTTTAAAAAGATGTATAGGGGAACTTGTGGGTGTTTGGTGTAATATTAAAGATTTGAGGGGTATGTGTGTAAATGCATTTTTATATATTTTGTTTTATTTTTATTTTAAATGTTTTAAGATAAGGGGAACTTGTGGGTAATACTAAGAATGGATTGATGCACTGCATTGCTTCTGCCAATTCAGCTGTTGTATGTTATCTCATTTGTTGTTGCTGTTCTGTGCTGCTGTATTGTTGTTGGGCACTTGAGGTTCATTGCAGATAACTTTCATGTATTGTTGTTGGGCACTTGAGGTTCAATACAATTAATGTTCATCTGAATGATAATTTATTTTTTCTTTTACTGTTTTTCATATTTTTGTTATTAAAATATCTACTTTTGGGAGAACATAATAATGTGTTTGGGAAATTAATTTTAAACAGCAACAATTGAAAATGAAGAGTTGTGTTAGGTAGTTGACAGGTAATATAAAATTTATCGGAAAATTATGACATGAATCATTTTGATTATTGTGTAAATGCTACGATGTTGTATGTTAGTAATGCATTATATGGCCTGAGTGCAGTGAAAAGTGTGGAAGGGTTGTTGCACCTGTCAAATAAGTAAGAATTCTTACATTACGGATGTTGCGGGTAAAGAAGTTAGTCCATGAAATTGATCTTGAGATTGAATCTTGAAATATAGTTACTCTTACAGGTAAATTAAGGAAAATAGTTGATATTATGATTCATGAAAAGATAAATATCTTATGTATTCAAGAAATCAAATGTTAAGGAGATTGATAACTTATGTTTTGAACTTTTGGTATTTAGGTAATAGTCGCGTTAGATATGGTGTATGTGAAATTATAGATAAGAGTTTGAAGGATAGTGTTCAAAAATTAATTGAATTGGACATAGAATTATAGTGCTTATGATTATTGTTGATACTAAGATTTTTAATATTATAGGTGCTTATGCTCCTAAGTAGATTTAGATAAAGATTCTAAGGATAAATTTTGGAATGACTAGAAGATTTAATACAAATATATCTTTTGAAGAAATAATTTTTATTGGAGGAGATTTAAATGAACATGTTAGTAGAGTGGTAGAAGATTTAAGAAATATTCATGATGGCTACCGTTTTGAAGTGATTAATGAAGAATGTAGAGCCTTATTAGATTTTATTTTAGCGTAGTTTTTGTTATTGCTAATGTTTTATTCAAGAAAAGAGATTAGTATATTATTACTTATAAGAATGAATTTAATAAAACACAAATTGATTATTTTGTTATGAGAAGAAGATATTGTCGAGAATGTGAAGATTGTAAGGTCATTTCAAGTAAGGATTTAAGTTCTTATTAGTTTTAGATTTTAAGATGAAGAGTTGAAAAATAAAGAATACTAGAAATCATTGTCGTAGAATTAGATGGAGGCACTTAAAAGACAAATAAATTTTTTTTTTTTAGTAAACTTCAAGATTTCAAAACTTGGGATGTTCATGAAGAAGTAAATTTTATGTGGGATAAAATAACAAATACTATTAAACAAGTGACAAAAGTTGTATTTGAAGAATCAAAAGAAATAGTCTCAAAAACTATAGTTTCATCGAATAGAGCTTATGTATATTCTATGTCTTGTTTAAAAAGCTCCAAAGAACAGAGGGAAAAAAAAACCATAATCAATACATGGATCAAAGAATCAAATCTACAGACATTGGGGAAGATCAAAAACAAGAGAGTGTCAGCATAAGAAATAAGCTAAAACAAAACAAACCACCAAAATAAAAAACCAACAGCTATAATAAAAAAATAAGATCTCGACTAAACCCACATTCATAACCAAGAGAATCCATCTAATCTCATTGAAAGTAAAATCTCAGTAAGTTGATCAAACAACAATTCTCTCAGACAACAACTTATTTAAAACAACCAAAATAACAACAGAACTTATAACTAGAGTATGATAAAATGCATAGAAACTCAAAAACTCTCACAAACTAGATAATTAAAGAATAACCAAAAGAGATAACTCAAATAAAAGTTTAAATTTCATTAAAAGGTTGAAATAAAATTCCATCAAGTTTAATGAAGCAAATAAAATAGATGAATAAACCAAGCTAGAATATCAAAGAACGGTTAAAACTCAAACTTAGGTCAATGTACATCATAGCTCAACCAAAAAATAGCCTTAAAAGCAAAAAAGTGAAGGATAGTAACCATATAAAAAATTAATAGATTAAACAACAATCAAAGGCAACCTACGCCCAAGAGAAAGAATGGGGCTAAAAAGAGGTAAAACTAAAAAAAAAAAAGAAACAAAGGTTCAAAGACCAATCTCAACAAAATCCAAGAATAAGAGGGCATAAACCATTATTGAGTATATAAAATATATAATAACAATGGTTATGCCTAAACCAAGAGTTTAAGCAAAACAAAAAATATATATATATAACATAACTGAAAGAAGTCACAAAATAATCATAGGAGCACCAAAAATAAAACTAACCACAACAAATACCCAAGTGAAAAAAAAGATCAAGTTTGAATCTGATTTAGCTAGTAAAAATTGTTACAAGCCCAATATCAATAACCTCCAAACTAAATCAACATAAACCAAAGCACAAATAGAAAAATAAAGCTCAAGAGTGAAGGATGATAACCCCAAATCTCATTAGAAAAAAAAACATACAAAAGATAAGCCCAAATCAAATAGCCACCAAGGCACAAAAAACACAAAGAAATAAAGATTATAAAAATTTCTAATAAAATTAAGAATGTCTCTTTTAAAATTCTAACTCATACTCTCTTATATAATCATCTTTTTGGATATAACGAGTAAGATTACTTAAAATACAATAAGTATTTTTGCAGTTCTTGAATCTCATTTCACCCAAATATGATAAGCAGTAATTTGGAAGACTAAATGTTGGAATTTGTTATAAAATTTGCGAAAAACATTATCATAATGATATAAAACTTAGGAGCAATATACGATTTCATTAAGCACGCACTTATTTAGGAGAGAATATGAAAAAAACATTCAAAGAAAAGATGATCATGAATCTATAAATCACTACCACATGACACTTATTAATATGCATTCTTCTATAAGAAAATGTATCACATGTTTTCAAGCCATTATGAGTAGTTTCCTATGTGTAAATAACATATTTGATAAAATGGCCTTTAAACCAATTAAGTTTAAACCACACAATACACATCAAATGAACATAAAGAAAAATATAAATAATCTTATGAGAATAAGAGTTAATTTGATCCCAAAGACAAACATCACCGCTAATGATCATAATATAGTTAATAGCATTTAAACAGTAATTTGGAACAAGTTGTAACATACTAACAACATATAAAAGCTTTTACTTCTTACCAGCCACTCAGTTTTAAAGTTTATCAATAAGAACATGACAATCAGTCATAACCAACTTAGTTAGTTTAATAATAATACTTAAGTAATTCCATGACAACGATTTAATAACAAACCCATAGATATTACAAATTTGATTTTGAGTAAATTAATCAACAAACTTAGAAAAAACTTTAAAAGATTTAAAATCTTTACTAAAAAAATAGCGACTTTACTCAACTTAATCAAAATATCTCTAATAAGGGTGATAGTATATCAATCAGCATAGAAAAATGATATTATCAGTATAAAATAAATGAGAAATGTATTAAGAATAGTAACTATAATTTAATTGAGAATTAAGTGAAATATAAAGAGCATAAATAACAATAACAAACCGATAAGGAGAAATAAAGCATCATTGCCTGAAATCAGATGCAGAAGAGAAGAAGTCATTAAACTCACTATTTATAGTCACAAAAAATTAACATCATAAATATATACAATAAACAATCCAATTAATGAAAGTCTAAGAGAACTCAAGTTTTCTCATTCTTTCACTTGGACAAATTTATCAACTTTATCAAAAGCCTTGGAGATATTAATTTTTGAATAAAATTTTTTCATGAACTTTTTAGAATTGAAATTATAAATTAATTCATTAGCAAAAATGATGTCTTCAACAATATCCTGTCTTTTAATAAGATCAACTTGAGCAGGATGAATAATGTTAGGAAGAACAACTTTAAGCCTATCAATAATAAGAACAACAATAACTTTATATAAAGTATTACATAAACATTTTTTTTTCTTTCAAAAGGAAATAGATATTTGGCAAAGACTCAAATATCGGTTTCCTATGCGCTAGGCCCCATGATGATAGCTCACATGTAAATTAAAGAAAATAGTTGGTGAGAAGATTAAGGAGATTGATAACTTATGTTTTAAACTTTTGGAATGTAGGTAATAGTCATGTTAGAAATGGTGCATGTGAAATTATGGATAAGAGTGAAATATAACGTTGCAAAAGTTAATTGAATTGAACATAGAATTAGAGCACTTTAAGTTATTGCTAATACTAAGATTTTTAATATTATAGGTGTTTATGCTCCTTAAATAGGTTTAGATATAAATTCTAAGGATAAAGTTTGGAATGACTAGAGGATTTAATGCAAATGATCTCTCTTGAAGAAAAAATTTTTATTGAAAGAAATTTAAATTAACATGTCAGTAGAACAGTAGAAGATTTAAGAAATATTCAAAGTGGCTACGGTTTTGGAGTGATTAATGAAGAATGTAGAGTCATATTAGATTTTATTTTAGCGCAACGTTTTATTATTGCTAATACTTTATTCAAGAAAAGAGAAGAGTATATTATTACTTATAAGAATGAAGTTAATAAAACACAAATTGATTATTTTCTTAGGAGAATCAAATATCGTCGAGAATGTAAATATTATATGGTCATTCTAAGTGAGGATTTAAGCATTCAACATCGATTATTAGTTTTAGATTTTAAGATGAAGAGTTGAATAATAAAGAATACTAGAAATCATTGTCGTAGAATTTGATGGAGGCACTTAAAAGACAAATAAAAATTTTTTTATGAGTAAACTTCAAAATTTCAAAATTTGGGATATTCATGAAGAAGTAATTATATGTGGGATAAAATAACAAACATTATTAAACAAGTGACAAAAGATGCACTTGAAGAATCAAAATAAATAGTCTCAAGAACTATGGTTTTATCGAATAGAGCTTATGCATATTCTTTGGCTTGTTTAAAAAGCTCCAAAGAATAGAGGGGAAAAAAATCAGAATCAATAAATGGAGCAAAGAACCAAATCTACAGACATTGGAGAAGATAAAAAACAAGAGAGAGCCAGCATAAGAAATAAGCTCAAACAAAACAAACCACCAAAATAAAAAACCAACAACAATAATAAAAAAATAAGATCTCGGCCAAACCCACATTCATAACCAAGAGAATCCATCCAATCTCATTGAAATTAAAATCTCAGTAGGTTGATCAAACAACAATTCTCTCAGACAACTTCTTTTTTAAAACAACCAAAAGAACAACAGATCTTATAACCATAGCATGATCAAATGCATAGAAACTCAAAAACTCACCAACTAGAAAATCAAAAAATAAACAAAAGAGATAACTCAAATAAAAGTCTAAATTTCATTAAAAGGTTGAAATAAAATTTCATCAAGTTTAATGAAGCAAATAAAATAGATGAGTAAACCAAGTTAGAATATCAAAAAACGGTTAAAACTCAAATTTAGGTCAATGTACATCATAGCTCAACCAAAAAATAGCCTTAAAAGCAAAAAAAAGTGAAGGTAGTAACCATATAATAAATTAATAGATTAAACAACAATCAAAGGCAACCTACACTCAAGAGAAAGACTGGGGAAAAAAAGAGGTAACAAAAAAAAAAAAAAAAGAAACACAGGTCCAAAGACCAATCTCAACAAAATCCAAGAATAAGAGGGCATAAACCATTATTGAGTATATAAAATATATAATAACAACGGTTATGCCTAAACCAAGAGTTTAAGCAAAACAATATATATATATATATATATATATTATATATATATATATATATATATATATATATATATATATATAACATAACTAAAAGAAGTCACAAAATAATCATAGGAGCACCAAAAATAAAACTAACCACAACAAATACCCAAGTGAAAAAAAAGATCAAGTTTGAATCTGATTTAGCTAGTAAAAATTGTTACAAGCCCAATATCAATAACCTCCAAACTAAATCAACATAAACCAAAGCACAAATAGAAAAATAAAGCTCAAGAGTGAAGGATGATAACCCCAAATCTCATTAGAAAAAAAAACATACAAAAGATAAGCCCAAATCAAATAGCCACAAAGGCACAAAAAACACAAAGAAATAAAGATTATAAAAATTTCTAATAAAATTAGGAATGTCTCTTTTAAAATTCTAACTCATACTCTTTTATATAATCATCTTTTTGGATATAATGAGTAAGATTACTTAAAATACAATAAGTATTTTTGCAGTTCTTGAATCTCATTCCACCCAAATATGATAAGCAGTAACTTGGAAAACTAAATGTTAGCATCTGTTATAAAACTTGCGAAAAACATTATCATAATGATATAAAACTTAGGAGCAATATGTGATTGCATTAAGCACGCACTTATTTAGGAGAGAATATGAAAAAAAACATTCAAAGAAAAGATGTCCATAAATCTATAAATCACTACCACATAACACAAATAATATTAATATGCATTCTTCTATAAGAAAAAGTATCACATGCTTTCAAACCATTAAGAGTAGTTTCCTATGTGTAAATAACATATTTGATAAAATGGCCTTTAAACCAATTAGGTTTAAACTAACCAATACACATCAAATGAAAATAAAGAAAAATATAAATAATCTTATGAGAATAAGAGTTAATTTGATCCCAAAGACAAGCATCACCGCTAATGATCATAATATAGTTAATAACATTTAAACAGTAATTTGGAACAAGTTGTAACATACTAACAACATATAAAAGCTTTTACTTCTTACCAGCCACTCAGTTTTAAAGTTTATCAATAAGAACATGACAATCAGTCATAACCAACTTAGTTTAATAATAATACTTCAATAATTCCATGACAACGATTTAATAACAAACCCATAGATGTTACAAATTTGATTTTGAGTAAATTAATCAACAGACTTAGAAAAAACTATAAAAGATTTAAAATCTTTACTAAAAAATTAGCGACTTTACTAAACTTAATCAAAATATCTCTAATAAGGGTGATAGTATATCAATCAGCGTAGAAAAATGATATTAAAAGCTCGTTGATCGCGAACAGTTCGTGTTCGGTTTGCCAAGTAGTTCGTGTTCGATTCGTTCGATAAGCATACGATACGAACACGAATAATTTTTTTCGTTCGGTTTGTTAAACGAACCAAACACGAACAGTGATGTGTTCGTTCATATTCGATTCGTTATTTTTCGAAATATAAAATAATTTGAAATAAATATATATAAAAAGTTTATGATATTTTAAAAATAATTATATATTATAAAAATTTATCATATTTTAAATAATTAAACATCTATAAATTATACTATATGATAAAATATAAATAACAACAATAATATTATAGTATTAATTATATTGATATAAATATCATAATATTATAATTAATATGTTATACTATATATTAAAATAAAATCCTAAACAAAACCCTAAACGCCTTATTCGGTTTGCTTCATTTTGAGGAAGTATGGATTACCTGATGTGTATGGAATACCTGATCAATTTACTTCATTTTGAGGAAGTATGCTATCAAAGCTAGGACTGTCAAAAAAGTTCGTTGTTCGCGAATAGTTCTTGTTCGGTTCGCCAAAAAGTTAGTGTTCGATTCGTTCGATAAGCAAACGAGACAAACACAAACAATTTTTTTTTTTTTCGTTCGGTTTGTTAAACGAACCAAACACGAACAGTGGTCTGTTCGAACATTTCGAACACGATCACTAGCTCTGTTCGTTTGTGTTCGATTCATTTACACCCCTACTTCATAGCAATATGTTTGACTCTATGAGAAAACCTATAAGAGATAAAAATTTAATGATAACAATACAATCAGAGCAAAAAAATATACCAATAATCTTTAAAATCTTAAAAGAAAAACCAACAAGCCAAGTGGCTTTATCCGAGCCTATAGAAAATAAAACTTTCTGAATTTCATCGTCATCAAAATCTTGAATTAAAATGAGGAATCCTCTGAAGAAATATAATGATAAATAGAAAAAAATTCATAACATTATCGTAAAGTATAATTTGATCGTTCAAATGACAAGAGTAAAAAAGAAATAACTTCACTAACAATGTCATAATATCTACGAACATAATCATTATTAACCAATTTGTTAATGAAATTAAAATTATGTCTAATATTAGCCATTTGATAAATGAACTTAATATTATCTTCACATTAGAAATTCACCTTTAAAATATGCTTTTATATTATTCTAATCACTAATCAAATTTACCCAAAACTAGGAGAAAATATTATGTTTAGTAAACCGGACGTGTGATCAATGACACGGACTGCACCACGACGCCACACACACGACGTGATGCGATCTAAGATGTCGTTTGGACATGCCGCTGGACACACAACTTATTGCAATTTACGCCATCGTTACGTCCGGATGAACGACAGACGTAATATTTTCTCTGAAACTAATGGCGATTGAGGCAAGCCTCATATTATGCACATTGGTGAAAGCTTTCAGTAGCCAATATTAGGGTTTAGCTAAACCTGTCAGCCCAATTACTTATTGGGCTTAGCCCGTTACCATAAGAAAGAAGTTTTATTTTGATGAGTTCCTTAACATTGGAATATTTATTATATAATATTTTTCTTCTAAGATAAACAGGTCGCATTCATTAATTATTAATTATAACAATTCCAGATATTTAGTCTCCTATCACGGCCAAAGAGGCATTGGTCCGGTCTCAACGACGAAGCGGAGGGCTGTCAAAAAAAGTCTGTTGTTCATGAACATCTCATATTCAGTTCGTTCGTTAAGTATAAAAAGATTTAAATCAAGCAGAACACGAACACATTGTTCACGAGCCGATTTCGAACACGAAAGAGCTGAACACGAGCAAAGCCTGAGCTCGCTCAAGCTCGACTCGTTTACAACCCTAACAACATGACTATAAATAGAAAATCCAAGTCAATGTTTGTAGTGCACTTAGCTGTCATTGGTAGAATTCTACGATGACGGTCCCATTTGAGAATAAGGCTCCGTTTGAGGCAGCTTATCCACAGCGGCAGTATTTTGAAAACCCCGCCTCACCGTTTGGAAATTGCGTTTGAGCAGTTTATCTGAAAATGCAGTTAGTTTTTTACACTACATGTGAAATGCAGGTCGAACCTTGCGGTTCGCGTTTTCGAATAAACGAACTTATCCGAATAATGCAGCTTGCCCGAACGGAGCTAAGTTTCTACTCCGTTACGTTGCAAATAATGACTGATAGAATTCTTCGTCCCTATCTGATTCTTTCCCATCTTCGAAAGTTGTATCAACCCCAATGATTGTGACAAGCGTAAATACATCGCTCGATTGTTAAAAAATATCGCCTGAATGCTAGATTTTATAAATAGTAATGGCGGCGGTGTGCTTATGACCAGTTTTGTAATATTATAATAATTATAACGTAATATTTTTCTTTTAAGAGACATAGGTGGCTTGAGATAGTCTCCGATTACAGCCAAAGAGGCATTAAGTGTGAGCAACGTGGCTATAAATAAGAAAGCCAAGTCAATGATCATGATGTACTTAGCTTTCATTGGTGGAATTCCACGATAGAGAATTCCAAGAGATGAGCCCAAGCGAAACGGAAGCACTAAAAAAATAATGTTTTTGTAAGAATTTAAATGATAATAAGTACATATATGTTGTGTTGTGGAGCGCGGACCACTTAGTTCTTAATTGATAGTTATTCTAATTTAATTTAATCAAATTCAATTTTTTCATTCTGGTTTTGGAATCTCGTCTACCTGATTTATGAAATTCTTGGGCGTTGACATGATTTTCGAAGATGAGTGCGTTTGGGGCAGTTTGTGCGTTTCAGGATAAGCTGATTATTCTGAAACGCGGCCCGTGAGTCGACTGCAGGATTCAACCTGCGACCTGGTTTTAGTGTAAAAACTCAATCGCGTTTTAGAATAAGCGGGCAGAACGTGCGATCCAAACGGTACTGCTGCATTTTTAAAAACCTCCCGCACTTATAAGATGCCCTAAACGGGCCCTCATATGAGCTTTCCAATTGAGCCAGTTTAAGTAGAGCAAGAAGAATCGCCTAAAAGATGCATTGGCTCCTTAGGTGCTTCTTCTGTGTGAGGTTTTACAGCAGAAGAGTTGCGAAAGAGGAGGATCACAAGCTTTTCCCTCTTTAGGTGTGCTCTCCCTTGGCTTCAGTGATTTGGATCACGACAGCAAAATTGAATCGCAGCAAGTCCCGCTCCCTTGTTGTTCGATTTTTCTTCAGTCGTTGGTCTCTCGGGTAGAGAGATAGAGAGAGTAAGTGAGGAGAGAGAGGGAGAGGAAAGTTGTTTCTTGTAAGTAGATGTGGTCGACGGTGTAGTCCTCAAAGAAATAAAATCATCTACAGCTCTGTGGATGTAGGCAATTCTTGAACCACGTAAATCTGTTTGTGTTATTATGTCTTGTATGACTTTCTCGTTTCAAATTTTCATTTTATTTCCGTCATTTTTCATAAAAATTTGTATAAGAGCTATGTTTCGAGACTGTAAGAAAGCGATGGCTAAAGATGAAGTGATGACATCAAGGATCGAGAAGTTTAATGACACAGATTTTGGTTATTGGATGATGTAAATAGAGGACTACCTTTATGGGAAGAAACTTCACTTGCCATAAATTGGAAAGCAACAAAAAAATATGGACGAGGCTGAATGGAGTTTGTTGGATCGACATGTTCTAGGGGTTATTCGATTAACCATGTCGAGATCCGTTGTCCACGGCGTCATCAAGGAAAGGACTACTGCAGATCTCATGAAAGCTTTATCAGGTATGTACGAAAAGTCATTAGCGAATAACAAGGTGTACCTGGTGAAAAAGTTATTCAACTTGAAGATGGTGGAATGTGTGTATGTTGCTCAACATCTGAATGATTTCAATACCGTCATAAATCAGTTATCGTTCGTTGAAATTGATTTTGATAATGAGATACGTGCGTTGATATTGTTGGTTTCATTGCCAAATAGTTGAGAAGCTATGAGGATGACAGTTAGCAATTATGCAGGTAAATCTAACTGAAATATGATGATATTTGTGATTTAATTTTGGTTAAGGAGGTGCGCAAAAAAAGATTCTGGCGAGACCTCGAGTTCGAATTCAAAGCTGAATATTGATTCCAGAGGGAGATCACAAGAAAGGAACTCAAACAGAGGAAGATAAAAATCAAAGTCTGGTCAGCAAGCAGCCTGTTGAAATTGTGGCAAAACTGGTCACATAAAAGAAGAATTGCAGGAATCCCAAAACAAAAGAGAATGATAACGCTAATCTTTATGTCGAAAAAGTACGAGATGCCTATTCTTTGTGATTCGCGAGCATTGTTGATGACTGAATACTGAATTCAGGAGTTTCTTTCCATACATCTTTCCACTGAGAGTTAATGTGAAACTATGTTGTATGTGACTTTGGGAAGTTGTATCTGGTTGATGGAAAAGCTCTAGATGTGGTAGGGATGAGAGACGTTGATATTGCACTCCCTAATAAAGAACAAATGGACTTTATAAAAGTCATATGTATTCTGAGTTGAAAAAAAATCTCATTTCTGTTGGGTAGCTTAATGAGGGTGGTCATTTAGTAGTGTTCTCAGATTGCACTTGGAAGGTTACCATATGAGCATTAGTACTGGCTCGGGGTAAGAACACTGACACATTATATATGACTAGAGGTTTACTTAACACTGTTGCTACTATAGTTGCAGAGAATACGACAGATTTGTGGCATTGCAGGCTTGGTCACATAAGTCGGAGCTATGAAGAAACCTTGCAAGATGAAAATTCGAGCAAGTGGGAGCTCGCCATGAAGGAAGAGACAGATTCCCTGCCAAGAAATCAGACTTGGGAGCTCACAAAACTTTTACCATGGAAGAAGACATTACACAACAAGTGGATTTATTGGGTGAAGACTGAGCTTGATGGCAGTAAGAGTTATATGATTAAACTTGTTGAAAAAGACTTTTAGCAGAGACATGACATTGCCCATGCAGTGGGAGTTGTAAGTAGAAACATGAGTAACCTAGAAAAGAGCTTGGAGGCATAAGGCTATGTTGACTACTATATGTTAATTGAAGGTGTTACTCTTAAGAAACTGAAGTTATGCGCAGCTTCAGTTGGTCTTCTAGCTTGAAGACAGAGACTTTGAGTTGCAGAGGTGGAAGATAGCACATTTAAGGAAAAGAATGACGCTGTCAGTGTCGTAGTCTTCAAGTGAGAGATTTGTTTTATTATGGAGCCTGATACACTTAGTTCTTAATTGGCAATTATTTGAATTTAATTTAATCAAATCAAATTCTTTCCTTCATTAAGATTTGCGTGGTTTTGGAATCCTGCCTGCCTGATTTACGAAATTCTTGGGCGTTGATTGAGCCATTTAAGTAGAGCAGGAAGAATCGCCTAAAAGATGCATTATCTCTTTGAGTGCTGTTTTTGCTTGAGGTTTTACAACAGAAGAGTTACGAAGGAGGAAGATCGCAAGCTTTTCCCTTCTTCAAGTGTGCTCTCCCCTGGCTTCGGCGATCTGGCTCACGACAAAAAAATTGAATTGCAGCAAGTCCTGCTCCCTTTAAGTTCGATTTTTCTTCGGCTTTTGCTATCTCGGGTAGAGAGATAGAGAGAGTAGGTGAGGAGAGCGAGAAAAGGAGAGGGAAGTTGTTTCTTGTAAGTCAGCGTGCTCGATGAAGTAATCCTTAAAGTAATAAAATTTTTTGTAGCTCTGTGGACGTAGGCAATTTGTTGAACCATGTAAATCTATGTGTCTGCTGTTTTGTCTAGTGCGAATTTCTCGCTCCAATTTTTCTCTTTATTACCGTCGTTTTTCACAACAATATATTCCATTACAAGCTTTACTATTTACAAAATCTAGTTTTCGGATGTTATTATGGAACTTGATCAGATGTATTTATGTGTGTTGTAATCGAACTATTGAGAATTTGATAAAAATGAAAAAAATATGAGTTGGGTTTTTATCATGAATTTCGATATTTGATTGGAATTTTTAAATATGGATGAAAGAGGCTGCCAAATTTGAAAATAACAATATTTCGGGTACCACGTACGTTATTTTGATAGTGGACTTAAAATTTGAAACAATTGATATGTTATGACTAAAAGAAAACTTGCTAAAAATAAGTTTGACTTAATTCAAAATGGACTTAATATACAACATACTTGCACATTTATATATGTTATAATGCTCGCATGAAACACATACATGGGGGAGAGGGGTGGGGGAGAGGGGGAGGGTGGTTGTGTGCAAGCTACCATATCTAACTTAATGATAAATGATTGAGATTTAGAGATGCAAACTTGAATCCCAATAATGAAGAGAACAAAAAGCAAGTTCGTTAAGAAAAAGACATTTATAGATATAGTCAACGACTTAAGAAAAAATAAATATTTGCCCAAAATTAAATAAAAACCTCATCATTAAATAAATTAATAATAATTTCAATTTATTTTAATGCAACTTAGGCATTATGATTGCAAATATTAGCTTTGAGCATGTTAGCTAAAAGTTAGATAATGATATTATAAAATGTATTGCATAATGATTGAAGGTTAAAAATCTAAGATATTATTAAGAGGTAATTTGAGAATGAGATTAATCCCAAATGTTTTTGATAATTTTAAGAAGATTCTTTGATTTAAGAAAAATTTTAATGACAGTAGAATATTTGGGGCCTATAAAATATCTGTGGTTAATAAAAAAATATTTTAATTTAGCATCAAATCAAAGGGAAGAGTTCTTTGTTGAATTATTGCATAAAAAGACAAGTGAGAAGGTGATGGTGATGGATGGCCTTTTGGTCAGATTAAAGGAATAAAAAAAATATTGATCTTTATTATAATATTTTAGAATAAGATCTAAATTGTTAATGCAGTGGTAAGGAGTTTAGTATGATATAGTAGTATGGATGCTATGACTAATCTAAATTGTACTAATTTGTGATAATTTATAAGATTAATTAAGAAAGAGGTTACAAATGATTTAAATAGCTATAAATGACTATGGATGGTTGTTCTAGAATGTTTAAATATGAATAAAGTTGATAAAAAGATTTGATAAAGTTCATGTGGGTGTCAAGGTTTAGAGAAATTATCTCGACCTTTATCTTACCTAGCTTGGTCGGAAGTTTAGGTGGGACCAGAGAGTGGTTCTAAGGCTTGGGCTGGATCATGGCTGGTCTTGGTTGATGTCATGAATATGGACATAAGTCTAAAAGAATTAAAGAGTAAGAGAAGAAAAATAAAGTTAGCTATCTTATTTAACCAGGGAAAATTTAAAACTTGAGCTTCCAAGAACTAAGTTAACAGAAGAAAAAATTATCCTCCAAGGTCATTTTAGCCATAATTAAAGTTGTAAAGTATATCAACCAAAAGTTATTATAACGATTAGAGTTTTGGGTTAAGACTTTTGTATGGAGAAAATGGAGGAAGAAAATAAAATGAGGAGTTGGTGGTCATTAATGAAAGAGTTTTAACCACTCGTTTTGAACTCTTTTTTCATATATAGTGTAATCATAACCATATCCACATGTGAAATATGAATATAAAAATAAAATATATAATTTTTCTTTAAATGTTTTAAATTATGAACACTTAGTTTGGCATTTATGTTATTAGTTTTGTTCTTTGGTTTATTGAGTAGGCTTTATCCTTAACTCTTATAATTATATTTCTTACTTTAGTTTTTTTTTATTAAAATGATCTGCTACAAAAACTTGTGATTTAAAATCTATTTCATAGTGTAAAAATTATATATGTATAAATATCTTTTTCACCCTAAGCTACTTTGATTATATTAAGCATGCAAGTGAAATAATGAGAAACATGTTAGTATAAAATTGCTTAAAATTTATATGTTTATGTTTTAAGCTTATAAAATACATTTTCAAATGAATACATATTCATTTATAGACTATATATGGAAAATATACACAATTCTTACACAAGTTACTTATTTAGGATGATTTCCAAACTTATATAGTCTTGTATGAAAATTTATACAATTGGTGAGGCTAAGAAGAGTATTTAAAAAAGAAAGGGGTTATTTTGGTTTAAGAAAATAATTTACTTTGGATTATTTAATTTTAAAAATGATTTAGTTTGAATTTTTTTCTTTTAGGTTTGTTTTAGTTTTGAAAAAAAATTTACTTAGGTTTTTTTTTAGTTTTGAAAAGGTTTTTTTTAGGTTTGTGTCTTTTAGAAAAATATTTTATTTTGGTTTGTTTTAATTTTTTTGAAAACAATTTTGTTTATGTTTAATTCATTTTGAAAAAAAAAAGTTTTACTTAGGTTTTATTTTTGAAAATATTTTTGTTTAGGTTTGTTTTATTTTGAAAATAAAAATTACTTAGGTTTGTTTTAGCTTTGAAAAAGTTTTGTTTAGGCTTATCTTAGTTTTCAAGAAATATTTTTTTATTTTAGGTTTATTTTAGTTTGAAAATATTTTTTTTAGGTTTGTTTTAGCTTTGAAATTTTTTTATTTATATTTATTAAAGAATTTACTATGCCTTTAAGGTCTCCATGACAACTTTCAAAATTTTTAAGGAACATTCAAATTTAATCAATTTAAACTCTGAGCACACTTGAACTTATTATTATAAAACAAATTTTGAAATAACTGTATACATAAACTTAAAAGCATAATTGAAGTTAGATCATTTGTAAGCTTATGTTAATTTTTTTTCCTTTTGTTACCTCATTTAAATTTAAATAAAGATAACTCTTTTAAATAATATTTAGATTTAAATTTATATTATTTTTTTATAAAGTAGCTAATTTAATTAACCATTTACATAGTCAGTGGGTGAATGTGCAAGTTCTTTACTGGTGCTATGTTTAGAATTCAAGTGTTTAGGTTCTATAGAATAGTGTGACAGGGTGTATAAATTTAGTTATGATAAAACATTGTCTAATAATCTCATTTTGAAGAAACAAATGGCATCAAATTCATCTTTAACCTCCATTTGAGAGACTACAATAAGACATGAAGAAGCCTATGATTTTGCAAATCTAATAATAAAATTTTAATTCTACTTCACTACAAATGATCTCAAAGTAAAAAACATCATATCTTATGGTGCGATTAGCTTATCCTTATGATTCACTTTAGAAACTACCAAAAAATCAAATGAGAATACGAATATTTTTTTCTAATTACTTGATACAAAAAAATTGAAGTCATTTATTATTCCAATGAGTTTTCTTGAGCTTGATGAACATTATCTATTTAATCACCAACACTCGAGTTTGATTGGTTTATTTTCTTGATGAGGTCCAAGATGAACTAGAGGAGCTTGGGTATTCTAAGAGCAGTATGGGTAATTAGATCAAGAAAGATTTTAGGATGATTTTTAGGACTCTAGGAATGGATCTTTGAGCAAAAATATCTAACTTCAAGTTATTTTATTTTGGGGATTTTATAAGTCAAGTCATGGACATGTTTTGGCCATAAAAATGAAAATACTTGTAATTTCAAGTTTTGGATTATTATGGACCAACAAATTATAATTTTTTAACTATTCTATGATTATTTTGAAGGGTGGTAGTGCACTGTCTCAGGTGGTTTAAGATTGAATAAACTCTAGATAGTTATTTAAGCTTTTAGTTTGGGTTACTATATTAATTTAGAAATGAGGGTGGGCTGAGAGTGCTAGGAGAATGTTTAAACAAATTTAGGAAAGTTTTAATTGCATCATAGATCTATGAATTTTAATTCATGTGTATTGTGTTAAGGTTAGAACCTACTTGGGTTAATCTGGTTTGAACCAATTAGACCATAATGGGATGGTTTGGTCAATATGTGAAGTTATAGCCACTAGGCAATTTTAAAATGAGTTCAAAGTTATTCATTAATTATTCATATACATCTTTATGGAATTAACACGGATTTAGAAAAGTTTAATTACCATCATAAAGATATTGGTCAAGGCTTGGATAACACATTTTAGAATTGTGGGTTTGTTAGAGCTCAAACGTTTGGATTGAACGAGAAAAAAATAAAAAACAAATAAATGCTTGGATTAAAACAAGTTCAAGTGGTGTTAAGCACACTTAGGTGTTGTTTAAAAGCGTTAAAAGTTTTTGGAGTGATTATGGTAGTAATTTTTTTGAATTTAATTAAGTTTTATATAATAAAGTTTAAATTATTCCTATTAATTCAAATGAGCATTAAATTAATTAAGTACCCATGGATTTTATGTGTAGGTTCAAATTTTGGACTTAAGTCTTTGAATCAATATTTTAACAAGCTTAAATTAATTTAAAGATAATTTGACTTAGTCATTTTTGAAATGCTCATGATGGGTCCAAAGGATAATATGGTTTGACTTAAACCCAAGTGGAACTAAAGTGGACTAATTTTCCTCAACTTGGTTAAGTTTGGTTTTAATGTATTAATTTCATGCATAATTTCATTTAAACTTGGATTGGATGAATTTTAAATCAACCATCATATAAAAGGTTATGTTGGGTGGACAAATGAGTTAATTTAACCAAATTGTGTTTCAAAGGTTTAGTTTATGTTTATATTGATTGATTTTAATTAAAATTTAATTTGTGTTCATTTAATTAGTCTTGGATTTTATTTGAATTCCTTTATATGAGTTTGACATTAATATCCCCTTAATGGGTCATGTTTGGATTAACTACGCCAAGTGATCAAATTAATTTTTGTTGACTGAATTTTAATTTAGAAATTATAGTCAAAGTGAGTTCTAGCTTGGTTTGATTGGTTGAATTTTTTTGATTTTATTTGAGTTTTAAAGGAGCCATACGAAAGTTTAATTTTTTAGGTTAAGCAAGCTAGCTTATAGTTAACATGAATGTGGTTTTTTGAAGCCTATAAGAAGTTATGTTCAATATGACCAAATGCTAGAGTAATAAGGTTCAATTTTATAGTGGTTCCCATAAAATCACTGTAGGTTAATTTGGTAGATCAACCAAGTCAAACTAACTTAGGAGTGAATTAGAGATTAGTCCAAAGTGTTTTTGGATGTTTTTTGAGGCTTCAGGTTAAATCTAATTCATAGAGTCCAGGAAACCTAAATGAAAATTCAATAGTGCCTTGGGTCATGTAGAAGAGTTTGAGTTAGTTTCTAGTTCTTGATAACATAATTGTAGTAAGCTTAGCATCAATTATTGAGTTAAGGATAAACATGAGTTCATCTTAAAGAAAGGGGAGTTGATTCGTTTAATTTTGGATTTGTGTTAGGCCATAAACTAGTCTTTTAAGGATGTCAACTAATAGAATTTCTAGGGCTACATCCTAGAGTTTAGGAATATGGTGGAAAGAAAGATGTGTCAACCTTATTAAAAATTAAGTTAACATCATGACTTATAAGGCTCATCATATAAAGTGAAACAAATAAAATCTTCCATCATATGCACTAATATTTCCTCTAATTTTTCTATTATGTCAAATGATAATCAAATATGCATGAAACCTAAAGAAGAACATATGTTGTCTTTTTTTTACTGAGATGATTGGAGTTTGACCTAACTTAGTTTTGGTACTATGTTGGATGCATATGTCATTAGATACTTCATTAAAGTTAGTTAGTGTAGAGCTGATACAAGAAATTGAAAGAATTAAGTGGATAGTGAAAGATCTTAGAAGATGGTTTTAAACATTTGTCATATGCCAATATAATCTAGTGTATCTTTCATGTATAATTTGTTTTTAACTTATTATAATAGTTCAAAAGTAGGGATTTGAATTGGCATTTGTTTAGGATTGGTAGAAATTTTAATGGTTTTGGTTGGGAGTTTCAAAAGAGAAAAAGTTAAGAAGGATTAACAATTTGTTTGAAAGATGGGATCTTGATAGTCAACTACCAACATGATGTGACAAACATTCTAATGTTCTTTGCAATGTGAAGCTCGAAAGTGGTACTATATCTAGCATATTAAGAAGTACAAAATTCATATCATTCCCTCTAAAACAAGAAGGAACTCGAATTAATCCCCAACTAGAATTAGTTTTGCCAAAGTTTATAATTCATTAAGCTAAGGGTTCCACGAATTATAAACGAATATGAATCCATCAAAGTGTTGACCTAAAGCATATTTGAAGGTTTATGTTAGAAAGCTCTTTCAAAATAGTCTAAAAAGTATTTTGCTTGTCTAGATTATCTGCTTGTAACTTGATAAACATTCGCAAGTATTTATGCACAACACAAATAAATAAATAACTAAATTTTCCCCAATGCTAGACAAGCAAAATTAGATGTAACTGAGTCATATAGATGTAGACCATCCTCACATGTCGTCAAGATGGTGTGAAGAGGAACTAGTGCACAATACTTCTTCCAAATCAACTAGTGGTCAAGGGGATGCTACAAGTTTTCATTTATTAAAGGCATGATGTTAAAATTTCATGAAGACAACAAAACTAAAATATGAAAATCAAATTTTTCTTAAAGAAATCAAAAATAGATGATGACTATATGATAAAATCCATTGGTCATTTATGACCACATGAGGTTATGACTTGTTTAGTATCTTGAGGATATTAGAAGGAAACTAGCAAGTGAGAAGGATGCATTCAATCTCTACCAAAGAAACGTGAGAAATAACCCAATTAAATGTCATCTAGAACTTTATTTCAGGAAACTTACAGTTAAAGTGATCAGCTCAGTGAAACATATCCAATGATATAAAATTTTGTCCAATCTCAAGTCCCAATTAATATATTAAACTATTTTTAGAAGCTTTTCGGGCATTATTGGAAGGTCAAATGTTTTTTGAATCTCGCAAATGTCACCTCGTGCTCGTACAGCTATGCCGTCGCTCACCGCTCAATTGTTGTCACTGCTCGCTTCTAATGATGAGGTATCGTGCAAAGCAATAACCGATGTTGCATAGTCACAAAACAACCTATGAAACAACACATCATCCTGAATGTTGTGTCGACCCCGAAGATGGTGTACCAAAGCTCCAACAATTACTCCCTGATGCGACCGGTCTCTATCGCAGGGCAATGAGCTCCTTCATGCGTCGATGTTGTAACCCAAGAAACTGTCTAACCCTTTCCCACTCGTGAGATAAGGTGGTGCACCTGTAATCACCACCTCATAGTGGAACATTTTAACTGGACGAGACTCCGTAATTTTTCTCTTTCTAAGTTTTCTACGTAATAACTTATGGTATCTTTGATGGTTATCCTCATTTATCTCAATATGTGTAGGATTTTGGTGCAATATTAAGAAGATTATTCGTTATTCTATCACCGCGAATTTTCTAACACGCATCAATACTACCTCAAACTCCATGCAATCTCCAATATTTCTTCGACGTAACATAATATCTACTCAAGAATACCACACTAAGGCGGTTTTTCGTCCAAGTATTTAAATAGAATCCAAATATTAATTTAACGTAAATCCGCTGAACACCGAAAATGAAATTTCATAATTTGACGGTCAGTAAAATCCAACTTTTTTTGTTACTTCGTTTAGGTTATAACGTAAATCCAAGTTTATTAAATCCAACTATGAATTTGATTTAACGAATATAACTTAGGACAAAAATACTTTGAAAGGATTTACACAATTTGATAAATCTGGATATACTGGATTTACCTAATTAACATAAAGAAAAATTATTCCGTCCGGAGTCCAGACGTAGAGCTGCTTCCGGACGACGGTTGTGATACAGCGGAGGTCGGAGATCACAACCGACCTCCGCTGTGTCACAGCTGTCATCCGGACCCAACTTGCTTCCGGACTCCTGGAATAATTTTTCTTAACATAAATCATAGTAGCAGTCAAACACTGCCTAAGGTTCTGTTCCAGCATCGAAAAGCTTTCGTTTTGGCAAAGCAACGTCTCCTAAAAATCATTCAAAACTATTTCGCAAGAACGACAACTTCTCTTATCATTTTAGATCACAGATCATCTTCTCCGATCCGCCGCGAATATCAGGGAAGCAAGTTCAAATAAAACCTAATAGACCGGTCCAGTCCAACTTGGTGAACTAACTGTTGCTAATTTCATTATTCATTGCTGAATCAACATTACCAGTTCCATTAATCTGACCATGAAACATCAAATAATGGCAATTTCTTTTTCTTATGATGGCGACGGATCGATCCCGTGATGCAACCACTTGCCAGAAAGCATCCGATTCATCACTCCTGCAACAAACATAAAAAAAAAGTAAGCATATTAATATAAAAAGTATTTATAAGATAATGACAAGCTTTTAAAATAAATCTAATTGATGTCTGCTAGAAAATTTACGGCGATAGAGTAATAGATTATCGTCTTAACGTTGCACGAGGATTCAACAGACACTCAGATAAAAGAAAACAATCAGTAGCGATATCAGAAGTTTTCATGTGGAAAACCCGCTTGATTATATAAATCTATCATAAATTGATAATTATGGAGACTTGTTGTCCCACAGTAGGTAAAATGTTACAAAGTCTTACGAATTACATTGTCTATGTGCGAGTGAACTTGTTGTAAGAATTTGGCTGCGGTGAATGGCGATTGGTGGAGATCGACGACGGTGGGTGGTGGGCGATGGGCAATAGTCAATGATGGTTAGAGTGATGGTGGACTTCGGTTCCTCAAAACTGCGAACTCTTTTTGAGGCTTCAAGCTCTCATCTCCCTCATGAGAGATATGAGGTTCAATTTATAGTGTTCTAAGTGCAATTAATGCATGAATATGAACCACTTTGATCGAACGGTCTGTAAATCTTCTTTCAATCAAACAACATTTTGATGGATATTTGAGTGCTTTAACAATGTCGAAATTGAGCAATCTTTGGCTCGTTGGATTCGTCTTGTCTAGACGCACGATGCGACTATAGATTTGCCAGATTCGAGATTTGTTTGACCTTCAAAATATGTTCGGAAACTTTTAAATTTGGTTTAATGACTTGGTCTGAGCGTAATTTGGCATAGATTGGGCTGGCTTTAATATCATTGGGTTTGTCGCATCATGTCGGTCAGTTTGTAAGTTTGCTGAAATGAGAGCTTCAGATGACTTTTTATCAAGATTCATGATTATCTCGAGATCCGTGTCACGACTCGATATTTGTGCCAGAATTTATTGATGACGTATCACTAATAAATATTATTTTTAAGACTATGATTTAACGATAATTTAAGGAAAAATGTAGAATTTTAAATACTCTCAGAGGATCTATCCATTAATAATTTCATAAAAATGACTAATTTAATATTAATACAAGTTTTTCCACAGATATGTTTCCACATATAAAGCTTAAAATTAATAATATTTATTTAGTAATTTATAAATGTAGACTATTAGTTAAAAAAAAAAAGTTTATTTTTAAGAATAATTACATACAGACCCCCCTAAAACATTGTTATTTACAAATTAACCACCAAAGCGATTGTTTTGAACTACCCAACCTAGGAATTTACGTGCGCCCCGATCAAACCATTGAGTATTTGATAAAAATGAAAAATATGGTGGGGATTAGAGCTGCCAATGGCTCGTTGTTCGTGAATAGTTCGTTAAGATGCCCGTGTTTGAATCGTTCACTAAGTTAAAGAATTGAACACGAATAATTTTTTTTTGTTCGCTCGAGCCGAACACGTTTGTTTGTTCATGTTCGACTTGCTGTGACTCGAAATAATTATATATATATATAATTGATGAGCAGTATTTTAAAAAAATTGAATTGACTACAAGAGTATAAAGAATTATAATCAATTAAAAAATAGAATAAAAATATATTAAACTATCTTTAAATATCATTTTAATATAAATAATAAGATTTAAATCTCGTCGCGATCTTCAACATTCTACGATTGCATGAATAAAGTTATCAAAACGGCTTTTTATTCGTGAACAATTCGTGTTCGGCTCACTAAGCAAACGACCAGAGCACGAATACTTTTTTTTTCGTTCGACATATAAAATAATTATATATTATAATGTGCAGTATGATCTGTATGTAATAGCTCATGAATATGAATCATATATTTAAAAATAACTTATAATTGATCATTAAAAAATTGAAGTCTTTAAGCCATTAATGTGGCTGCTAATATTTGCTGACGGAAAAGGGCACGAGAGTTGAGCTCTGTACCAATTGCTCGCTCACATTATGAATTTTCTTTTTATTTCAGCTTTACATTCATGAGTTTGGTCAATAATGTTGAGCCATTAATGCTGCCTCACATGTCAGAGAAGGAAGGCCTTTAAATTTTGAGAAGCAATGCTCCACTCAATATTATTAATATTGTGGATATATATGTAATTTTGAAAGATAAAAGTAAGAGACTTGTGTAAATAAATATTTTTACAAAACAACCCTTTTCATTGGTTGTAATATTGGGCATCGAACGGTTGCTAAGATTAGTTGGATCGTGATCGGCTAGGGACGGTCAAATGAATGTAGTTGAGGGGATATTGAAATCATGTATCGGATGTTAGTGGTTATTAGGTGTTGGACATTCGTAGCCGACAGAGGTCGATTGCTAATTCATGATGGGAATCAGACAACATCTGATGGGTGTGTTACCATGTGGAGCTTGATAGTGTTACTCAATTGTTCACTCAGAGCTCTCAGTTTCACTGATCTGGGGTTGGGGTTTCCCTCCTGTATTAGGTTCGAGGGCGCTGACCCCAAAATATTTTTTCTCTTATACCCAGCACCCTGGTACCTGGAAGAGGGCGTTGTGGCACTCAACTAATGTTTGAAAGATGAGAGCATGACATTGCAACACCCGAAAATTAGCACCCCATCACCAGTTGGAGCACCACATTGCCACTATCGTGGCACCCTCGTTGCCAAGCCGAATTAGTGTTATTCTCTACTTAAAGTTTCAGTTTTTGTCAATTGGAATGCATGATATGTCAATTTTTCTTATGTAAAGGAGAGGAAAGGAGCGTCCTAAATGGTTCCAAAGTTTGGAGAAGCTTGAGTCTAGTGTAATTTATACAATTCTCCTCATTTTCTTTATAGTGAGTTTTTTGGTATGGGGTAGCTCTGTGTTTTTTTCTTGTACTTGGGTTTTTCTGAATTAACTATTGTGTTTCGTTGTGTTTTTATGTGCATTTTGTTTTGTGTTTCTGTTGACGTCTTGCTTCAAGTCTCTCAAATCAGTTTTTGTGGTTTATTTACATCTCTCAAAACATAGCAATCAGATGGATGTTTTCTTGATCATTCTTTGAATAGGAGAGCAAATTAGGAGATTTATAAGGTGAGTGCTAGGCACTAGTGGGTGATGAATCACTTTGTGAAACACTTGTAATTTTGATAGATTGAGGACTAAGAGGTTAACATTTTTTTTTTTGGCAGCAGCGCTGTGACAAATATGGTGGAAGAGAGAAAGTTAGGTTATCCATAAGGTGAGTTTCATGTGCTAGTGGTTGATATATCACTTTGTGGAACATTTGTAGTTTCGATAGTTCGAGGGACTGAGAAGGAAACATTTTTTTTCGTGACCGTATTATGACAAATATGGTGGAAAGTGTGTTCTTGAGAGAAGAAATCATATAGGCTTTAAGTTGTTGGGCTTCGATTGTTGTTTAAACTACTAATTCTTTTCGACAAGGACTCACATAATTAATCGAACACTAATGTAATACATTCATTATAGTGTGAACTTATGCTAGTGATTATATGTTTGATAATGAATTATCCCTTACGAAGTTATGAATGAAATATATAAGACAAATATAAATAAGTGTATTGACCGGATAAAATGGTGTACGTAAGTGCATCTGCTGTTCAAGTAATATATAAGTGAATATAGAACATTCACATGAGCATCCAATATGAATCTTTTGATTAGTCAAATATTAATTTTTATAATACCTTTTGATTCTATTCAAATAATCAAATATAGAAATAAGAGTTACAACAAAATTTAAATTGCACTATATAGTTATATTTATTTTAGTTTAAAAGTGATAAAGAAAACTTTGGATTCATGGCTTGCTTAAACTAAATTTATGGATATTTATGATTAATATTTTGTCTATAAATATTGTCAATCAAGAGCATAAATAGTTTCTAAACTGCGTCGATAATCGGAAACCTAATCACTTCCACTTATTACTTTATTCAATCTAATTGTTACACTATAACGACTTTGATGTTTATAGATCACAACAATGTTAATGTGTGTGCTACAATTAGACAACTAAATTAAAAATGAATGTAACATATTAACTAATCTATTCCATTCAGACTTAAACACATTAATTACATAATAATAACCACAATCTAGATACCAAGTTCATACTCATAGTAAAAAGAAAAAAAAATAAGCAACGTAATATTCAATCTCTATACTGGAGAATCAAAGTACAAATGAAGGAATCCGACTTTTGATTCCTCTTTCTCCTTGCTTTCATAGTGCAACCTACTTCTTTGACATCTCAATTTCACTTTACACTCTCACTCACACACTCAAGACACACCAACTCTATACTTATACAACACACACTTGACTCAACTTCATTTTCCACCAATTTTCTTCTTTGACCCAACTACCATAACTCTCCAAAGACACCACCATAAATTCCAATCTCATTCAAAGTTTGTGTATTAAAATTGATTGGTTAGGGCCTTTGTGTTGTGATGCTAAATTTGGTGTTGCAGCATTGAGCTATAACACTGAAGTGCCAAGCTCTCTGACTTTTTCACCTAAAATGGCCACCTTCTAGAGAAATGGTGCTCTGGACTATGGTGTTCAGGTGTCATGCTCTTTACCCTGAACGCTTCATTCATGAATTCTCTAGTGCTTCTTGCAATCTAATGCCAAGCTATTGGATTTTTTTGTCTAAATATTCCCTTGATCAACATCAAGGCACTCCTCAAATAGCACTATGACACTATGATCTCAGCCTATACGTCCAAAGTATTCTATAAATGACATTGTAGCATTGTTTGATTAATGTTGAGGCACTACACACGAAATTCTTTACTTTGGGCTCCAATTTCTCAATTATAGAAACTCATTTACTTATATTGGAAGTTTGAGGATGTAGTAGATTGCTACCAAGTGGAAGATAGTTGTGCCATGTGGCTAGTAGTGATTCGCTACGATGACAGTGACGAGTGACAGTTAAAGCCACATATTACAGTGTAATTTGAATTTGACTAATTTGATGAATTTGAAGTACATCAGAAACAAACTACAGGGTGATTCTGAAATCACCTAAACTTTTTCTTTGTATTTCATTCCCTTCAAATCAAACACTAAAGTTGCAAAAAAAAAAAAAACCCTACATTCGGAACACGATGAATTCAATTTGTGTCCGCCAAGACCACTTTTGATGTTTTGTGTTCGTCTTAATGAAACATTTGTTTCGACATTTAACTTAATGAAAACGAAGATCTCAACGTCAAATCTAAAAAGTTTTTAATCACACACTCGTGTCGATTTTTTGATGATGTAGCACTAATCTATTTATTATTAGTTTGAACAAATAAATTTTTTTTAAAAAAAAACTAACTAAATAAATAAAATTAATAGAAATAATCAATTTAATACTTTAATAATTGAATCAAATAAGCTAACAATATCACTTTCCTTTAATTTCTTTTCATTTTATATAAATAATATATACCACTATTTGTGGAAATCACCTTCTTAGAAATTCCCAAAAGCTCATGTGTTTATTGTCCTTATCGAATTGTGCTAAAATAGCATTCATCCTCCACAAACAATAATATAATATAAACGTTAAGGTGTCATAAAATTCTAGATCTATTACTTTTTTGCGTCGTTCAATGAAGTTCTTTTGAAAGACGATTTCGGAACAAAGAAGTTCCTCCAATTGTCGTTCTTTCGAATAATTTCAAGAAAACTTTCACAAGCATCGACGTTCACTGCAACACGACGTCGGTTCAACGTCTTTTCAAACAAAACCTAAGACGTTGTCATTCGGTAAAGTTCATTTCAAAGTGGTGTTGGCGGAATGGAGAGGGCGATTTGCGCTCTAAAACAGTAAAAAATAATCGTTCTTGCAACACGAAAACACGAATATTTATTTATTTT
Organism: Papilionanthe hookeriana x Papilionanthe teres; assembly: GCA_022702705.1. NCBI lineage: Eukaryota > Viridiplantae > Streptophyta > Magnoliopsida > Asparagales > Orchidaceae > Papilionanthe > Papilionanthe hookeriana x Papilionanthe teres. The sequence goes on from CM040431.1 coordinate 48,507,090, forward strand.
TTAAATAAATAATGAAAATAATAATGATAAAATATCAGCTTGCGCATGATAGCTTATGGCATCCAAATCCGCACTGATAGGTTATCGCGATTTACTTCTTTCTGTTTTCTTCGAGCATATTTGACTTTCGATCCGAATCTGCGGGACGACGGAGCGGGGAGCTCACGGAAAAGGAAGGGAGGCTCCATTTCTATAAATGCGGAAATACCTTTTCAGTTCTGGCAATCAAATACGGAACTTGCTCACTACGTATTCTCTTCTGAATCGTAGGAGAAATCTAGGGTTTTGGGAGCAAACAGTGTCGTCGCTGCTGCTCCTAACGGTGCGGGAAAGGGGCTGCTTTTCTTGTTTCCATCTGAGATTTGAGAGAGGGAAGTAGAGAGAGAGGGAGAAGAGATGTCCAGGAGCACGGTGGAGAGGCACGCGTCAATTGACGCGCAGCTTAGGCTGCTGGCTCCGCGGAAGGTGTCTGAGGACGACAAGCTGGTGGAATATGACGCCTTGCTATTGGATCGCTTCCTGGACATACTTCAGGAGATTCATGGAGAAGATATTAGAGAGACGGTAAGCTGGAGCCCTAGCTTCTCTTTTGTGCGATTGAGATTTGCCTGATTTGAGTGCTTTTTTTTTTAATTTTTATTATAATTGAATCTAGAGTAGATTAAGATTAATTCTATGCGAGATCCAGTTAAATTTACTGGATATTTTCTTATCTATGTCTGATTTTCCATGGATCTGAGTTTAGGGATGTTGTAGGCTTTTTGCTGAATAGAAGGATCTTCTTGCTATTTTCAGCTTGCATAAATTTGCTTTTGGAATTCAAAAACAGAGAACACAGCTAAGATAAGAACTGCGCTGAATTGAAGCATTATATGAGTCTGCTAGTAAAATTTCTCTGAGCTGTCATAGGCTTTATTATAGAAATAGAACTTCATGCAATTCATGATTGTGGCCTTGGTTTTTATGTGATCTTGTTATTGTTTTTTTCTTTTTACTGTTAGGTTCAAGAGTGTTATGAGCTTTCTGCTGAGTATGAGGGCGACCATGACTCGAAGAAGCTGGAGGAGCTTGGGCATGTGCTGACCAGTTTGGATCCTGGGGATTCCATAGTTGTTGCCAAGTCCTTTTCGAACATGCTGAATCTTGCCAACTTGGCTGAGGAAGTTCAGATTGCCTATCGCAGGAGAATTAAGTTGAAAAAAGGAGATTTTGTTGATGAGAATTCTGCAACTACGGAATCAGATATTGAAGAGACTCTTAGGAGGCTCGTACATGAGCTGAAAAAATCACCTGAGGAAGTTTTTGATGCTTTGAAGAACCAAACTATTGATCTTGTTTTTACTGCACATCCAACCCAGTCGGTCAGGAGGTCCTTGCTTCAAAAGCATGGCAGGTTTGTTTTAAAGGTTTAATAGATGATATGGATCACTCCTTTTGATGTTAAAATATTATTTTCTGCGTATGTTTTTCAAAATAAAGTTCAATAGGATTCATAAGAATTTGGCTGTCATAAGTCCAAGCATTTAGTCACCATAGCATAGAATTTCAAGTTTTGTTTGGTTGCCATGATCTGGAGGGTGTATTGTATTGCAATATTGTTATTTATTAATATCCTTTAATATATTTTCTGCTTTTCATGTTTCCCTCAGGATAAGGAATTGCTTGGCTCAATTGTATGCCAAAGATATCACTCCTGATGACAAGCAGGAACTTGATGAAGCCCTTCAGAGAGAGGTAGGTTTTGTGACAAAGAATTTAGTTGTATATGCACTTTTGTTCATGTATCTTCAATCAACTTATATTATGTGGAGCTTTTAAATATTGATTTTACGTGTAAAGATTCTATATTAGCAACGTTCTTTAGTGTTATTTTTCAATTTATATTGATACAAATTAATTTAATTAATAGCTTTTGACACCGCAGCAAAGCTAAGTTTGATTTGTTAACATAAATAATTATGTAAATGTATAAATGTTGTTTGGCTTTATCAACCAAAAATAAGTTAATTTAAATGAGGAGTGGTGCTAAAAACTACTATTGTAATATGCTCACTTCCTTGTTTAACTTCATAGTCCATGTCTCATATGGTTTTTTTTTTCTCTTTAATATTTTCTTCAGATACAAGCTGCTTTCAGGACTGATGAAATTCGTAGAACTCCCCCCACTCCTCAAGATGAAATGAGGGCGGGAATGAGTTACTTCCATGAAACTATATGGAAGGGTGTCCCGAAGTTTCTTCGGCGTGTTGATACCGCTCTGAAAAATATTGGAATCAATGAGCGTGTTCCTTATAATGCTCCTCTTATTCAATTCTCTTCATGGATGGGTGGCGACCGTGATGGTAGGATATATTGAACATGAGCCTTTTTCAATATTTTAAGGTTGCATTATTGAATGTTTCATTTTATATTTCCTTAGGAATGTACCTTTTTACAATAGGGCTGTTAAAGTGGCAATTTCTACCTAATATTTGTAAGTTTGATTTAACAGATTGATGCTAATCCCCAATTACTGGTTCTATTTATACAGGGAATCCTAGAGTTACTCCAGAAGTCACAAGGGATGTGTGCTTATTGGCAAGAATGATGGCTGCAAACTTGTACTTCTCCCAGATAGAAGATTTGATGTTTGAGGTTATAATCCTTTCTTGCCTTATTTTATTAGATTTTTTATTCAAACTCTCATGTATCGCTTCCATATCATAATACTAATCTTGATCATTTATGATTGTCACTTTCAGTTATCCATGTGGCGTTGTAGTGATGAGCTTCGAGCTCGAGCAGATGAATTACACCGGTCATCAAAGAAAGATGCAAAACATTTTATAGGTATAGTTATTTGAATTATAAAGGAATTTAAGATGTCAGACCATTCTCGTTAGAAGTATGAATTTTTATATTTTGTTTTCAACATTTTTCACCTCTCTCTATTTCATAATTTTGCTAAATGCTTTTCAATTAATTTGCTAATGTTAGAACTTATATTATAAATAGTACACTGCATGATAACTAAGTGTAATAGTATTATTTTCCTTCTTAATTTCTCAAAACCTAGGATTAAAGAATATAAATATACTGTTTTAGGAATAGATATGAAATTCTTTATGAAAATGAAGAAGAATTAAATTTTGTTCTTTAGCCATTTGTAAATACTAGTTTAGTTTTATATGCGCTAAGTGCACATTGTTAGGATTTAATTATAAATAAGAAGATAATATAAATACAAAATTAATAGGCCTTCTAATAGTATTATATTAAAAATTTTATTTGCTTTTTTATTTCGACATTAAACTTTTGTACTATGATATTGATGAGTTTTATAATATTTGATGAAATTTAGAGCTTGTAATTATATTATGATCTATATGAAATAATTTGTTTATTTAGCTTTTGAATTTCTAAAATGCACAGAAGGATGAATTATTTTAATTAATAATTACTTCGCAATATCTGTTAAATATAAGGAACCACCTTAATTAAAGATTAAAAATGAAAAACTCTAATAGATATAAAGCAACAATTATGCCATATTTAAAATGATTATATATAGTCATCATTAAAACCAAAGTTTAAAATTGCGCAATTGTGAAGCGAGGCGTAAGTCTCAAAGTATTTTGGAGGTGTAAGGCTCAAATTTAAGAAATTATGTAAATTAACGAATATTGTATAATCCATAAATTATAAAGTAAGAAACAACATATTATCATTCTACATTATTAACACATTAAAAATAATATGACATTCTAAGTTAGAAAGTTATAACTTGAATTAAAAGTGACATGTTGATATTTTAACATCAAATTATATAATAGGATGAGCTATATAGTTATTAAGCTTTCAAAGTAAGCTATGATATTAAAATAAGTCTGACCAATCAAAGTTTTTTGCTAGCTTTCAGGATTTGAAAAAGACAGCACACTTGTCGCCCGATTTTGAGATAAACCGGCTTAGGCTTGTAATCTGGCTGGTTAGCTTTTGAACTTTCTTGGTGTTTTAGGTGTACGACTTACCGATTAGCGCCTGCATCTTTTCTGAATTGGCCTTTATTTTCTTTGGGGTTAGAAGGTAGCCTAAAAATTTATCTATGGATGCCCCGAAGGTGAGCTTGAGCGAATTGGGTCTTTTATTAAAATTTTCAAGTATTTCAAAGGTTTTTTAGAACTTTATGTGATGCTTGGGCATTTTGCTTTTTTATCAGAGCATCATTCACATACACCTTTATATATATATATATATATATATATATATAGTTTTGCAACGATTACACCCGTAATTTGCTGGTAGGTGGTTTATGTATTTTTATCCCGAAGAAATTACATTATAACATTACACTCCCTCGCTAGTGATGATGTGATTTTCTCAGCATCGGCTGAGTGCATTTTGATCTTGTGGTAGTCGGAGAATGAGTTGAGGAAGCTCACCAAAGAATGGCTGACCGTTGCATCCACCGACACATCGATTCATGGGAAGGAGTAATTGTTTTCCGGGCAAGCGGTGTTCAGGTTATTGAAGTTCCCTCACATCCTCTATTTGACATTTAACTTTTGTACCATGACTGCATTGGACTCCCATGTTGGATAAAAGAACTATCGGTCGTAGTTGGCCTCCAGTAGTTTTCGAATCTCCTCTCGGATGGGCTCAGCTAGAGTGACGGTTAGTGACATCATCTTTTGCTTTATCAGTTGAGCCTTTGAATTTATGTTCAGGCCGTGACACACGTCATCGATTCGTATCCCGGGCATCTCGACAGCGAAGCAGATGAAAACATCTCGGTGGTCTTGCAGGATATCAATCAACTTATGTTTTTATTATGCATCAAAAGATTCACTTATTAAAAAAAAAATACTAGTCTTGCCCTCGGTCGTAGGGATATGATGGGTGATCTCGCTGGTCTCGAGACCCACTTCGCATAGATTGTCAAGCTTGAGCAACTCTTTGATGCTTTCAACCGTCGAAAGTAACAAGTACAAAACTACTTGAGATGGCCTTGAACAGTGATAACCTCACTTTCGCCCGAGAACTTCACTGCCTACATGAACATAAATTACTTGTCCTATACTCCCTAAGTAACAACCAGAGTGATGATTCTTAGCTCTTCTTTCATATTGTCGGAAACTTTATAGAGCAGCAGTCAGTCGGTCACTGCTGAGACCCATCTTATCAAACACTGACTTGAACAAGATATCCATAGACTTGTCAATGTCGATGAAGATGCTACCAATTTAATAGTTTTTTATGCATGTGGTGACGATGACGACGTTATTATAGGGATTGTCATTAGGGGGCAAATCTTTATTGGTGAAGGCTAGGGGGAGTTGAGCTATGTTTGAGAGCCAGCGGGGTTGCTCGTAGTTCCCTTGATCAAAGCCTCTTTTGGCTGGCTTGGCAGGATGCGTCTCCACCTCCTGCAAAGATGATAAGAACTATGCTAGCAATGTGAATTACGTAATTTTGGACTGGCTCATCCGATATTTCTTCTATTGGAGCTTTCTCTTTTCGCTGGGTCGTTGCTCTTGAAGCCATAAATTTCTTAAGCTTATCATCCTTAACCAATTATTTGATTAGTCTTTGAAGGTGTCAGCAATCCTCCGTGTCATGAACATAGTCTCGATGGTAGCCACATTTCTTCTTGGGGTCCTGAAGATAAGCTCTGCTTTTCATCGAGGACACTATTTTGAAATAGTTTTTATTTTAAATGGTCTCTACTATCTCGACCATCGAAACTCTCAACAGAGTTGCCTTAGGTACTTTATTGTTAGGCAACGAGCGCTCATTGTACTTAGCTGGCTGCTAGTCAGGATACCAGGCATGAATCCCTCTGTGGTATGATCCCTCAGTCACCATGTGGTCCCAGTGCGGCTGAGTGTCTTCGTAGCGAGAACGGGTGGAAGGACTCGAATCATGACTCAGTCTCAACCCTTCGCCTTAGGGAGCCTTCTTTTGCAGGCGACGGGTGTAGGACTCTACTTTGGAGGAAGCGGGAGTGTAGTTATACCTGGCCAATTTGTGATTGTTGGCCAGCAACAACAACTCAGCCAACGTCTTTGGTCCCTGTAGATCTAATGTATAATGGATGGGTTTTTCCTTCAACCATTGAGCTAAGGTGGCATGAGCTAATGCGGGCTCTAGATCTCGGACTTTCAACATCTCTTTCTGGAACCATATAGTGAACTAGCGAAGGCTCTCGTTCTATCCTTATCAAATCTATTGGAGGGCCTGTGAGCTTTTTTGAGACTGTTGGGCACTCACAAATTGCGCCATAAACATTCACTTGAAATCAGTGAACGATGCGACTGACGATAATAATTTGAACCACCTGAGGATTGACTTTCTAAGTGTGGTAAAAAAAGAGAACATTTCAGCACCTTAGTGATCCTCAATAGACACATAGTTGACCCAAATGAGGCTGTGGTCGGTCATATCGGTCATGCTCTTGTAGGACTCTAATGTTAGGATTTTAAACCTCTCTAGGGGCTCAACCTCAGATATTTGCTGAGAAAACACATTCTTAGACTGTCAGGGTGCCTCAATATGCCTGAATTGGTGTCGATCGATCAGTGTCGATCTAGTACCATCGAAGTATGGGGAGTCACATTCTTTTTCCACGGACTAGGGGACTCTTCCGCCGGTTGGGCGCCAACCCTTACTCTTAGGGGTTTTGCTTTCTTCATTGAGCCATCACGCCTCGGATGACATCTAACATTTGATCATTCAACTCCTTGATCTGCTTCTTCACAAACTCTCTGGTGCACATGTTGTTGTTGTCTCCGTTGTGCTTTTCTTCGCGGGCTGCTCTTCTTTTTGTCTTTGGTATGACTTATGCTCTCAACACTTTTAGGATGATGAATATTGATTTTTCTGTGAATCACACGCAAAAAATATAGTGCAAGTTAGGAGAGAGAAAGAGAGAAAAAGAGGAGTGAGCAGTAATGAACAGTAATACGTCATATCTATCGTGTCTTATTTATAAAATTATCACTGTATTTATAAAGAAGTGAATATAATCTTGTGACAATTAGTTTGGATACTCTTTTGTCTCTTTTCTGATTGAGTGACTTGTTCTTGTGTCCTCTAGTCATTTTTTGTTCGTCACGTGGTTTGGTCAATTTGGGCCTCATTTGCTTGGCTTGGACAGTTTCATCGGTTTGAGTAAGTGGGCCTCATGGTCTTTTTTTCATCTGGACCGTTAGAACTCATCAGGATCAATGCATATGCATTTTTTATGTACACTTTTAAAAGTTCGTTAAAAAAAAATAACCTAAAGAATTTGAGGTACTTTTTAATGTGAGGTGCCTCTGAAGGCTCACTAGTGTCTCAATTATACAAAATGCATTCCTATTTATTCTTGGAGGGATCATTCATGATTGATTTTGTATAATTGAGATACTAATTTGGAGATGTAACCTTAGATCTATTTATATATTGATTGAGAGAAAGGGAAGGAGGGAAGGATTTAAATATCATTAATCAATGCATATAAAGTTTTTTTTTAGCAAGATAAGCTAAGTATTTAAATGCTCTTCAATATGATATTTAATTATTAGTGAAATCATAGTCTTAAGTACAACAGCAGTTTCAGTTGCAACATTGAAATAATAATTGTTTCTTTGTGAAAATTGCTGATTGCTGATTACGTCTCCCTTTCCTTCTCATCATTATCATCTTGTTTGCTTCTATCGTTTTTTACTGTCCTACAGTTAAACAAAGCTCTTGATTGATGTTTCTTTGTCAGCAACACCTCAACTATCTGAATCTTTAAGGATGTGATTACATCTAAAACCTATAATTTATCCAATCGTGGGGATCACATAATCATTTATAGTCATGCTAATCCTGGAGACTCTTTTTCTTCATCTTAAAAGCAGTTTTACTTATTTCCTACCACTCATGGTCTATGTTTTCACAAACTTGAGCACCTGCTATTCATACTTGCGTTGCAAATTTTCAATTTGTTTTGGCTGTTTTCAAGTGTTCAAACTTGATTTTCTATTGCAGAGTTCTGGAAACAAGTTCCTCCGAATGAACCATATCGTGTTGTACTTGCTGATGTTAGGGATAAGCTGTACAATACACGTGAGCGTTCTCGTCATCTTTTGTCAAGTGGATCCTCTGAAATTCCTGAGGAAACTACGCTTACCAATGTTGAGCAGGTTTCACTTTCTGCACTTATTTCAGAACCAAACTTTACTAGTGATCATCTTTACTTCATTTATTATTGATATCTGTATTATTAGATTTTTAAAAAAAAACTTCTACCTCTCATCTGTTCAGTTCCTTGAGCCCCTTGAGCTCTGCTACAGTTCTCTCTGCACCTGTGGTGATAGACCTATCGCTGATGGAAGCCTTCTTGACTTCATGCGTCAAGTATCAACCTTTGGCCTCTCCCTAGTGAGACTTGATATCAGGCAAGAGTCTGATCGACATACTGATGTTCTTGATGCTATTACCACACATCTTGGGCTAGGCTCATACCGTGATTGGTCTGAGCAGCAACGTCAAGAGTGGCTTTTATCTGAACTGAGTAGTAAGCGCCCTTTATTTGGTCCAGACCTTCCCAAAACTGAGGAAATTGCTGACGTTCTTGATACATTACGTGTCATAGCAGAGCTTCCTCATGATAGTTTTGGAGCTTACATAATTTCCATGGCAACTGCTGCATCTGATGTGCTTGCAGTGGAGCTTTTGCAGCGCGAGTGCCTGGTGAAGAAACCATTGAGAGTCGTGCCACTTTTTGAAAAACTTGCGGATCTGGAGGCAGCACCTGCAGCTTTATCCCGTCTTTTCTCAATCAGCTGGTACAGGAACAGAATTGATGGAAAACAGGAGGTCATGATTGGTTATTCAGACTCTGGGAAGGATGCCGGACGTCTTTCTGCAGCTTGGCAGTTGTATAAAGCTCAAGAAGATCTGATAAAGGTTGCTAAGGAGTTTGGGGTGAAACTGACAATGTTCCATGGACGAGGGGGAACTGTTGGAAGAGGAGGTGGCCCTACCCATCTGGCTATTTTATCTCAGCCTCCAGATACAATTCACGGTTCACTTCGAGTAACTGTTCAAGGTGAAGTAATTGAGCAATCTTTTGGAGAGGAGCATTTGTGTTTCAGAACTCTTCAGCGTTTTACTGCAGCCACACTTGAGCATGGTATGCATCCGCCAATTTCACCAAAGCCAGAATGGAGAGCATTGCTGGATGAGATGGCTGTTGTTGCCACAGAAGAATATCGCTCTATCGTCTTCCAAGAACCACGTTTTGTCGAATACTTTCGCCTGGTGTGTAATCTCCTGCCATTGTTTTTCCTATCTTTGAATACTTTCCCTTTATGATTTATGTCATTGTTGGGTTACTAAGCATTTAATCCACATAAATTCTTTTGTCATGATTAATTAGGTAATTGCTTTGGCTGAAAGTAGTTATTGGCTATAGCTTTAAAATTCTATACAAGTTCTCCCAATGATCAGTTCCATTTCCTCTTGATACTGGACATCAAGTTTTGCCAGTTTTTTTTTTTTTTTTTACGAGCTCGAGCAATAATTACCATAGTAAATCTTCATCTCATTCCCTTTAAAGTTAAAGCTGATTTGTGACATGATATAGTCACCCATTTGCTATTGTTGATTTATCATCTTCTTCACCGGCTATATCACCGTAAATCCTCCTTCTAAGGGCATTTATGGAACAGAATTAGGTTGCAAACATCAGGTTCTTCGAAGAGCCTCTATTGGGGAGCCTTTGACCCTTGATACACCATTTGTTATAAAATTCTCTTCCATTCACTCTAAGGATTGCTAAGGGTGTTAATTCTATTTCTTCACTCCTAGTTATAAACTTTGATATTTTTTTTCCCTTTCTTTGTAGCACTTTTATTCTTAGCATGTTATTCATTTCTTTTACTGCAATTTTTACTTTACTACGTAATTCTGAATATCGAAATCTATATTCACCATCTTAGTCAATGTCTTCCACCATTTGTATGTAATAAACTCTTTTCTTATTTTATACTTTATACTACACAGTTTTACCAAGAGATCTTAATGTTCTCATTTCAACCACAATCAACCTAGATATTAGTATACTTTTATTTGTTTAACTCTTATGCATATGGTGTATAAGGTCTAATTGTCGTTTATAAACTTTATCTCGTTCTTCGTGAGAATTTATTGCATGGCATTTTTGATGAATTTCATCATTTTAGCCATTCCTTGCCTCATAATATTCATCGGCCTTTTTATCATTTTGGCCATTCAATTTTGATTAGAATTTATGCCCTGACTATTTTTTTTGTAAAATACATCCAAGGTAATTAATTATATCATTCCTAATTTTCATTGAAATCTTCCAAACCCATTTATTGGCAAATGTTTATTTATCATTTATGTTGGTAGCATACCTTTTATGCCTTTGTTCTATTAAATCTTAAGCCCTTTGTTTTCTAGAATTTTTTATATTTTTAAGCCTTTTTCTTTTCTCTGCAAGGATATCTCATCTATTGCAACTTTTCTCAATTTCAAAAAACATAAACCAAGTTAGCTGATCTCAAATATATTTTGTAACATCTATACCAAAATATTACTAAAATGATAATCTTGGATTCTTGATGATGACGATTCTTCTCCTTTGAACTATTTCTGCTTATTGAGGCCTAAAATGTTTAGATCTCAAGTCCTAGAAATTTAGTGAAAGTTGCATTGAAATCTATATGGTTGACATTACTCATTTCTTATACTAATAATAAAGCAATATGAGTTCTATTTTTTCCCACTCTTGTATTAATTTTTCATTACGTGATTGTTGTTATAAACAAAAGTAATATTCCAGCCTATCCTTAAATTAATGTAATATATTCCACTGTTATTAAAGTGAAATCAAATACCTTTTGAGCACTTCAAGTAAAACAACTGGACTCTTATTGTTTGTAGTTTCCATCATTGATGAGCTTCAAATGCTATTTGTGCCGGTTAATGTTTTCACCGTATCACCTATAGTGCAATATGAATTATTAAATTGATATGGTTAACAAAAATGATTGATCTCACCTCACAGGCCACACCTGAGACGGAATATGGTAGAATGAACATTGGAAGCCGACCATCTAAACGAAAACCCAGTGGAGGCATAGAATCTCTACGAGCAATTCCATGGATTTTTGCATGGACTCAAACAAGGTTCCACCTTCCTGTTTGGCTTGGTTTCGGGACAGCATTCAAGCATGCCATTGCAAAGGACATAAAAAACCTTCACATGCTACAAGAGATGTATAATGAATGGCCTTTCTTTAGGGTCACCATCGACTTAGTTGAGATGGTGTTTGCTAAAGGAGATCCTGGCATTGCTGCGTTATATGACAAACTGTTGGTTTCCGATGATTTGTGGTCATTTGGGGAGAGGCTCAGAGCTAACTATGAAGAAACCAAAACTCTTCTTCTTAAGGTAAGCCTAGCTTAATTTTTATTTGTTATGCTTCTTTGTTATTATTATTCAAGGAAATTCAATCTCGGAAAACTTTATCAGAGATTTTTTTCTCAAATGTAATATTCTGATGTTTTTTAGGCTTTATCGCTGCATGAAAGATGTGAAAGAAGTATAGTTCATCTTAAATATGATCAAAAGCTTTGAAGTGGCTGATCCTTTGAGATTTCTATTTCTTTTGTCTACTATGTGGAATTATCTGTAGCAGTTAAACATTTATGGGTTTCATGTTTGGTTCCTTATCTTACTCGATCCATGCACTTAAATTTGGCTTTATATCTCATGTTTATTCTATAGATTGTTCAAATATACAAGTAATAGCCAAACCAAACACCAGAGTACCTATATGGGGTATGCCCATCAGTAGTGCTTGTTTGATATCATATTCTCTACTTTTTCGATCATCAAGCTCTTTCGGAACTCTTTCCGGTCTCCAATAATTTCATGAATCATAAACCTGATGCCATCAATTGTCCAGTTTATTGTATGTTCTAATTTGTTAGCACTTTGATCCTATTAATTTATGCTTTCCCCCTTTTATTTTAATTTGAATATCTTCAACTTAATTCGCTAAAAAATTGATTCCTGCAATTCTTTCTAGGTTGCTGGCCATAGAGATCTTCTCGAAGGAGACCCCTACTTGAAACAGAGATTGCGCCTCCGTGACGCCTACATCACTACTCTGAATGTGTGCCAAGCCTTCACCCTCAAAAGAATCAGAGATCCAAGCTTCCATGTAAATCTGAGGCCTCATTTATCAAGGGAAATAATGAATTCCAACAAGCCAGCTGCAGAGCTAGTGAAGCTCAACCCCACAAGTGAGTATGCTCCTGGGCTGGAGGATACCCTCATCCTGACCATGAAAGGTATTGCTGCTGGGTTGCAGAACACTGGTTAATACCCCACTTTTTATGCCTTCTACTGGCATTTTGATGTTGTATCTTTTAAGTAAAACAGTGTTTGCTTTCATCTATATTGAACTATGAAAGGTTCTTAATCCTTTTTTTGCACTCCGTTTGCAAATCGAGGCGAGGAACTGTTATACCTTTTACCCTCCTTAACTTAGAATAAATAAGAAGAGTGGGTTGCATTAAATTTTGAAACTTAGAAATTGAACTGAAGTTTGCTGCCAATCTTTTTTTGTTGGTGGCGCTGTTCTTTTTGAACAATGAGACACTCGTTGTAATGCTACCCCATGTACCCTAAACACCTTTTGCCAAAATAAAAATGATTTGCAGGCTGCATGCTTCTAAGTACTTGTTTTCTATATGGTTCAATGCTCTAATTAGAGCTCTATTTGGCTAGGTGTGAGATGGTTTTTCTTTTTTTGTCCTTTTTGTTGGAAATTTGTGGCCTCATTAAACGTCGACCACCTGATGATCTGATTAGCAGAGTAGATGTTTTAGATACAACTTATGTTAATAAAGGCAGAGATAGACCTAGGAAAACTTGGGCTTATTGCATAAAAAATGATCTTAATTTATTAGAATTAAACGAAAATTTGACGTCTGAATAGGACGTAATGGAGAAAAAGGATTCATGTAGCTGACCTCACTTAGTGGGATTAAGGCTTTGTTGTTGTTGTTGTTGTTGAAAATTTGTGGCCTATTTTCATGAACATGCATTGCTAGATTTCATTCTCCTTAAGGGATGGTTTGCCCATCTATTTCTTTGAGGCACTTGACTTAATGGGCTCTCTTCAATGCAAGGATTTAATATAAATATTCATTCTTAGTTCATCTCTACTAGTTTTGGTGTTTGACTAGAAGTCTATCTCAATTTTCTCCAACTTGTTTTGTGAGATCATTTGACCAACTATCCATGTGATGTAGAACAATGCTTGCAACATTATGATATTTGAGGTGTTATTAATGTATGTTGTTCATTTCTTCCATTTAGATATTCACATGTAATCATTGGATGTTATTTTAACATTAGAATAACAAATATGAAAAGGTGTATTAAGTTAAGATCACATCTGACCAAGTTACTAAAGTCCAAGTCAAAGAAACCATAATCATTCATCTCTGAAGGTCGTAAGTCTCCTCAGGTCCCGGGTTTGAATTCTCTTATGTGTAGGGTGTGATACTCAAATATTACACACTGCCCCTCCCTCAAACCTAATAGGGGTGGTGCGGTAGGGATGGTCGAGGCTCTTATAATAGCTTCCGACCATTCCTTTTATATAGTAAATATCAAACATCTAAGTTTATGTATACATGTTTGTGGTCATATGTACACTAGTTTGTAAGATTGCACAGTTTACAATTTGCAATTTCAAATGTACTAAAAATAAATTGAAAGGTATCAAATTCCTCAACAGATTATTTTAAATTTACTTTACGACCAATCAAATATTAAAAAAATTCTAAACTTAAGTATTTAAAATGAGTCGAAGTCTCTCACTCTCTACAACAAAATAACTTCTAAATGATTAAAAAAAAATGGGGGAGGATATCGAGTGAAGAAATTAATTATAATAAAAATTTAAAAATAAATTGTCATATGTATAATATACATTTTATTAATTTTAAAATACATTAAAAAATACCAAAAATCATCATTATCAAAAAATTAGATCAATTTTTTAAAAATAAATAATAAATAATTTTTTTTTCTAGTTTTTACATATAGAGGTCTTCAATCCAATTTTTCTTGCTTGCGGGCAAAATATTATATCCGGACTATGCAAGTAAAGTTACGTGCGGAGCCTAATTTATGGGAGTCACTTGAAATCCCACAATAACGCGGAATAATAAGGGATAAACACGAAGGAATATTCCTCGTGTTACTCTGCGGTTAGCGGTGTTTTGGATGGAATAACGCGAGAAATATTCCTCCGTGTTATTCCGTATTATTCATGTGTTATTGTGGTAGTATTGTAACATCGAGAATATTCCCCCTTGTTATTCCGCATTATTTAACTGTTATTGTGGTATTATTGATGTGTTATTGTGGTGGTGTTACAATACCAACGCAATAACGCTTGAATAACGCGGAACAACACGGAGGAATATTCCCCGTGTTATTCTGCGTTATTCCCCGCGTTATTTCGCCCAAAATACCGCTAACTGCGGAGTAACACGAGGATGTTCCTTCGTGTTATTCCAAGTTATTCAAGTGTTGTTATTGTAGTATTGTAACACCACCACAATAACACATTAATGCTACCACAATAACAGTTAAATAACGCGGAATAACACGTGAGAATATTCTTGGTGTTAGAATACTACTACAATAACACATGAAATATGTGGAATAACACAGAATAATATTCCCCGTGTTATTCCACCCAAAACACCGCTAACCGCAGAGTAACACGAAGAATATCTCGTGTTATCCCCGTGTTATTCCGCATTATTATGGGATTTCACATGACTCCCGTGAATTTAACTCTGCACGTAACTCTAAGCGGGTAGTCTTGACCTAATATTTTGCCAACTACAAGAGTCCGCCGGTAGTCCTATCAGCTACAGCAAGACGGTGGAGTCCACCGTTCGTGAAGCTGAATCTATTCCGCCTCCCCTTGCAATTTTCATCCTTCCGGTCGAGCTCAATCTTCTCCATCCAGGCGCATCGCGCTTCCCCTTCCAACGCTTTTAGCCGCCCGCCATAGTTTAGGCGGCGACCATCGCAGTGGCGCATCCTTTATTTTTCTTCAATCCCCTCGTCAGATCGGAGAAGGCCGGAGCCATGGCTCCTATCGCAGGCCATAATCGTTACCATTTACTTGCGCTGAAGCCGCCACCGGTGAACTCCAGCGTGAACAGCGACACCGACGCCGTAACAGAAGACCTTCTGTCAAAATTTTGTGTTATTTTATTTTTTTAACGCCTCGATTCAGTTTTCCTTTCGCCCAACGGACGCACCCCATTTTGCAACCTTAATTCTAAACCCTCCGCCCTCCCGCCGCACATCTCCCTCCCTCTCCTAACCCTAATTCCCCATGAAACTCACCTCTGCAAACCCCTCCGATTCACTCCAACTCTCCGATTCCGCTTCATCCACCCACAACCGCCGCTTCCGCCGTCATCACCGCCGGTGGCGCCGGCGCTCTCCTCCCTCCCCTTCAACCCATTCCCAAACCCCGGACTCCCCTACCCCCAACAACCTCACCGACACCCAAGACAACTCCTTCTCCTCCCTTCCCCCCAACTCCCCCTCCTCCTCATCCCCTTCCACTACCCCCATCTTCCTCTCCATCGCCGTCCCTCTCCCCATCTTCCGCGGCCTCCCCGGCGAATGCCCCATTTCCCACCTCACTCTCTTTAACCGTCTCTTCCCCTCCACCAACCCCTCCTCACTTAACCTAATTTCCCGAAACTTCCCCATCACTCTCGTCGACGATGCCGCCCTCTGGTACGAACTTGCTGTCGAACCCCATCCTTCCATGTCATGGGAGGAAACAAAATCCTGTTTTCTCCGCGCCTTCCGTCCCCCGGAATTCGCCGACAGAGCACGAACAGAGCTTGTTTCTCTCCGGCAACGCGATGGCGAGAGCGTTATCTCTTATTTCCTGCGAATGCAGTGGATTCTGAAGCGGTGGCCGGAGCACGGGTTGCCGGAATCGATGGTGAGGGGGTTGTTTGTGGAGGGGTTGAGAGAGGAGTTTTATGATTGGGTGATGGGGAGGAAACCGGAGACGGTGGAGGAAGCGGTGAGAATGGCGATGGATTGTGAGGGGGTGAGGGGGGTGAGGAGAGGAAGGGAGGTGAGGTGTGGGTTCTGTGAGGGGAAGCATGGGGAGAAGGAATGTGAAGTGAAGAGGAGGATGAAGGAGGAGTGGATGAGGAGGGTGAGGGGGGAGGAGAGGAAGGAGGAGGAGGAGGTGGGGGAGGAGGTGGGGGAGGAGGAGAGGTTGGGGAGAGTTGTGAGTATTGGAAGTGTGGGAAGGAGGTCGCAGTGCCAGTGTTGGAAGCATCAGTGTTGGAAGAAGTATGAGAGGAGTGCAAGCGCGGTTACTGCAAAGACTGTTAACGCTGATACTGCTAAAACCGGCGGCACGGTTAATGCTATGGAGTGAATTGGAGGTACAATCGTAGCCGTTGGAGTTTTAAATTTTTTAGTTTTTTTATTTTTATTTTTTTCTTATTTTTTTCTATGTTGAATTGATGGTAAATTGTGCCTTGAATGCTGGTTTATTAAGATTATATGGAAAATCTTTCTGCCATTAAAATTGGTTTATGAACTTCTTTGTTTCTTAATGTGTTTTGGATTAGTTTAATAATTTCTTATTTTGTTAGTTCAGGATGGAGTTCATTCATTATTCAGCTTCATACCTGGGGTTATTTCTAAATTCATAATTTTGATTCCCCCCCTTTTTAATATATTTTTTTGGAAGATTAGGAACCGTAGCTCAAATTTATTAACTAGAAAGAAAATATGAAACATGAAAGGACTTTCATATAACATTACAACTTTTGACTTCCAAAAACTTTTGTGAGAAAAATTGAAGAAAATATGTAAGATAAAGGGTTTTAATCAGCTAAAAAATAAGAGGACTCAAAGAGAGAAAACTCCATGAAAAAAGAGGAGAAGATCCCACGATTTTCTTGTGGCTATCTAGGTGAGAGCAACATCTTAGGGGGCAAGACCATCAAAAGGAAAAGGGCAGCCACAGAGAAAATATATATGTGGAGAACAACTGAGCCTCTCACATCGTCCTGACAAAAGAAACAGAGAGCTAAATTGCAAAGTTGTTGTATTGAAGATAAATATTTAGAAATTCACTAGAAAGAGACTTAATGATTGTTGGTAGAGATGATGGTTGTAAAACATGAGATTCTTCTGTCAAATCTTTTAGCATTCCTTTTCTTTTCAGATGAAATAAACCAAGCCACAAATAGTGAGAATGTAATAATATATGCATTTTTGTGATTTCCAAGGAGTGTCATTTATGTAAGAGATAATTTGATGAAGAGTGGGCCTTAGAAGAAAAATATTACACTCAACAAGCTACAATAAGAATGCTATAAGTGAACTCACATTCAAAAAATAGATGCCTAACAGATTCAAAGCTCATGTGACAGAAATCACAAATTGGATTTATATGAATTCCCTTGACATTGAGAGCATCCACAGTTTGTAAGCCTCCCAACAAACATCACCAAGTAAAATTAGAAAATCTTATATCATAATGCTTGTGCCAAATCATATGATGTTAATCCATAATAGGTGTAGAGCTATAAAATCCAACTAAGTAATCTTTAAAGGTATGACTAGAGTTTCCTTTCCATAAAATTTAATCATTATCATGTGTATATATAACAAGACATTAAGCATTTAGCTGGCAATGTCATCTTCCAGAGGCAGATGTACTTCCCACAAGTAACTATTACTGATATTGCTTAGAGGAGAGTAGGGAGGCTGATGCACAAGGGAAAAAAAGTTACGCACAAAGACATCTACTAAGGACTTCCCATAAAGTTAGGGATAACAAAAAAAGATTAATATAGTAACCATTAGAAATAATATAGGATATATAATGATAAGATGGTTGAATTTGCATAAGCATTTTCAGAAAGAAGAAGCTTTCGCTAGATAATGTTGCCATAAGATGCAATATTTTTTTTCCAGCACACATAATAAATTAGAATAATTTAGTACTCTCTAAATAAGAGAGCATATGTAAGCGTAATTAAGAAAGGTTGTGGAGGGCAAACACAAACCCAGCTTTAGGTTTACAAGATTTATTCCAAGTGACAAGATTCAGCTTTTTAAGTTCAATGTCTCTGTGAAAAAGGAATCTTGAGCATCATTTGTTAATAAACTTTAGGCAAGTTTTAGGCGAGTTTAAAGACCTGATCCAATAAGACATATCACTCCATTTAGAGAACTTATTGAGCTGAAGATGATCAGCGAATGACAAAGTTTCTGCTTTCTGGCCATCTAAAATAAACATCAGTTTTATTTAGCAAAGGCTAAAAATCAGGAAAGTGGAGGTGCGTGGTAGAAATAGGAATTCCTGGATGAGTAAATTTGAGAGCAGATATGAGAGTGTTAAGGATAAATTTGAGCCCTCTATAATTGTTTATGTTTGCCTTGCTAAAAATTGATAAGACCGCTGTATATAGTAAATGAGATAAGTGGACATTACCAATGTAAATTCCCTTAAAAATATTAGAAATAATACTTTTCTCAAAAAGAGTAGAAAGAGCTTCTATCACAATGTAAAATAAATATGGAGAAAAGTTGCATCCTTGTCTAAAGCCAAAGGAAAATAACCTTCCATACAGTCATTTATGAAAACTGAGTAATAAACTTCTTGCTTGCAAGCTTTTAACCAATCGATGAAAAACCCCTTTTGAGAAAGCCTTGCATAGATAAATTCTCTAATAACAATATGGAAAGCCATTTTATTAGTGAGAATGATATTGTGAGTAGAGACTAGATTTTCAATGAAAGTTGGTTGATTGACTATTGAGAATAATGAAAGACATGATGGGTTTCGTGTGATTAGCAAGAATTATTATAATAATTTTATAGAAGGTGTTGTATAATGAAATGAACTTATAATCAGTAAGATTACGTGCATGAGGTATGAGAATACACCCCATAGATTTGACAATCTTTGGAAGCTTGTTGGTGTGAAATTTTTTTTTAATAGCTGAGTAGACTTCATGTTCTATAATATCCCATGACTTAATCTAAAACTCAAATGTAAAACCATCAGGTCCAGGAATATAGCTTATTTGGTGAAGAGAAAATTGTCTTCTTGATTCTTCAGAAGTGATAGGAGCTTTCAAGTCAGTTAACCTATGGGGTGGAATAATATGACCTGAAGGAATATATGAACTTGAAGGGTTAGAACCAATTAAGAGGATGATTTCTAGGCATGTCTTGCCAATTGATTGTGCGTCGAACAATTATATGATCAACATTTATGATCAAGGAGATTGCATTCTACCTCACATTGATCATCATGATTTCTTGCAGCCCTTTTGTACAGTATCTTTTATCAACAAATGCAACATCATGTTTGGCTGAATTCTTCAGATAGTGAAATCAAGTTTAGAGGACATGTGGAGATTTTTTTTGCTGTGGGATCGGTTTTGGTTCTGAAAGGAAACAGTTCAGATGTTTCCTTTTATTGTGGGATCAGTTTTGGCTCCGCTAGAATCCATTTTGAGCTAAAGACTTGGGAGTGCGGTTCAATTATAACGCTGCTTTTAATGCAAAATTCATAGCTTAAGGAAAATAACCAATAGCATTTATATCTAATTTATCTCGGATTGTTTTTCTGATTCCTATATAAGCAACCAACTGTTAGTTGTATTCATTCAACTAATTACATGCCCTGAGTCAGTAAAACTCTTCTGTGTAGCCTCTCATTGTCAATTTCCCTAGGAAAAACTCTGATATTGAAAATTTAATATTCTTTCATATTTTGAAGGAACAAAGAAGTTTCACCATCACCCAAATACTTACATTTCCTTTATCTTCCCATCATCTGGATTGCAAAAGTTGTAACCACGATGCTCCTGCACCTACCTTGAGTTTACACACAACTTAACAAACCTATTTATCTGGAGGGATGTCCATGTAATCAAAGAACACATCTACTGATTGTTCCCGATCGAGATAGTCTTCAATGAAGGTAGCCATTGAAAATAAGTATATACATTATAATGACAGTCAAATTGTCCTCGTCTGAAATTATTATCATTCAATAATAGGGGTTCGTAATTGGATTCTGGATTAGAAAAGTAAGTCAGCTGATGGGGTTTAAGATAGTCATTGGATTTAGAAATTTTTGGCATTATTAGTAAATTTGAATGTTAAGGGATCGCAACATAATTATCCAGACCTTGTGTGGTTACCATATTTACTAGTGTGGTTACCAGAGGAATGAATCGCTAATCTTGGCAGTTCTAAAATCTTGTCATACTTAAATTTTTGTAACTTGGTAGCTAGCTTTTCCAACCTTTGGGTAATAACAAATTGAGCTCCATAAAAGCATTCTCCAGTCGACTTTGTTCATTGGTTGTATCATATTGTCTAACATATTAGGTGGCTTTGAAACCAACTGATGCAATTCCTTGTAAAACAGAACAACCAAAAAATAGAAAAAAAGGAAAATAGTCATAAAAGAAAGATATTCCACTTCCAAATTGCGTATTGTTTTTGAAAATTAAACGTCACCTAGGTTCTCTAGGGACTGGCTATATAATTCTACTAACATAAGAACAATTATTAATATTCATATTAAAGTAATATTAATAGTAATGGTAAGCAAAACATTATTCTGAAGATCAAATCGGTGCAATTGTCTCAGAAGTATTAATACTCATTTGTAGGCTACATCATTGAATCTTGAATGTTGTTATTTGTATATCGTTGAAATATTATGTTGCTTGCAATCTTGTTAATACTAGCATAATATTTTTTTCATTCTTCTCTTAAAGTTAAAATCTTTCTAAACAAAATTTTGATGGAACAGATAAATTTAGGCAATACATATTAATATGTTTGTATAATTATTATTTTTTTACGAGACTTGGTGAGGCAATCACAAAAATGGCTTAAAAAATTTTCAAAATTTTTGATTGATTTACTCTCATTAAATTTAAATTATTTTGACTTAAAAATTTTAATAAAATACTTAAATGTTTTGCATGAATCTCTGAGGCAAAAGATTTATCAGATCATTCTATTTACTTATTTTTTTCTTTATTCTACATGATAAAAAGCAAGACAATGAATTTAAATGATGTCAACAAAAAGAAAAGAGAAGCGAATAGCTTTAAGAGTCCATGAATCTAATAAACAATGATGGAGCTCATATTTTTTTTGTATTTTTTGGTGTTTTTGTTGTTGTTGTGATGATTTATTTCCTCTTTTGTATTAGAGCTCATATGAGAGAGATGCTACATTTTCTTGATCTTTTTTGGTGTACTGGTCGTTTCGGTCTACTGTAAACGAAAATATGAGAACATGATATGCTGACACTTATGGAAGTACTAAATTGGTGATGTGGTTGGAGACACAAATGAAGTTTATATGGTTGAAATGGTATTCTAAGATATGCTGACACTTATGGAAGTATTAAATTGTTGGCGTTGTACTTTGATGATATTCTAGGATCTTAGAGAAACAACTTCAATGTTTTGAGCATTAGGTTTTGATTGAGCTTTGGTGCTTTTTCTACCACTTCAGGGATTTTTTTTTTAGACTTTTTCTCTTAGTTGTATATCTTGTCTTTCTTTTGTAACTTTCTTTTATTTTCTCAGGGGTATAATTGAACTTATTTGTTAATAGATTTGGCAGCCTAAAATTTTCTTAAGAAGAATTCTAACTGTATTATTTATGTGCTCGAAAGCATGAAAAATAGTATTACTTGTTAAGATTACAAAGATGAAGAACACAAAAATAATTTGATTCTTATAGAGATTAGAAGTTGTCATGAACAATGTTGAAGACTTAAATATTTATATTACATAATATTTTTTTTTTCTTAAAATTTTTGCTTAGCATTTTGTGCTATTTGCATAATTTGCTAAGAAATTTGAGAAAAACGATTTTGGTATTTTCTGAGACAATATGCTGTCCTTGCACACAATTTTGTTCTTAAATTACTTAATTTAAGAACGGTTAATCCATGCTCAACATTATCTATTTTTAAAAATAAAAAAATTTCTTAATTTGTACGTTACGATTTTTAATATCTGTAAATTTTATTATTCAATTTATATATTTTTGGTGGTTCAATTAAATATCAATCATAGTTTTGCTATTTACAAAACTATAAACTCCTTCATACCTTATTCAAATTCTCACTCAAATATCAAAATAAACAATAAATTTCCAACCTACACTTTTCATTTTTATGAATACATCAATTTGATGG
The DNA here is from genome assembly GCA_022702705.1 of Papilionanthe hookeriana x Papilionanthe teres. NCBI lineage: Eukaryota > Viridiplantae > Streptophyta > Magnoliopsida > Asparagales > Orchidaceae > Papilionanthe > Papilionanthe hookeriana x Papilionanthe teres. The sequence goes on from CM040431.1 coordinate 48,529,403, forward strand.
ATTCAAAAAAATAATTCAGGTGCTGATTTTATAAATAATAAATGATCGTGTGCTATGCATATAATTATACCTTATCTTTGTGCAATTGCATACATACCTTCGCATATATTATAATGGTTCATTAGCTGAAAAAAGAATTGCAAGGCATTTAAATAATAATAATAAAAAAATACAATGCTGAACAAAATATTGTGAAGTATCTGAAAGATTAAAAGCCTATTTACTCACTGGAAGAAATCACAAAAAAATAAGCATAATTGGCTCAAATCAATGATGGAACTGCTACACACTTAGCTTAGTTCCATAAGGTTTTTAGACACCTTAATGTTTGCTGTCTGAATTCATAATGACATATAAAAGAAAGATCAGGTATGAGAATAAAAGACTAGCAACAAGATGAACATGTTCCTAAGACTAAAATAATCATGATAGTAAAGTTAATCTTAGGCACTTAAGATAATAACTCTTCAGTTGTCAAATAAGCTCATGAGCTTACTGTGACACTGCTCGAGGGATTCGGGGCCTCACCGGCGTCTTTGATGGACTGATCCTGAAGAGAGGAAAGAATATGAGTATATATTTACAGAGCTTCAATGGTGTTTTCGTTAATGGTTTAAGAACTTACCTAACTGGAAGAGATGCAAGAAACATACCACTACAGTTTAAAGCTAGAATGGCACTCTCAGCCTGAAAAGAGAAGTAATACATAAATCATTAAAAATATATTAAAAAACTAATAATTGGGATAGATTGTAATTTGTAACAAAGCATTTTTTTTTTAATTCAGATGTTAAAAATGCTTCAGTGGCTGAGTGTTTCTGAGATGTTAAAAGAGAAGCATAATACTAAGTTAAGTGTTGCTGAGATGAGAATGCTTAGGAGGATGAGTGGCTTTACACTTACAGACAAAACGTCAAACAAATATACCCGTGAAAGGTTCGGTGTAAGCTCCAGTGGCATACAAGACTAGAGAGAGTTGTCGTAGTTAGGTGAGTGAATGATTTAGATTAGACTTATGCTAATAAAACTAGAGGTAGAACTAAAAAAACCCGGGCATGTTGTTTAAAAAATGATCTTAATTTATTGGAGTTAAACGAACATATGGCACTGAATTGGACACAAAACACTTTGTGTAGCGGAACCCACTTAGTAGAATAAAGGCTTGTTATTGTTGTTGTTGCCGCTGTTGGATGTTAAAAATTGTGGAGAGATGAAATTAACATTCATTCAAAAAGCTAATAAAAATCAGAAAACAATATAAATGAACCATAATTATATGAATTGAAATAGCTTAACGTAAAAGTTCTAAGTTTTATACATGATGCAGCAACTGTGCTGAAAAATCACCTGAACAAATTCAACGAATGCTATACGAGTTGAATGCAGGTTGTCCCCAAGGAGCCTTAAACGGGAAACCTGAATAGAATAGCTAGAAATTTAGTCCCTGAATTCACAAAAAACCCCTTTTGGAACTCATTAAAAATAAGAAAAGAGAAGAAAAACTGACCTCTCCACATATTTGTTCGAAGAAATGTTTTACTTCTGACTGAGTAACCTGCAGTAGAAGAAAAATGCAATCTTGTGAAAAAAAAATAAATGGAGAAGAAATGTTATATTACACATGCCTTCTGATATCAAAGAAAAGAAGGCCTCTCACCTTCCTGTCAATATTTGTGCAGTACACAGTCCTCACAACCATTTCTCTTTCATCGTTGGACTGCAATACTTTCAGCTATAAGGAATTATTCTAGAAATTTGAGGGTATAACTGAAAATTGGCGTATTTCGACCACTCTAAGGTGCAGAGAAACAATAGAATATGGAAAGAATTTTTCATTCAGTACATACCCGTGGTAGGAATTTAGGATTCACAGGAAAAATTGCAGTCTTTGATGGCAAAACTCTGACAAGATGGGAACCAAGCATGGCTCCTCCAAGAGAGAGAGCTGCCCTCGCCCCCTCTGTTTATAAAATTTAAGGAACTGTTACCATAGGAAGAAGAGTAGAACGACCAATCAGTGTTGATCAAACGGAAATGAATTAGAAGTTACCATCATCATCAAACTCTATAAATGCGAATCGAAGAGCTGAGTGGGGGTCGCCACAAACCCGGCAGTCGATTACCTTCAGCATGAGAATTTCAAATCAATCAAAGTTAAGGATGCAACTAAAAATATTATTAAATGAGACAAAACCATACATCCAAAGGATATGCTACACCTAGAGCCGCATAGCTATGATTGGATTGGTATGTTAGAAGAAAGCCTTCACATGTGTTTATCGTTACTATTAAAAGAGTACGCTTATTTCAAAATGTACAACAATTTAGAACAATATAAATTGTCAAAATGAGGAAATTTTACCATAACTGCAAATTAGTCATAGGACTTGATCAAAAAATTGTTGTTGGAATAATATCTTATGTTTCAAGCAGTATGACATTTCATTTATTTTCTAGGTGTAAGAGATTCCCCATGTATGCTCTGCTATTTTAAAAATAAAATGGGAGGAACATTTAAGAACAATTTGTGCAGTTAACCCCATTGAATTTTTTTATGTACAAAAAGCATATCAAATAAAAAATTGAGCTTTATGTTAATAAAATTTACTAGATTAGGAACTTTCAACTTTTAAGTTTTGTAGAAAGCTATTCACGCGCCACCTTCAGCACTTTAGATCAGCAACCACAATTGATAAGCTTCCAAAATGAATCAAAATGTTCGACTTATAGTCGGCAATTTATAATTATAGTTGTTAGGATAGGCAAGCCATTAAGTATAGTCCCACATTAAATGGTTGGCTCTCACATGGGCTTAATTTTTTAGGTTGAAAATGGTTTTGATTAATGGTTTGTTTGACCCAACTTTGATCCATCTTCAGTTCACTCCCTAACATCTTATATCATAGAAGATAATAGTCCAAAATTGAGTGGTTCATGGGTTAGTAACTTCCATGATTTTTGACGAGTTCTACAATGGTTGAGCGAAATTCTAGACTCCTATAATGCCACCAAGTGGTTAAGCGAGCTCTTTGTGACCGACACTTGATAAGCTTCAATTTAAAAGATTAGATTGTCTCTCCCGTGAATTAAATCTATATTAAAATTGAACAACATAAATTTTAATGTCATCTGTCTTGTGTTTTCTCGTATCTTTCATGTTTTACTTTGTGACACATTTTTCCCAATTTTGCTGACACTTCCACTTCATGTTGGGATGCAAGCTTTATTTCAACAAGATACGTATTTTTGTGTTTATAAATTAAAGATTGTACGAATACCTTGACTCTTATCACCTATTGCTCCATACTGTTAAAAGCTTTACCCTTTAAAATTGACCACCCTATCGTCATAAGGCAATTGCAGCTCCAAAACATCAACACATTCTTTATAATCCATTTCTTAAGAGAATTTAAGTTAATGATCAACAACTATGTTGAATGATTTGTTTTAGCGTTTATCCAATCCGCAGATTTTTTAATGCATGGACAAGAAGAGGTGGCTGAAGTAAAATGCTGAGCATCAACCTTCAAATGGTGATTATTAAGGATCAGCGATTAGTTCCAAACTTTAAAAGCATCAACATCAATAATGATGGAAAAATATTTTAATGTATAAGAGAAATCAAAACATAAATACAAATTCCACGCCTCATAAACGAACCCAACATTTAAATCTTTTTCTATTAAAGAGATGAGTCAACCATACAATACAAACATGCGATGGAGGCATACAAAGTTTCATGCATTAAGCATAACAAACTTGACTGGTAATTTTTTATTCAATTCATGGTGCTCGGCGTCCAATATTGGAACCACCGCTTGCTTATAATCGGAACAACCTTTATTAATGAAAATATGATAATTATATAGTGCAAAACATAAAACAAATGCTTCTTTCTTAATAGGATCATAATTACATACAGTAGTTTAACATGATCATAATGCCACAAGTATCCTAATCATGAAAATGATATCATAATCACTGTACTACTCAGTAATAGCTCAGAATTTTTAGCTTGGAGAACAACATGAACATAAAAGCAAATTACTGCCATTATTTTTTTCACATGATGAATGCCGATTATAATAGGACTTGTGAAAAGGTTGGCAAATCAGGAGGACAAAATCGAGCTCAAATGTAGATACAATAGGTTCAAATTAAGAAATAATAAAGCTTGATTGTGATGAGGACATGTTCAAGGAGTTTGAAAAAGATATGGAGATTTACTAATCCACTAATGGTGAATAGCATGAATAATAATGATGAAACAAATAGATTATTCCTAAGCTACAAGTCTTGGTAGCTCAATCACTAAGTTGTTTCAAACCATTTTAAGGTACTTCTTAGAAATTGATCAATTTAGGAAGATTTCAGAACTCACAATGTAAGAAATGGTTAAAAATCATTATGGGTCTGTTTGGGGCAGTTGCAACTTATTGAATAATATGTTGATAAGTTTATTAAAAATAATCTGCTGATAAGTTAAGTGTGGTAGCTATTACAAATTTTTATTTTTTTTGGAAAAGCCAGACCGAGACAGAAAGCTCCCACCGCACCTGGGTAGGTGTGATGTGAAAACGTTGTTTTTCAGCGTTTTGAAAACGCATAAGGTTCCAAAACGCGGTTTACCCAAACAAGTCAGGTGTGTTTTCAAAACACTACCGCACCAAATAAGCTGCCCAAATGGACCCTATATCACATAACATAGCTTATTGAGGTAATTTCTAAATTATCCTATGCAAAAAGTACTTCTCGTAATATAGGAAAGTTAACCGATTGAAATAACTATTTACTTCTAATGTTTCACTTCACTCTGGTGAGACCGTAGTGCTTAGCTCCACGTTGGTTCAGCAGCCATGTTTGCTTAATCACAGACACTGTTTTAAAATATACTGATTTTTACACTAATCAATTCTATAATATGAAATTTATGGTTATACCATGTGATAAGCTAAGCAAGATGCCTGAACAGAACAAAACATGAAAAAAGAAAGAAGAAAACATCATAAAATCTACGTAGATTGAAGTTTAAGATCTTACTTGACCACAACTTGTAAATAATTCAGCAAGTTGCTCCTCTGTGATCTGATCAATTCACCATGACAAATCAATTACGATTACAGTATGAATCAGTAAGTAAAAGGCTTATTATAAGAACAATCTCTTGATGGCTCACATGATGATCAATATCAGAAACATATACAGTTCGCCTAATGCTTTCCTCTCGTTCAGCTCTTCTCACCCTATCATTCATCCTCTTCCTTCCTTGGTTATATCCATTTGTCTTCTGTTAAAATCAAAAGAACTTCAAATAAGAAGGTGAATCACAGATCGCAGCAAACTTCCCCAAAATGTTTGATTCATCATAAACCAAATTCCTTTCGCTGATTGAAAATTAAGATCAAAGTGTGCAAACAAGATAAACTGTACCCTCCGATTCAATGGCTGATTGTGTGAAGATCCATCGCTACTGGAATCCTTATTACTATTCCCGTCGGTTTTGTTGCAGTTATCGTTTGAGCCAACAAAAACCGGCGCATCCGCAGAGAGGCGGCCGTCGGTTTTAGCCCTAGCTGCAGCGTAAGAAGACGGGAAGAACTCTTTAGCCAATGGATTCAATTTGGAGAGAAGATCCACAAGCTTCCTCACATCCCTCTGATATTCTGCTTCCTGATTGCTAGGCGTCGGCTGGCAATGGATGTACTGATTCTCAGAGCTCATCCCGCTTGCAGCCACCGCAGCCATCTATACTTATTCCTCACTTCTCTCACAAGTGCCCCTCAATTCAGCACTTGGGTCAGGATTTCACCTCTTTCCTTTCAGTTGCAGATCTTCTCTCCTGTTCTTCTCAGTTTGTATCAGCTATCGAACCCCCTCCCTGCAAGATGCTTTTATAGGCAAGATGGGGGTATTGATGCGTTGAACACACAAAGACAGAGAGAGAGAGAGAGAGTCGTTCGCTATAATAAATGGGAAGAAACCAGTTGCAAATCCTGCTATTAGATTTTCGACCAAAGATGAGTTTTTTACAGGAAAAAAAAAGCTCCTTTTTTTAAGACTGACAGAGGAAGAAGATGAAGATTCAGAGAAAGAAAACTGTGGAGAATTCGTGGTAAAACTCTGCGTTGAATATATTTTTTTCTTTTTTTTCCCAAAAGTTACTTCTTTTCGATTAAAAATAATATTTTGATATTTTTAATCCAAATTCTAATGGAGTTTTTCGCATTCAAACAAATCTTTAATAGTTCTCTTAAATCGTAACAACCGTTGTCTTCTTCGCATTAGAACGGCTTTAATCGAAATGAAAGGACGGTTTTCATACATACCACTTAAGTCTTATATATTTACGTATTTAACACTTAATTTTAAATTTTTTACATACATGCCACCAACTCACCTCTGTAGAAAAAGAGGTATTTTCAATTTTTTTTAAATTTAAAATTGTGTTATTTTTTATTTGATATGAAAATTTGGGTGATATAAATGTAAAAATTAAAGTTTAGATTTTAGTTATGTAAATACATAAGAACTCAGTGGTATGTATGTAAATGCCCCTATATTAAATTTTGTTGAATATTAATTTTTAGTTAATTAACTCGATAGTTAAATTGATTCTAATATCTGATTAAGGGTCTATTTGGGGCAGCTGCAGCTTATTGAATAATCTATTAATAAGCTGATTAAAAATAATCTGCTAATAAGCTAGGTGCGGTGACTATTACAAAATTTTATTTTTTGGAAAAGCTGGACTCGATCAGAAAGCTTATCACACGCACTAGATAGGTGCGGTGTGAACACTTGTTTTCATGTTTTGAAAACGCATGATTCGCTAAAACACAGTTTACCTAAACAAGCCAGGTGCGTTTTTAAAACGCAACCGCACCAAATAAACTACCCCAAACGGACCCTAAATCTTTATCAAGACGTTTCTTAAGAAATTAAGATACCTAACCTTTTCGTTAAAATCTATTTTATTGTATATATATACATACATACATACATACATACATATATATATATATACATAATTTTTAATCCTTTTGAAAAATATTTAAATAATTAATTTTTAGTTAAATTTATTAGTAATCATTATCACGAAGTATTATGTCAGTTAAATATGAAAACAATTCTACTATAAATTTTGTGGGTTTGACATTATATGTCACTTTTTAGAAAAAAATATTACATCAAGTGTCCTGATATAAAACTGTATCAAGACTTCAATGACAGTGTGTCACGTGTCCATTGTATCAGGATCATGCATTAAATATAGAATTTATTTATTTATTTATTTAGTTAGCCCTTCGTGTGTAGCATACTTTCATTGAAGTTCTGATGCAGTTTTGCATCAACATATTTTCAATTGGGGTGACACAATAACCTCTTGGGGCATTTAAACACAAACCACAAACTTTACATATTTACACATTTAATACCTAAATTTTATATTTAAATACATAACAGTAATTATTAATATCGCATCGAAAATATTATTATTACTAACATTTTAAAAATAAAATACACAATTTCATACGTAGGTTCATACGACCAAAGTGTATAAATGTACATATCATGCCACAAAGTTCCTTTGTATTTATATGTCTTACTTCTTTTACTTTGTCCAGAATTTCTTGGCTGTCTTCTTAATATATTTCATATGTATAAAACTTGAAATAAGTTATGATAAATAACATACCAACGTCAAGTTGATGCCACTATGTATTTCTATGGGAGATCCATAACATCAAATATTGTATAAGTGGATCACTATTAAGGTTAGCTTTAAGAGTATAGAGTTCAAATTGAGTAATGAGACAATATATCAAGATTTGAGCCTTATCTAAGACTAGGGTTGTCAAAAAAACTCGTTGTTCGCGAACAGTTCATGTTCGGTTTGCCAAGAAGTTCGTGTTCAATTTGTTCGATAAGCAAACGAGACGAACACGAACAATTTTTTTTCTTTCGATTTGTTAAACGAACCGAACAAGAACAGTGATGTGTTCGTTCGTGTTTGGTTTGTTATTGTTTGAAATATAAAATAATTTAAAATAATTATATATAAAAAATTTATGATATTTTAAAAATAATTATATATTATAAAAATTTATCATATTTTAAATAATTAAACTTCTATAAATTATAATATATGAGAAATTATTAATAACAATAATAATATTATAGTATTATTATATTAATATAAATATTATAATATTATAATTAATATATTATGCTATATAGTAAGATAAAACCCTAAACGCCTTATTCGGTTTGCTTCATTTGAGAAAGTATGGATTACTGATGTGTACGTAATACCCGATCAATTTGCTTCATTTTGAGGAAGTATCTTATCAAAGCTAGGGTACATCAAAAAGCTCATTGTTCTTGAACGAGTTCGTGTTCGGCTTACTGCGGAAGTTTGTGTTTGATTCGTTCGATAAGCAAACGAGACGAACACGAACAATTTTTTTCGTTCGGTTTGTTAAACGAACCAAACATGAACAGTGATGTGTTTGAACATTTCGAACACGAACACTAGCGCTGTTCGTTCGTGTTTGGTTTGTTTACACCCCTATCTAAGACTTTCTCTAATGCTTCTTTGGTTTTCTTCCTTACAATAGTTTTTATATTTGTTGTAATATTGCGTATTGTATCTCATAACATAACAAATGTAGTCATTAGATATGATCAAAAGAGAACACCCTAGCACTTACACAATGATCAAAAGGATTCATGTCATGATTTTTTTTTTTCCGAAAAGTTTTACGTTGGTTGTCGACTACTAATGCAACTCTCCACTTTTCACATATAGGCTTGGGACCAGCAATGACAGTGTTAAATGCAGTCATTAGATATAAGAGTGCAAAATTTATTTAGAGAAAATGTTTTATCACTACATCATTTCATTAATCTTTGAAATATAATTAAAATATGAATCAACTAATATTCACTTATGAGGTCAGTGATCAAAACTATTTGATCTATAATCAAAATTAAGTTTTATGATATGATCCATACTTTATTTTTTTCATATGGTAAACATGCGTGCTTCAACTAAAATTGAAAAATATCGAAATGTAATTCCCATATATTACTTTTCATAAGAAAATAATTCTCTTTCTTTAGAAAATTACTCTTCTATACACATAGGGCTGTCAATACGGCTAGTTGTTCGTGAATAGCTCGTGTTCGACTCGTTTTGGCTCGAAATACTATTCTTCAATTATATATATAACTATTGATGAATGGTATTTTTTAAAAAATTAATTGACTGCAAGGCTACCAAGTTAATTAAAAAATAGAATAAAAATATATTAAATTATATTTAAATGATGTTCTAATATAAACAATAAGAGTTAAATATTGCCTCAACCTTTAACGTTCTACGGCTGAGCAATTAGGATTGTCAAAATGATTTTGTTTGCGAACAGCTCGTATTCGGCTCGTTAAAAAATATTACTATTCATGTTCAGCTCGTTTATATTTCGAAACACGAGCGAGTAGAAGGTAAGAATGTAACAGAAATGTGATATAAAAGCTTATAAAATTACACGAGTAGGACTTTGTTAATTTATTTATATATATATTTTTTTCCGAATATTATCATTGCAATAACTCGTCCCATTCAGTTTATTTTAGGCAGCTTAAAAAGGTTTACAAAATTTATTGTGATTTTAATAGATTCCGTTCCTTTGAATTATAGAATTAATTAGTTAACGTTTGAATATTACATGAGAATTTATTTTTTAAATTATTAAAACGTAATTGAACGTACAAATATATTATTTTAATATCATAATAAATAATATTTTAAAAATAATTTTTAGTATTTAAAATATAAACTAAAATTAATCAAAGTTGGAACAAACAACTATTGAAACTGTTGAATTTATCGAAATGAAAGCTATAAGATCTATCATTGGTCGTTAGTCACCTTCGCCATTAGACACCCATCATGATGCAATTGTCGATACTCTCGGATAATCATCACTCGACCTCCATCACCATAACAAGACTATCATCGCCTAGCCATTGCCCGTAGGGCGAATGATGAATAATGAATACAATGACTATCAGTTCATGACTAACTCGCTTTAGACACGATCGAAGCTGTCAAAATGATGCCCAATCATAAAATAGATTGTGGGAGCACATTTGGAATGTCGAAGTTACATATGAAGAGACATTCTCTGATCAACATATGAATGGAAGCTACAGGGAAGAAGAATGAGAAGTTCTGCGACTTGGACACTCAGAGGTATATCTGCGAAGTCAAGCACTCATGTTTAGGTTAGCATCAGAGTTCATCATGCTCGTTTGCTTGGCGAGCCGAACACGAGCTCTTCACGAACAAAGAACCGTTTAGACAACCCTAATCACGTAACCATAAGATGTAAATGATTGGGGCAAGATTTAAGAATTATTGTTTATATTAAAACATCATTTGAATCTTATTTAATAATTTTTATTATATTTACTTAATTAATACTTTAAATTGATTATAAATCTTTCAATTTTTTTAAAAATACTACTCATCAACACACACACACACACACACATATAGATAGATATATAGAATTGAGGAATAGTATTTCGAGCTAAATCGAGCTGCACACGAACGAACAAATCTTTTTTCGTGTTCGGTTTGTTAAGGCTTGTTAACTTAGCGAACAAGCCAAGCACGAGCTTCTTAACGAGCCGAACACGAGTTGTTCGCGAACAACGAGCAGCTTTGACAGCCCTACTTCCAAGTGGAACTTTTTGAGGAGTCTTAAGGGTTGGGCTTTGGAGTGGATGATATTTTAAGATTTTAAAAATGTCGAATAAATATTAATTAAGGTTAAACACTTCATTTAATAAATAAAGAAGTCATTATATTTCAACTCTATTTATATTTATAGATATTATAATAAATAAAAAAAACGTAAGAAAAAAAAGATGAGATTTTTAAAATCGATCAAATTAAATAATATTTTAATATAACAGCTTTTATTTAAAACACATTTTAAAAAACGACACAATTGATATTTTAAAAGCCGATTTTGACAAAATAGATTTTGGGAAAGTCGACTCTGCGTTAGTTTACTTTCTTTTTAATGCTGACATTTGTTGAAAAAGAGAAAGTAAATTATTATAATTATTATTATTGATAAGCCATCAATAAATTTTCATCATTCGATACGAATCTTGAAGCATTGACATAAATCTCGAGACAATTTCTTGAAGAAGAAACATTTAGACTTCAATTAAGAGTCATCCAGAACTCTGAGTTCAGCAAACTTATGACCAAACTGACTGACTCGATAAGAACGGTCTAATGTATAAACACTAGTTCAATTCAAGTCAAATCAAGCCCATATCAAATCATTAAACCACGCTTGGAAGATTTCTGTACACATTTGGAATGTCAAATAAATGTTGAACTAAACAAGTTCATTGTCGAATCGAACGTCTCGACAAAATGAATCCAACGAGCCCAAGATTGCTCAATTCCGACATCATTAAGACACTCAAATGTTCATCAAATGCAATCTGATTGAAAAAAGTTCTCCAGACTGTCCGATCAAATGGCTCACATTCTTGCATTAATTGCACCTAGAACACTACAAATAGAGCTCCACAAAACTTATGAGGGGGAAACTTGAGCCCTGAGAGAGGACTTGAAGTTTTGAGAAGGAGATGAAGTCTAGAACCATCCCTACCATCGTCGATCGCCACCGGCAGTTGTCGACCACCGCCGACTTCCGTTGACCATTACCGACCTCCGCTGACCACTACCGACCTCCGTTGACCACTACCGACCTCCGTCGACCTTCATCGACCACTACCAACCGTCGTCGACCACCACTAACCACCGTCGATCACCACCAATCGTCGTCAACCATCACCAACCAGACGCCGTCAGTCAACATCGTAACTTGAAAAATCTAGTAATTATTTCTCGTCTGTGGGACAAGAAGTCTCTTTAATCATCAACATATAGTACGTTTTTACAACTGGGTCAGACCCCCGTGATTTTTTCTCTTTACTGGCTTTTCCACGTAAAAATTTTGGTTTCATTACTGGTTGTATTCTTTCACCTGAATGTGTAATGAATTCTCGTGCAACGCTAAGACGATAATCCATTACTTTACTGCGGCGAATTTTCTAGCAATCATCAATAATAATAATAATATATGATTATTATTTTTAATAGTATTACAATTGCTCTTATTAATATTATTATCATTAATTATCTTCTTGCCTCTAAAGTTACAATAAATAACATTTTTAAATGTCAATTTTGCATATATATATATATATATATATATATATATATATATATATATATATATATATATATATATATATATATATATATATGTTAGGTCAAAAAAGTGGTCCTTGTTTTATGCGTAAAGTTAGCATGAGGGTAGTCAAGATTTAGGTTAGGTGCGTGTGTTTGGTGGGTAGATGGATGGATCAATTTTAGGTCCACAAATATGAATGAGGATATACTAAATTGATTGAAAATTATAAAGAACTCTATATTGATTTGACCCTTCAACAAACAATATTTTAAAATTTAATATTTTAATTTATAAATTTTAATTTATTTGAGTATATGATAAATTAACTTATTAATAATAATAATTAATAAAAGTGAGCATTAGATTAGTTTGGATAAATTAATTTTCAAATTAGTCAAATCAATTGCAAATAAAATTTGAAAATTATTAAACTGAATCAATTAAAATTTAATTGGATTTAAATGATTCAATTATGAGCATATAGAAATTTAGTAGTCTTAGTTACAATTTAGTTATAAGCAAACATCAAACACACTCAAAGTATAAAACGTCTTAGCAAGGGGGAGGAGAGGAAAAGTATATTAGAGAGCAATAAAGGGTGCATGAACTTGTATTCATGATATAAACTCTTTATTTATCAGAATATGTCTCAGTTCTACAAAATTACAATTCAGTCCCCTCATTTTTAGCATTAAAATGAGTCTTTTTAATAATTATAGAGATACTTGACTATAATAAGAAGTTCGTCGACCGCTCCGCTTCTTAGACTCCATCCACACTTTTCGATCGGTCTAAAAGCCAATCATCTTCTTGTGATAAACTCTCTGGTACATTCTTTCGGTCGTTCGAATAAAAAACCTTCTTAGCCAGTTTCTGGTTCGTCTGATTGGTGGTACATTCCTTTTGAACTGTCAGTTACTTTGAGATTTGTGCTTACACATTTTTTATATACATATTTAGTTCTCCGATTTTGTTTCTCCTTGGAAGCTGCAAATCATGTAAAGACAAGAGAATCTTTTTTAACATGTAAGAAATAACTAAATGGCATTATTACTCAATAATGAACTTTTCTGGATTTCCATGCCCAGACCACTATAAATAAGCCATGGGATAAAGAAAGTTTGAGCCCTTCCCCATTTTCTCTTGCTTTCTAGATTTTTCGTCTTCCCCTTTCATGTTTGTCATTCTGTCTGGCGGAGGAGCTTCATCTTCTGACAAAGACGTCCTTCTCAAGGCGATGAGTGACATGCGAGCGAAAGCTCGAAAGCCCAACACAAAGCGGAAGCTGGTGGGTGAGTCATCCGTAGGGGAGTTGAGTAAGAAGAAAGTAGTGCAGGAATCACAGACGAATGAGCGTGAGGATTGAGTGGGATCCTTTGGTCTTCTTTTGAGCGTCGGAGGGGACCTTTGAGCACCTAGGACGCCATTTAGGCGATCGTCTTGTCGGGCATCCGACTATGGTGGACGTTTCCGTTGGGGGGAAAGGGACACCCGTTCAAACCGTGATGGTGGTGTCATTTGCTTGAGGTGGTCCGGACGAGGCAATGATTGAGGTGGAAACACCATCTTATCTGTCAAAGCGTGTCTTTTCATCTGTGAGCAGAGAGCTAAAGAAAACTAGTGAGGATGCTAAATCTTATCCTACGTCTCATTGGAATCGGCTCTTGGGTAGTGGTTTTATATTGTCTTGAATGTTCATACTTTTTTTTTACTAATACAACTATGGAATGCTGACAGTTGATTTCATATTGGCATATACTGACACTTATCTTAAGGACGACGCGACCGTTATGGAACAAGTCCCTGCAGGTGGGGTTGATATTGCGAAAAAGGTACTGCGAAACAGCGCGCTGTGGATCAGGGTGTTCTGAAATAAGATTTTGTGAAGCAAGATGTTGTGGATCGGGATGTTGCGGAGTAGAATTTTGTGGAGCGGGATGTCGTGAAAAAGCTCTAATATACTTTTTCTCACCTCCCCCTACTAAGACGTTCTATACATTAGATGTGTTTCCTGAACATTTTAGAATTCAACACTTAGACGTACAATATCTATTAAGTTTCATGAATATTCCATTTAATTTTTGAATTTTGAGAACATTAAAATCAAACTAATAACAAAAAATCGAATATTGAGTTTTTAAAAATAAAAAATTAAAATGAATTTATAAAACCATATCAAAACAATTAATTTTTTTCAGAATACAATTTTTAATTTTAATATGATGATGCACATCCAAACATACTCTTTTATATATCCTCACTCTCACTACAATGGGCACCTTCCCTACTAGATTTTAAATGTGAGATTTGGGAATGAATCCCATTGAGAGGTCCTAATTTTATGTATTTATTTATTAAATTTGGTTGGTAGCTGTTGAATTCTTTTGAGATGCAGGGTCTCGTGTCGTCCGTGAGTGCATCCAACCCGGTAAAATACCTAGTATCGTAGAAAGAATGATAGAGACAGAGAGACAGAGATGGACAAGTTCCTTTTTGACAGGATCTTAGAAAATATACTAAATTCCGATCTTCATTAGACCTCAGAGGGAAACAAGAGCTAGAAAGCGAAATCCATAGAGCAAAGAGAAAAATCTTCTCTAGATAGAATCCGAACGAGAAAATCTTCTCTAGATAGAATCCGAACAACAGCTTAAGCTTTCGGATTAGAAGCCTAATGAGCGGCGCCCAAAATATCTCATGGATGAGAGGATTTTTCTCAATTTTGAATCCTACCCCAAGTTTTTAGGAAGGAAATATTCATTCTATTTACTATAAATTTATTTATATTTTATTATTTCCTTTGATAGATATTATACATCTAAGTACTTATTTACATAGTAATCTTTTAGTAATCTTTTAGTTGCCACTATAGAGATGAAGGGTGAAGATGAAGGCTTCCATTACATGAGAATTTCAGGTGAATGATATCAAGAAATGAAAAAAATTGCCAGTAAAAATCTTAGAGTTGGGTATATTAATAGGTTTCATTGAATTGTTAAATAAAATCATTATAAAATATCAAGAATGATGAACAATGATAGATTTATTAAAATTATTCAAAATTATTATTTTAAAAATATAATATAAACTTATTCTAGATTTTTGGGGTATTTGGTAAAGTTCATTTTGTACTTATTCTTTATCTTATTTATTTATGTATATAAATCAACAAAAAAGAGTAATTCTTCATTTGAATGTACGTCAATTCTTTAACACAGGAAGCAAGCCAATCAGCCAAAGCGCAAGTAAGAAACCTCAAGAACAACGAAACAACGAAGACGAGACGAACAAACTAAAGCTGAAACCTGCAAACCAAAGACAATGCAACAAAGTGAGAAAGGGACAAAAGAAAAGGAAAACTAGAGATCAAAATAGACCAAAAGAGATGAACGAACCTAAACCTACCGAAGAGGCTCCGATGAGAGAAAGCGAAAACAACTGGAAAGACCCATTAGATATTCAACGACATTTTTTTACAACCAAAAGGGAGTAAAAAATGTCCCAAGATTATCAACAAGAGACCCCTGAAACACTAGGACAGCCGAAAAACAAAGGGAAAGAAAAATCAATACTGGTGAAGAGAGTAATGCATATCAGCACAGGGAAACTCCAAAGCAACCTCGCACAACAGAACCAATATGACAAAGATCGGCCCAAGCCAACAAAAAAACAATCAACCCCTCATAAAGGCTTCTATAGAACAACTGTAAGAAACCAGAAAGCAACAAGAAAAGCCAAACCACAATAAAGGGTTGATGTACCCATGCAATGACAACACACACCAGCAATTGAAAAATAAAAGGGTCACCACAAAACCAAATCCAAATGCCACCAAACAACAATCAACACTCCCAAACAACAAACGAGGAAACTAACCTGCTTGGATATAAGGAAGCCTAACTTTATCTAACAAAAGAATACATTTCGATTTTTTATCCGGCTCAACATAAGAAAACACCATGGATAGAAGGAAAGCTAGAGCCTAAATTAGCCAAATAATTAGCATTAGAGTTACCTTCTCTAAATATATGCGAGATCTTCCAATTCATAGAATTTAATAGATTCTTAATTTCACGCAAAAAATAAAAAGTAAACCATGGCAATTAGCAACCTCGCTGCTACCAAAATTCAAACAAAGTTGGATCGCGAGTTTGGTATCCCACTCAAACCACTTATTACAAAAATTAAGAGAAATGACTAAAATTAAACTCTTCCTTAGAGCAAAAAGCTCTGTGTATATAACCGTGGAGGTATTGATCGGACTAATAAAAACATTAAGGAAATCAGCTTTATGATCTCGTAAAAGGCCACCAAAGCTACCAAAGCGATAGGAAACCGAACCATCCGTGATGAATTTCACCCAACCCAACCTCAGAGCATACCAGTAGACAATAAGAAAACAATGGTTCAGAGGTTCAAAGTCCAGCTGATCAACAGCAAATAAGTAATACCTAAATCCTTTAAACACTTGGCATTGATTAAATTAGCTCTGATCGAAATATTGATTTTACGAGAGAGACTCTGAATAATCGAATTTTGATTCATATTTAAGTTATGATATTTTGAGTTGTTCCTCGTGTTCTAAATAAACCACAGATTAAAAGATATCACAATATGAATAATATGATGCTTCGAGTTTATAGGAGCATTGGCTAACCACTTAGTAATAATTGTGTTTAAGGACATACGAGATTAGAAAATATATATTATTAGTATTATTTTAAAAAAAAAAGTCATGAACAGTTATATAAAAGGAAAAAAAAAGGTTAGGGATAATTATGTGAAGGTCATCAGAAACATTGATATTTATAAAATTAACCTTCCAAGTTATTTTTCTGAACTATCGAATCAATGTCATGGCATGATCAAATCGAAGTTGGTAAAAACGTAATATCTGAGTTGTGTCGGGTTTTTACTGTAAAACTTACAGCCTAAACCCTGTAAAAACAAAAAAAAAGAAAAAGACTTGCCTCTGTACGGATAATACGAAACTCACGTGCAACACGTGCAGCATTTTTTTAGGGGCATTTAAGAAAATGCCCCCCAAATTCGTATGTATTTATATATCTATCCTTTAAATTTTAATTTTTTTATATTTCTACCACCACCCAAAAATTTCGTTTCAAATAAAAAAATTTCAATTTTAAACCTTTAAAAAATGAAATAGACCTTTTATTCCATAAATGATTGGCATATATGCTGAAATTGATATCTTGGTGTTAGTTTTGTAAATACATAGAAGTTGAGTGGTATTTATGTAAATCTTCTTTTTTTAATGCTTGCACTGAATTATTGGGCTCTAAGTTGGAAAAAAAATTGCCAATGGTGGGCCCCTGCACCATACACTGTCATTGGCTAGTGTATGGGGTGGCGGGGCCCACTTGCCACGTGGCATCTTATTATTGGCCTCCGCATGCGTGCGGAATCCTATAAAATATTTTTTACTAGAGTTGGTGGCATGAAGAAAAACAAGTTGCTGCATGCTTGCATTATTTTTAATAATTTAATTCATTAAAATATATCACCAAGTAGAAGCTTATTGATTAAAAATTATAAGATAATTTACAAAATACTTTTTTTTTTGGTAATTTAATAAGACAATTAGCAATAGAGGAATAAATATTCTTAGTTATTTTATAAATCATTAAATAATATTTTATAAACTGTCTGTTTTAGGGCTGGCAATTTGGCTCGTTGTTCGCGAACAGCTCGTGTTCGGCTCGTTAAGTAGCTCGTGTTCGGCTTTAATGAACGAGCCGAACACGAACAACTGTTTGTTCGCTCGTGTTCGGCTCGAATTGGCTCGAAATAAAAAAATAATCGTATAATTATTTATATAATAATTTATTATATACATTATTATATATTAATATATTATATATATTTATATATAAGTTTAAATCATAATTCGTTATGTGGTAGCGTGATTATGCTTCTTGTTTCCATTCATTTTATTCGAGTTTGAATCCGGTCTTGAACATATATTTTTCCAATTAATTTTAACGAGCCAATTTCGAGCCGAGCAACAGCCGAACACGAATAAGAATATTTAATTTGAGCCGAACAAGAACACACCTTTCACGAGCCATTTCGAACACGAGCCGATTTCGAGCCGAGCTAATTTCGAACGAGCCGAACACGAGCCAAACCTGAGCCCGCTCAAGCTCGGCTCATTTACAGCCCTAGTCTGTTATACGAAGACGATGCAGAAGCGTAGAAATTCACACAGCAACATTCAAACACAAAAGAATTACTTGGTTCGGCGTTAAGTTGATTCGCATACGTTCACATAGAGGGAGATTTCACTGGGACCAGATGTTAAGAAGAAAAATAGCTTGGGGTTATAACTTAATATTTCTCACTGTATAACTCTCCTATGTCATTAAGTCCGTTTTATAGAAGAGGACTAGGACATATAAGTAAATAAAGCCAAAAGATAAAATTACCCTCAAAATAATACAAGCTATAAATACAACAATCTCCACTTCATCTCTTATTTCCAGTTAAGTAAGATGTGAACAAATGAACTCCAATATTCAGCTGCACGAAGATGGTTGCCTACATAAAAATATCAATATTTTAACTTTTAAAAAGTGAAATACAAACTTTTTGCATAGACAAAGTGACATTTAAGTAAAAATTAATTGTTGACCTCATTTTTAGTCAATCATTCCCTATAGCTTATGTCCAGTCTCATCTGGACGTAGGACTCAATCCTGATGTCTATCTTATTCTTATGAGTCTGTCGCGGGTTTGTTCGGTTGGGGCTTGCCTTTGTCTCTAATTTACTGCTCTTGGTGTCATGGACTCCAACCTTTTTTACCTTGATCAATTCCTCAATTAGACTGCAGAGGTGGTTAAATTCCTCTATGTTGTGATCATGGTTTCGATGATAAGAACAACCTTTCATCTTAAAAAGCAAGTCTCGAATGCTCGCAATATTTTACAGGTTCTTGGAAATTTAATAGTAATGCCTATGGGCTCCTACGAGGCTTTTGGGCACCAATGAATTGTGTTTTAAATATCCTCTCACCTCAGCCTTCAATCTCATGAAAAATAGTTGACATTTTAGTTTATCATTCGCCCTTAATAGACCCAGTGGATTTGAATGAGGCGACGTGGTCGAATGGGTTTGATTTGATGATCATCATCAATAAGACTCCGTGGATGGTATCTCGAAGTGCTCAGGCCCTTCGACTTCAGATATCTACCTAGAGAAAGTAACCTCAAATTAGCATGGATAGAAAGTCACAACTCTCCTATCGTAGTTAGATGGGGTCGAACCCACGTTGTCCAGACAACATGAATCATCTTTCTCTATTGGGGTAGGCGAGGGAGTGTCTGTTCTAACGCATCCGAGAATCTTTACTCGGTCATTCACATTCGATATACTCATACTCAGTCATTCGTACTCAGTTGCTCGCACTTGAAAGGCTCGCGTCCGAGTTGATGAACCTTGGCAAGGAGAATGCCAGTATATATATATATACACACATTCATAATTTAAATGTGAATTCTAATTTTTTAGTAAAAAATTCATCACTTATATTTATGTATGTAACAACTATAATTTTATATTTATATATATACCACATCAAAATTACAAAAATGACTAATTTTTGAAAGATGAAATACACCTTTTTATACTAAGATTTATGACATTAAATTGTTATAAATATATTTTTTTTAAAAAAAAACTCATGAATAGCTGTTGACAAACTTCAGATGTTAGATATGTCAAGTAAATTTGTATTTCAAATTAATGTTAACCATTAACTATTTTTCAACCAAGGGGAGAAATGTTAAGTCGGACATTGTGGGTGCAGATTTCAAAAAAAATTTCCATACAGAATGCGGACGCAGCTCTGCCTACAGACTTCAGTAATATGTCGTCACATGTGCTATATCGGGTCCACCTCATAAAGTATTTAAAAAATGAATTTTTTCTTTACGAGGGTTATTGAAGTAGAATCGCTGAGATTATTGGAGCAGTTCACCGTGCGGTTTTATTGAGGGTTATTGGGGGGTTATTACGGCTTATTTGGAGTTAATACCCTAATAACACTGAAATAATACCCTAATAACCCCGAAATAACATTAAATTTGGTAGATTTGAACTAAGACATCAACTTCAAGAATATGCTAACATAACATATTTTTGAAGTTGATGATTCAGTTCAAATCTATCAAATTCGGTGTTATTTCGGGGTTAATAGGGTATTAACTCCAATAACGCCACAACAACCCCCAATAATCTCTGCAGTTTCACTTCAATAACCTCTTGCAATAACCCTCACAAATAACCCCCAATAACTTTTGTGGTTCCACTTCAATAACCTACTGTAATAACCCCCGCAATAACCCCTCAATAACCATATCGGTTCCACTTCAATAACCCCCGTAATATATATATATATATATATATATATATATATATATATATATATATATATATATATATATATATATATATATATATATATATATATATATTATATTAGAACACGTGGCGGTATATTACTGAAGTCCGCACGCAGAGCTGTGTCCACGCTCCGTATGGAGAAATTTTCGCAGATTTGGTGGTATTGTGGTAGTATTCTCATAATATCACCACAATACTACCATAATACGACCAATCCACACTACATTATCCGTACGTAATATTTCTTCGCTCAAAGAAGTCTCATCTGTCCACATTATATGTTATCTTACAAAAAAAAAAAAAAAAAAAAAAAAAAATCAATAGGTCCCAATCATAAATGAAAAGAACAATATTTAAGAACCTCATTTAAAGCACATAGAGTTTTCCATAATCTAAAGCAAAGCTCTGGACAAGTTGAGGAGCTCAATCTGAGTCTTTTTTAATTGCACTTTGATTATTCTTTGCAAATTGCCACTGTTATTCGGTTGCCATCATAATTGTCAACAAATTTAGATTTAGTATATCCAAATCTTTTGGACTCTCTATTTAATAGATTTCCAGCTGTTGGATATATTTATATATACATTAATCAATGTGGAGACATCAAGAAGGAAAAGGGGTTTTAAAAATTGCAATTTCCTTACTTGATGGGGACTTTGTTCTATACAATTTTATCATATAGAAAAGAACTAAATTTTGCACTAGAGTGTAAACAAGTCGAGTCAGAGCTCACACAGCTCTCGACTTGAGCTTGAGCTTGATTATTTAATTGAGTTCGAGCTCGATCTCAAGCTTAATTCTACGAATATGAGCTAACTTGTAAAGCTTGAAAGAGAGTAAAAAGTATTAGTTTAAACTAATGTTATAATTAAGTGACAAATAGAATGAAAATTTAGGAGATAATTAATGAATAATTATTTAATATAAAATGTAAAATATCAGTTTTAAAATATGTTTAATAATTCAAATAAAAACTCCTAAATTTTTATATAATTAAGTATATTTTTTATTAATTATTTTTTAAACAAGCCGGCTCACTACTTAACCAGTCCAGCCAGGGCTGGATTTAAATTAAAATATTATTTATTAACTATACATAAGTTTTAAATTAACATAATTCAAATATTAACATATAAATAACTAAATTTGATGCACATTATTAATGCAATGCATGCATGCATACAACAACAACAACAACAACAACAATAGTGTTATCCACCTAAGTGTGGTCGGCTACATGAATTCTTTTTCTATATTTTGTCCTATTGAGTGTCATATTTTAATTTAATTCTAATAGTTTAAGATTATTTTTTGTACAATGAGCCTAGATTTTTTTAGGTCTACCTCCGCCTTTCTTAACTTAAATCAAATCTAAAACATTTACTCTCTTAACTGAATCATCAGATGGTGTACGTTTAATGTGACCAAACCATCTAAGACGATTCTCTCTAATCTTGTCTACCACTGGAGCTACACCAATCTTTCACGGATTGTTTTGTTTCACATTTTATCTCTAAGTGTCAAATTGTTTTGTTTCACATTTTATCTCTAAGTGTCAAGCCACTCATCCCCCAAAGCCTTCACATCTCAGCAACAATTAATGTTATTTTGTGCCTCTATTTTAAAGGCCACTATTCTACACCATAAAGCATTACAAGTCTCGCCACCATCTTATAAATCTTCTTTTTTAAACTCAAGCGGTACTTTTCTATTACACAATAGGCCTGATGCATTCCTCCGCTTCAACCAACTAGCCTAATTTCTACTAATAACATTCCCATCTATATCACCATCACTTTAAACAAATAGACCAAATTATCTAAACGATTTACGCTTTTAAAGATTTTTTTAATTATTACTCTGCTGTTAGAGCTACTACTACTTAAATTACATTAAATGTATTTAATTTTAGATCTAATCAAACGAATTCCTTTAGACAATAGAATGTATATACACCCATATAAAAAATAGTTAATGATACATTCCTTTAGAATAGTCCTTAAAAATAATTTGGGAAATTTGCATACATACCTCACAATTCTTATGCATTTATATACCTAATACAAAAAAATATGCATAAAATGTATATTTTCATTTTTTTTTTTTTTTTTTGAAAAAGTAATAGTGCTTTTAATGTGATATTACATATTTGAGGGTTATGCATTTAAATATAAAAGTATAGATCCTAGACATGTAAATACATAAAAATAATGTGTTATGTATGTCAATGTTCCAATTAAAATATAATGGTAAGTAATAAGGTGCCTTTCAAAAAGTGAGAGCCACTTGATGAGGAGATGATTTTTCATACTAAAGCATGCAAGTACTTTGATACAACACATCCAATAGTTGCTTTAAAATAGACTTGTGTGTTTAAGATTTCACACCATTTAATCAACCACCTCATCATATTTATGCTAGTTGGCAATAAAATGTCTTATAATCTCCTTTAGATGTGTATGGCATCCTCTTATGTATATATTTTTATGCTCTTTATTACTTATTCATATAATCAAAAGAAAAAAATTTATAGTACACTTAATGAGAAAAAAAGAGTGTACTTAAATATGATACATCAAAAGAGTATAGCTTACAGATGAAATCAATGGTTTCATAAAAGAAAAATTATTGCATCAGGAGTCATGATACAGTTTTGCATCAGGACTCCAATCAGGGTCTGTCGTGTAAATGCAGACCCACCCATGTATTAAATTGTGGGCTTGCTTGCACATGTGGCAGACTCTGATTGCAGTCTTAATGCTAAACTGCATCAGGCCTCCTGATGCTATAATTTCTCCTCATAAAAATTGGTGATTTTATAGTTTATGGCATATTATTAAGTTAGAACATAATAGGAAAGCTATCTCACCCATAGTGCATGGAATTATGAAAAATTAGCATAGGTTTCCAAATAACATACGATACAATTCATTGTAAAATACTCCTAGCCCTCGTGTCAATCAATTCAATTGTTCAAATCTTTAAGACCTCAACACCACTAGAACAGATAAACCAAGCATCACTCGAGATAATCAGAGAAAAAAAAAAGAAGAAGATATATCTCCATATTAGGTAAGTCTAACCCTAACCAAAGTCCTAATCATAGTATCTGTCCTAAAAAATATAATGCAAAGACTAACAATCATATACAAAATATTGTTTCCTATATAAACATAACATAACCATCACATTATTTGAAAGTAGAAAATAGAATCCTATCAAGACAAATGGTATGAACACACCAAGCTAAGAGTCAACTAATCACTACACTTGGTTTAAGTGATTACAAATAATATCACCAAAATATGCATTAGAATTTTTTATCATCATATTCATGTTTTTAGTCCAATCCTATTTATTGTTCTTTCTCTATCAAGGTTTAGCAACCACTTAATAGGTCAACAGAAACAAGTTTTTTTCCATGGCAACAGATTTGCACAGGTCTTTTTCATGGCAACAAATTTGCAGTTATATGTAAACCTCAGTCTAATAGTCACACCCTATTGACGCCTCTCTCATCTTACCAAAATGCTTGAAGAAATAAAGTAAACAAGTGCAATTAATATTTACTATCAACAACTACATTAATATCTCTCAAATCATAAATATTTCAATTAAATTGATTCAAGCATAACATAATACATGTAACTAATGTTATGTATATGATCATTTCATCAGATATAACACAACACAACAAACTAACATTACCTAATGATGCTTATAATGAAAGTCTAAAACATTCAATAACAGAGAAGAAAAATACAAGAGACCCTAAATTCTACATCATCCGTCCAGATATTATAGCCAATAAAAATATATACACTGGAATAATATCAATAGAGTACCACCCATGAATACCATGCAAATGTGAGAGCGAGAGAGAAAGATCGATAAAAAAAAAAGAAAATTTAAGAGAAAAACCATAAAATGAAAACCTACAGATGCAGGTACTCTGGGTTGAAGGCGAGGGCCTCTCGGTATATAAGTTCTCTCATCTGTTCTTCAGATAGTGCATGCTGCTCAAAGTCGAAGCTGAAGGGTGCCATGCAGATAGGCTCATCACTGATATCATGTAATGATGCAAGATATGGGTGGGCAAGGGCTTCTTCCACTGCAGGGAGAAAGGGTATTGAAATAAATTTATTTCATAATTTTGAACAAAGTTAAAGACCCACATAAACCCATTGCTATCTCAGCTTGTGCCCAAATAATAAAATGTAAATAATTTCAACAAAATTTTAAGAAGTAAAACATTCAGCTCAGTTCATTTCAGTTCAGTCCAACAATTTTTTCTTTTAATTTCAGCCTAATCTTTAATCAGCTTTATTTATGGATTCAATATAAAGTTCAGCATAAAATAATAAAATTAACTATATTTTGCAGAAAAAATTCCTGATGTGCCCAATGACTGCCAACATACATAAATGAGTTTCAATCCAAAACTGACCTTACTGTAAAATAATGAATAATTTGCCAATCCCTTCCTCTGGCAGGGCAGGTGATAGCCCAAAATTATACACCCTTACTGGCAAACTCGCAATAGGAATCCGATGAAGCAATTTGAATCCAATTAACAGTCAAAGCATTATTCTAATAAATCTATTCCTCTTATAAGTCGATACCAAAAATCTCAGCATTCCCATCAGTGATGTCAAGTACCAAGGGAGACTGTTTACATGTGAAGATAAATCATGCTAGAGAAGCTTTGCTTAAGAGTACTGTAAGGTTCTAAACACTACAGCAAACTCAGACCCATGCAAGCGGATACCAGATCTCTGCAGCACTTGTCATCACTGTGGTTGTCATAGCATAAATATTTGCATTTTATGAAATTCCAGCCTAATAAATGTTCATTATTGATTGCCTTGTTTCTTATGTTTTTATAGAAGGTAAAAAGGGAAATAAATTTTATTGCCTACCATAAATTTAGACTAGGAGAAAAACCTGAAAACAGAGAATAAACTCACCAGTAATTCTTTTTCTAGGATCGAACGTCAACATCTTTTCAACAAGATCAATGGCTAATGGATGAACATGCGGAAACTTCTCAGGAAATGACTGCCCCATGTGACGAGGAAGTTGGTTGATGTATCTTCTTGCATTTTCATTAATATATCCCAAATCAGCTTCATCAGGAGTGCCTATGAGCTGCATAGTAATACCATGAGTTCCTAAAAGTAGCCATGCAAGTTTATAAGCAAAAAAATTATTTGAAAATTCAGCATCAGAAATATGTTCAGCAGCTTAAAAGTAGTTCAGCAAAAGCATGGAGATAAATTCAAGCCACCAAGTAGCAAATAAATTCTAGAACATCAATATGTACAAATATCTAGTATGTAACAATTAGTGACACAGCAGAATAAACTATGTTAGAAACTCAAAATTTTCTTCATCAAGCAACTGTATAGTAGTTCAACAGAGTCAAAAGTATGTACCACTTCTCTTTAAAGACTTGGCACAATATTTTTTGAGCAACTATATTTATAACGTGTGACTAAGCATTGACATTCTAACACAACTCCTGATTCAGAAAATCATTTAATTTCCTTCCAATGACAATATGGAGAAGTGAAGATTCTTGGTCATAGAAGTATGGCAACAATAGTTAAAGGTAATCAATAACAAACTTATCAACATAATTAAAAAAATGAGCATTAAAAACTATATCTCAAAAAGAGTTCGTCTCTCTTAAGGAGACAAATAATCCATTGAATAATGATTTCATTTCCTTTATTTTTATTTTAAATTTAGTAGTATCTAAATGAAAAATAGAATCTTATCATATTTATATGATCTATTCACGCATATATTTCATTTCTTTGAATTTATTAGAATCATAGAAGGCAGGAATTTTGATGCTAATTTCCTATTAGATTTTAATCATTTTTTATTTGTGTGATTAAAATTTTAAAATAAAATAAACATTATATTAATTAAATGGCATACTATTATTATATTTATTTGATAATACAATATTATTTATATTATATTATAGCATTACAAACTTTTATATAATATTACATGACTATATTATTCTATTAAAATATTATTATAATTATGGTAAGTATTATGTAAGAGTATGTATATTACTAATAGATGATCATATAATATTTGTTTATTATAAGTTAAAGAACTGTGCAAACAAATTCTATTAAGAAAAAAAAAAGTCAAAATAGTACCCTAACTCTTCATAGGGGGTCTCTTTAGCCCCAAGGTTTATAAAGTGTCGGTATGACTTAATTCTTTCTTTTGAATAAGGCATTCAAATAATCTCTTGATTTGGTACTATAGCTTTTCCCAGTAATGCTCGAGCTCTTCTTCAAAGAAAAGGTTTGATCTGTGCTTTGTAGAAACATAAAATACTTAATAGTGAAATATAAAATAATAGTGCTAATAATAGTAATACTATATGTATGCATATAATGATAAAAATAATATTAATTATAGCATTGAAAATTAATTAATGTTAGGGGGATTTACATATATACCACACAATTCTTATGTATTTACATAATGAACACTAAAACTTTGATATCATGCATAACACAAAAATATCAATATAACTAACTCCTAAAAAGTGAAATACATCTCTCATGCATATATTTTGATGCAATTATGACACTAAAGTGCTTTAAATGCAAATAGCAAACATTGAGTGTTAGATATATAATACATAAGATTTGTGTCGTATGTATGTAAATCTTCCTTAATATTAATGAATAACTAAATATTTCCTTTCTCATTAAATATTAAAAATTAAATTAAAATTAATTTCAGTTTCCTAATTTTACATATTATAAGATTCATTATATATAATTATTAAGATTACATTAAATAAAAATCGTAAAACTATTTATAACAACTATTTATAACATAATACCAGACAGGTATTATAATACTATATCAATTATTTATATAATATTAAATATGAAGATAAAACATTAATTTTACAGATATGAAAATTCGAAAGCCCATTCAACAGGTAACTTTGCTCCTTGCAGTAAAAAATAAAATGAGCTCCTTCAGTTAAAAAATGTATTTTAATACTCAACTTTAAAAAAGTGCCCGAGTTTATCTTACCTCCATGAGTAGACGCAGCTGATGCACGTGATCTCTCCCTGGAAATAACGGCTTCCGGTCAATTAGTTCCATAAATATGCACCCAACTGACCATACATCAATTGCTGCAGTATACTCTGACGAATTCAACAAAAGTTCAGGTGCACGGTACCATCTTGTAACAACATATTCTGTCATAAAATCAGTTTCTGAAGTAGTACGAGCAAGCCCAAAATCACATATCTTCAAATCACAATTAGCATTCAATAAGAGGTTGCTAGGCTTCAAATCCCTGTGAAGAACATTTGCTGAATGTACATATTTCAGGCCACGAAGAAGCTGATACAAGAAATACTGCAGCGATGGAAGAAACAGAAAAATGTTTGATTTAGCCATGCATATTGTGCAAAATAGAAGCTACGGAAATAGCAAAGAATGGCAAGCAAAAGAAATGAAATCCAATTTTTAAGTTTTTTTTTTTTGAAGTTTAATTAAAATCATGATATCATCTTTCTTACACATATATGTGCCTTTTATACTAGACCATACAGAGAAATGAAATTGTCAGCATGTAAGAAGCACATCACAGTTAAAGTGGTTTAGAGTCAGCAGCTTCCTTTCATAGTGAACCAAGAAAAAGGGTAAATTTGTAGTTGATTCAAAGAAAGATTAATATTAATGTACATGACCCAATTTCCTCACAAGCCTGAGAATAATTTAAAAAATTCTACCAATACCGAAGGTGGCGACTCTGTTGCATTAAATATGCAAAACTAATCCAAAATCAAATGTGAGAGGGTGTGAAACTCTAAATAACCAGTGAATAAAAAAAACACCTAGTGAACGAGCTTTCTAACGAAGAGCACGAATAACACAGATAATGCTGGATTGAAAGAGATGGATTCTTCTCCAACGAAACAGACTTGGTATAGCCACATTATCTGTTCAGGTAATTCCTCAACAAATCTGTTCAGCCATTTATCTATGGTGAGCTCTTCAGCATGGTCTTAAGATTTTTGGCAGAAACCCATTATGAGCTCAATTGACAACCGTGTTCGTCCGTTGACTTTAGGATGGCATGCACCGTTCATTTCTATGGCGGTGTCAAATTTTCTGCCCAGCACACAACAAAAATTACTCACAAACTTAGTGATCAGAGATTATAGTTTTGGAGAAACTGTGTGATCAAATAATTTTCTGATAAATCAAATTGGTAATGTTGATTGCTTCAAAATTTTCCGGGCATCTTCCAAATTTTGTCAACAATAACAAAAACATAATTAATCCTCCGCTGTTAATGATAAGCCCAACACAAAATTCATACTAACAATCTCCCAAATATTATATGGTATGGGTAATAAATATAAAGACTCGTGTTTTCATTTTCCACTTAAGAAACTAAAATATGATGAAATAATTCACAAATTTAGAGATGCTACTGTTCAATCAAAGCCAGCAGAATCAATTCTCAGCAATTATTATATTTTATCATGATAGGTGTGGTATGGGCAACCAGACTGCCCGCATGTAAGTCTAGAATGAGTAATTCATGCAATGAAGTCTTCCAGATGCAAAGATGATTTCCCTTAAACAAGAACCCTGACTCAATATTAAAAGGTTTCAAAACCAGCAAGTCATTGGCATTGTTTTGAGATGTCGAGAAAATCAATGTCAGCTTCATACAAGTCTTGGAGAATGCTGACACCAAAAAAATTAGTTTATCACATAAATTCTCTCTATATCTCAGAGTGTTGATGGCCCAATTCAAGTGTTTGGCATGTTGTTTGAAGTGGCATGTGAATTTCAATCCCACGTGCATGTGAGACGTTCTTGTGAGAGTTGGACCACTTAAGAGCTTGATGATCATTGTCAAAAGAATTCCTGCTGTATTAAATAATATTCCCGATTTTGTACATCTCTCACTATAGCATATTCATGCTCGTCAGTTGTCCGAGTTTGTCTCCCGTCATTGAGCTTCTAATAAATTAATAGATAGGCATTCCTTCACGTGTTTGCAGTTTTCATAAAAGGAAATCTCTTCAGCAAATTCAAAAAGAAAGCCATTATATACATGTAAAAAGCATTGGCTACAAGGAATATTACCAATGACCAAGTGACTATGTTTTAGTTCTGCGTAGCACTCAATACCCAAGATAGTGGGTAACAACGATGTCTGGGAATGTTCATGTTTTTTATGGGTGGTTCGGTTTGCTGCAAAAGGAGCGTGTTGCATTCCTTTTGTAAGTGTTTAAAAAATCTGATTGTTTGGTTAGATGAATTTTACATTTTGTGTAAAATTATAATGCATTTGGAATTTATTCTCTTAGTTCATTTTTAATGCATTTATAATTCATTGGATATGGACAAATTACAAATATGCAGTTTTGTGTAAAATTTTTCTCATCTTAGTCGGTCATCGTTGACCGTCAGGTGCCACATGCAGCCTATAGTCTGCAGCCCGTCACCCACCACCTGCCACCAGCCAGATATTTTATATTGATTTTGTTTTCTTCAAACCAAATAAGAAAATATGAAGTCATGTATCTATTTTACAGTGAACCAAACAATTTCAAAATATTACAAATAAATTACATTATTTTTACACTACATTCTTTTTTCAACAAACCAAACAGATATAAGAGAATTTTCATCTCACAAAGCATAACCATTATCCTTTCCCCAATGAATAACATACGCGCAAATTGCCAAGGTTGGCAAAAGATATGACATGCATCCTTATCAATAAAATCACAATGAATTTTATCTTAGCAGAGTTTTTCAATGAAAAGCAGCACGCGATGGACAATGTTTACTTTTGTTTCACTGCCCTTTTTAATAAACCAATTTTGTACAGGCATGAGTGACCTTCCGTCTATAAATTGAGTGCATGGACTAAAAGCCTTGCAAACTAAATGTTTGCATCTAATGATACACACAATCACACTACAAACTTTTTTAAGCACAACAAGTGGGTAGGAAAAAGTTAATGACATTAAGTTGGTACTTGTAATTTAGCTTGAATGTGAATGTTGTTTAGTATGGCGAGCACACCATGACTTATTACAAGTCCCCGCCTCTATTTCCTCATTACTTTTTATCCATAGAGCTTCGGAACTGGAGAGGTGCCAAGAAAATTTTTGGAAGCCTAAACTAGTGGAATATTAAGCAACCCATCATGCAAAGATCATTGTTGGGTTGATGTTACTCTGAGGACACTCAATGAATGGCCCGGTACAACAACCCGATGATCTCATTCAAGAAGGGTCTACTCTTGTTATAGCTCAATAGTTGCAGCATTCCCATTCAAAAAGATCATTTACACATACAATAATAGGGAATCAATCTGCCGCTCGATTGTAATAACAACTCCCCACGATGCTTAAATGGTGAGATCTTTGTATGTGTTGCTTGACCAACTGCTACAACCATTGCACGATTACTTAAAGCTTTAATGCCAACTTAATGTAAGAAGACTGATAGAAAAGATGAAGCTAGATGAAATGAGATGGATTTTTCTCCAACGGAACATCCATAATTGTTAATTCTGCTCAAAAACAAAGAGCACACAATTTTAAGAATACCAGCTCCCAGCCACCTCCTCCCTATCTCTTATGAAAAGCAAGAATAACTCTTGCTACAATAGAAATTGGCAACCAACTTCAAGAGAAAATAATATAATAAGCAAAATAGTGGAACCACCTAAAAAATAAAGTAGAAAATAAAAGAAATTTGTAAAAATAGAAGTGACAGATTAATTAAGCCAATGTATTAGTTACAGCTATTGCATCACTTCCTATTAAACACATTGAAAAATAATATATTTCCAGTAAATCAAAATGTAGTATCGGTAAAAAGAGAATAAAAACAACAGCTAAATGCTCTCTCCTTCCCAAGTTATTTTGCATCTAGTAGTTTAGATATGTTTGGTTACCTGCAGCAATGTCACCAGCTACTGTAAAAGGAGAGGAAAAAAAACCAGCAATCCTGGTTATTAGGACCAAACAACAACGGGGGGCTAAAGGCCAGGAGGGTATAAAGGATAGAAAATTTTGGAAAGACAACGAAGCATTTTCCATTACTAAAAAAACCAAAATTCAAAGTGGGGGCTACTAGTACTTTTGCTATAAAACCTTAGTTCTGCCTTTTCCATTAGCTTCAGCTATTGGAGTAGTTATCTATTCTAAGTGGTCCTACTGCATCAATTGGTAATGGTGCATGGGTTAAAATTCCTAGGGGCATAATTACACATCTAGCGTAGTAGGAATGACATTAGATTATATATAAGATAGGTAGCTATCAAAACTCCTATAAGTCTACAATTGATTATGGACCTGCATTCAAACATGATGGAAAACATGGTAATTAGCGTTATAATGCCTCCATAGATTTGAAGTGATTAGACCTTTTCCTTAGTAGCAACTTCTCCGCTAGTCCAAGGATTTCGAGTCATTGGTTCTACTAAATGGTCCTACATCATATTGTCTTGTATTATGTTGAACATACTATTGTGCTTTATTCTCAAGAAAGCTAATGATTGTAATAACACTAATAAAAGATTTGATCAGTCTACTTGCCAGTGTTAAACTATTTGATCAGAACTACAGTGGCACTAATGTATGTTTTTTGAACAACTAAACTTAAAATTATTATAAATTTTATGTAAAACTAGTGACATTATAATCATCATTTAATACATATGATAAACTAATTTCTAGTAATTAGTAAAAATAAATTAGAATAAATTTTATCATGAATTCATCAATAAGCAATCATCCTAATTAAGTGTTAATTAATACAATCAATCTAGCTAATTTACTGCCCTAAAATAAGTAGCATTCAGATTACTTATATTATTTAATTAATTATTTCATGAAAAAATATATAAGGGTATATTTAAGTCATAATTATTTAATTAAACTAATTCAACATTGAAATTATTAATTAATAACCAATTAATTTGATAGTAAATTTTATGAAAAAGTATGAAAGATCATAATAATTTATTATTCAAGTAATTATATATTAACTTGTCAATTTTTCAATTTAAAAAAACACTAATTATGAAGACATTTTAGGCCAATTTATCCAAAATTTATTTAATTAATTTATTAATCAATCAATTTGTGATTCAATAGACTAGTTCACAAAACTAATTGCCTACTTTATCTCTAATTAGCTTAGGCTTGTTTGGGATCAATTTTGGTTTTTATTTTTTTATTTTTGTTTCTTTTGTTTTTAAAAATGTGTTTGTTTAATGTGCTTTTAACATATTTTTATTTTTTTTTTTTTTTCCTAAAAACAAATAAACATATTTATGAAAACACTAAAGACAACTTTTGGGCGTTTTGAGTGTTTTTAAAAACAACCATATCTTAATCAATCATATCAAACATTATTTATTTCAAATCAAAACATTAATAAAACAAAATAAAAAATAAAAATTGAAAAGAAAAATTAAAAGTGATCCCAAATGGTCCATTAATTAATTGTAAAATTATTAGTTAAACTAAGCCAATTTGAGCATATAATTTTAGCTAAATTACAATTAGTTAGTAAGGCGGCAATTTGGTGGTAAGATGTGCAATAAAAAGAAATGCTTTTGAATAATACATATTTTCTAATCCATAATTCATTTCATGCTATACATGAAAATCAACGATGTAGTATTAAGTTTCAAGATACTATAAAATTATATGAGATGGAAGAAAAAAGAGTAGGAGGAGAAATGTCATTTTCCTTCCAAAGGAGAAAAGTTAGAAGTTTATCTCTTTATATATAATATATTAGCATAAGTAAAACATCTCAAGCACGCAACCAAAATAGCCAAAATAATCTATCATCATCACGTAGCGTGAATTTTCCTTTATTTCTTTTTTTATTTTTATTTGATCTACAGTACATGGAAGAAAAAGCAAGGAAAGATTGACCAACAGATGGCCCACTCATTTTTTAAAAGTCTATAAAATACAGCATGCCGTATATTAAATGAATTTATAGCATACACAAAATTCCAATCATTAAAAAACAAATATTATACTAGTTAGACAAAAAAAATCGTGTCGTTTCACTAACTCTCAAAAGGTGACACTTAACAACAATTATGGCCACAAAAATAGTAGAAGAAAAGATTGTTATGGTAAATATATATCTTGTAACACACTGCAAATAAATACTTATTAGATATCACATGTTTATGAATGAAATGTTAAAATATAGAAAGAAAAAAAGTATTTAAGCTACCACGGATGACTAAATGATAGTTACCAACACTCCTAGGTGTGATGGTTTCAGACCACGCAAAAAAGCATTTTTTGTATATCAAATAAATCTTTCATATTAATAAGAAATTGGTAATGTTGAACATAACATCAAAAAAAAAAAAACATTCTTAGATAATGATTTATAACCTGGCAATGTTCCTCAGACAGATTTTGATTTGAGCGAATTATCTGATGGAGATCGGTGTCCATAATCTCATATGCAATGTACACATCATTAAATGATTCCCTCTTGGGAGGTGGTATTATATCCCTGATTGCAACAACCTGCACAAAATGAAATGGGTGCACAATAAATCAGGTTTAGATTGTATACACTAGGGAAATTAAGAAAATAACACCTCTAAACTATTAATGTTTATATATGTGGAATATAATTTGAATAAACATGGTCTACTCCATGTAAAAGACAAGAAAGGAGCCTAACACACAAGCTATAAAGAATGAAAAGATGCAAAGAAATGGAATAAGATAAAATACTATTATAATTATTAGCCTAATTATTCGGCTAATTTCTGCTGCAGTTATTATTAGCTTTTATTTGCTTCCTTTATTTTCCGTTTCCGTATTCATGTATTTCCTAGTTGCTCCAATTTTGAATTTGTCTTTTCTTTTTTTGGGTCTTGTAAAATTTATTTATACCGCTTTTCTATCCTCAAAAGTTAACATGGTATCAAAGCCATGATTCTAACCCTAAGAGCTTCTATCCTAGCCACCGGCCACCTACAGGTCCTTCCCTACAAGAGTTCTGTCACCAGGCAAATAGCATGTTCTCACTGTTGACTTTCCTGCCGCCAGACTCAGCCCTAGCCGCAAACCATTTGCTGGTCCTAGCGCCTCTACCCTGCCGCTAGCCAAACAGCAAACCTCTAACCGCCAAATCTCAGCCGTTGGCCACCTGCTTGGCTTGCTGGCGGTAGTTTCCAGCCACTGGATCCCTTCAACCGGCCTGACCTTTCAACTGTCTGCCTGTTTTTTCTCGGCTGGTGTTTCCAGTGCTCTTCCCAAGCTGCTAGGTTCTTCCTGTGTCTAGTCTTCGGGATCTTCTTATGTCTCGGCAATCCAACATCAAATTTAGCCAGTTGGAATCATGACGGATTTTTCCACCGCCGAGCTTTCTCCTCCGGAGGGTCGACATCCATCTCAATTCCTCCGCAGAACAGAGGACTGGAAACCACATGAACTTCCTAATCACCATTTATAAACTGAACATAACTAATTTCCTCAAATAATCCTAAGCCATGTCTTTGTTCGTCAAGGGATGCGGGAAATTCGACTATCTCACATGAATGATTCGTGAACCTCCTAAAACTGACCCAGCATATGAAGTGTGAGAAGTGGATAATTTCATGGTCATGTCGTGGCTGATTAACTCTATGGAGATTGTGATTGGCCATTCGTATATGTTTATTCCTTCTGCCAGCGCCCTATGGATTGCGGTTCGAGACACCTACTCACATGTAGGGAACTTCAGCCAACTTTATGAGATTTCCAAGAAGACTCCTAAGCCGAAATAGGGATCGAGGATAGTGAATCATTACTATAATAATTTGGTGGCCTTATGGATGGAACTTTATCTCTATCATAACTACACGTGAGAAACTCCGACGGATCTTTCCTTTTTCTCGAAAAATTGTAGAAAAATATCACATGTTTCAATCTCTAGCGGGTCTTAATAAAGATCTTGATGAAGTTCAGGGTTGTATCCTTGGTCGGAATCTCCTTCCACTCGTGCTGCATTCATAGAGATTTAAGGCAAAGAGAGTCGGACAATTGTCATGCTCAGCAATTCGACTTCAGTCGAATCATCTGCCTTGGCCACTAATCGTATTTAAAACTCGTCAAATCCTCCTCAAGCCACTGGGTCTACTAGTGATTACTGTCACAAACCCAACCATACTCGAGAAAACTGTTGACACTCCATGTAAAACTGGCATACAAACCTTTAAAAACTTTCACTCCTTCATTTTGACACAATTTAAAACTTCAATTCAAGTTCTTCGAACCGACAATGGTCGTGAATTTTTTAACTCGAGATTAGTTCTTGGTAGCGTCATCCTCCATCATAGCTCGTGTACGGACACTCAAGAAAATTGAGTTGCTAAGAGAAAAAGATGACACCTTCTCGAAGTAGCTTGCTTCATTATGTTTCAATCTAATATCCCGAAAAGATTTTGGAATGATGTCATCCTTAATGCCACTTATCTCATAAATAGAATCCTTAAAAAAATTCATAACTTCATAACTCCATTAGCCATCTTGATGTTATGTTTCCCTACCAATCGGTTCTTCACCACTTTTGAACCCAAAATTTTCGGGTGCTCGACATCTGTTCGGAATAGTACCCCTAATCATAGTAAGCATGGTCCCAGGTTTATAAAATATCTTCCTCGAGATATTTTGCCACCCAGAAAGGCTATCAATGTCTTGATCCTACCACAAATAAACTCTATGTAAATTTCGATGTCAACTTCTTTAAAAGTGTTCGTAACTTCTCTGTCACTGTCTCAAGTGAGGGGGAGCTTGATTTATTGGATACTATTCCTTATTCGACCCCTGTGGATGTCCAACCATTATAATCGAAGAGTTCTCTGTCCCTCTGGATCTACCACCTACCAGACATCCACAACCTCCTCTCATCCTCCCTGTCTATACTCGATGCACTCATGCTCCCACGCTAAAGCCTGCTACCTCTTTACAAAACCTAGAATTCACTCCGTGCGACATTCTCAAGACTAACACCACTCCAAATCAGGAAGTGAGTTTTCCTATTGAGGTATGTAACCAAACAGGCTCTCTTTATTCCATGGAAAAATACATCTTTCCATAGTGTATTGCCGACCTATAAAGAGTTTGCTACTACCCTGATGGATCATCACCTCCCATCCACTATTGAAGCAGCTTTAAATTACCCTTCCTAGAACGCTGCAGTAATGGATAAGATGAATGCCCTGCTGCGGAATCATACATAGGATGTTGTGGATCTTCCTCCGGGTAAGAAAGCAGGGGTGCCACTAGTTTTTAGCGCTAAGTTTAACTCCGATGGATCCTTTGAACGCAATAAGGCACGATTAGTCGCCAAAGACTACTCACAAACATATGGAGTTGATTATAAGGAAACATTTGCTCCGGTTGCTAAATTAAACATCATTTGGGTCCTGTTTTCCCTTGCTGTGAATTTGGATTGGTCATTGCTCCAGCTGGATGTCAAAAATAATTTCTTAAATGGGGATCTAACAGAGAAGGTGTACATGTGCCTCTTTTCAGGCTTTGACTCTACTTTCTCTTGAGGTCGGATCCATCTATGATCGGTAGTCTACCTTAGAATATTGCTCATTCGTGTGGGGAATCTTGTAACATGGAAAAGCAAAAAACGGTCGATTATGGCTCAGAGCAGTGTCGAAGCCAAGTTTTGCTCCATGTCCTTGGGTATCTGTGAAGCTCTTTACTTACGCATAATGCTCCTTGAATTATGTCTTTCGGTCTCTGCTCCTCTCCAGTTGTTCTGTGATAATAAAGCCGTCATTAGCATTGCCCATACTCCGCTTCAGCATGATCGCACTAAGCTTATAGAGATTGACAGACACTTCATTAAAGAGAAGCTCGGTTCATGGGAGATTTGTATTCCATTTGTCTAATCTAATTGCCAATTAACAGATATCTTTACCAAAAATCTTTCTCAACCATTGTTTGACGACTTTAAATCCAAGTTGAACATGATGGACATGTATGCTTCAACTTGAGGGGGAGAATTAGAATTATTAACCTAATTATTAGGGTAATTTCTGCTGCAGTTATTATTAGTTTTTATTTACTTTCTATATTTTTCATTTCCATATTTATGAATTTTCTGGTTAGTCTATTTCTGAATTTGTCTCATTTATTTAGGTCTCGTAATATGTATTTATACCCCTTTTTCCTATCAATGAAAATATGAAGCTCTATCCTCAAAAGGGAACAATTATCAATATGGTTGAAACAAATGCTGGGATATAGCAAATAACCTTGTCACAAGGAACATGTGACTAGAGAGAGAGAGAGAGAGAGAGAGAGAGAGAGAGATGCATATGCATATCTAGTAAACAAATGGATCTATTCTAGCACGCATAAGAAAAAAAATAAGTGATTATACATTCAAACACATGCATAAGAGTCAGATTATATGCATTGTTTGAAGGACATAACTTAACGGTGAATAGTAACAATATTGTAAAATAACTAACAACATAATATATACAATTATCATTTATCCAAATATGAATTGTAATTCAAACCATTTTAAATTTCCAACCAGAGCATTTTAAAATTCCAATCAAATAAGCTAAGGAGTCCTAAATGTCTAAAATATGGCATGGGAAAATGGTAAAGGAAAATCCTACAGAAATACCCATATTTGATTAATCCCAAGTCCAAAAATAAAGGTTTTCGTAAAGAACAGCTCAGCCTTCACTCTACAGGATAATACACAGCAACTTTGTCTAGCTGAACATAGGACAGCCCTTACTGTGCATCTCTTCTAGGATCCGTAAAAACCACTAGTTTATTCCACAAGAAGTTGCATACGATTGGAAAGGATCAAATAAGACTGATGGTAAACTCTCAAAATCCTTTTTAAAAAGTGTTCCAGCACCATTTTGATTGCTTCCGTCTTATTTGTTTCCTTCAAATATAATTCAAAGGTACCACCAAAAACATAAAAATACCATACGCAATTGTTACTTTTACTCAATAATTGCATTATTCTTTCAACAATTATGGGTGCTCGGCAAGTTCTGTAACTCTGTCAAATTAACATTTTAGAAAACCTAATCTTGCAAAAATGTGTACAAAAACACTTTTTTCTCTATCAACATAAGCTATTAGAGCTGATTAATTTTACTCGAGCATATTATTTCCTCGGATCTATGAAATAACATCTTAAATATAGGTTCAAAAAAAAAAAAAAATCAGGAATGACCTAGAAGAATTAAAATGAATAATAACCCTTGAACAAAAAATTTTTATAGGAGGGGATTTAAATGGACAAGTTGGTAGAGTGGTGGAAGATTTTAGAAATATTCATGGTGGTCACGATTTTGAAGTAATGAAGGAGCTAGAGACTAATTAAATTTTATTTAGCATATAATTTTATTATCGCTAATACTTTATTTAAGGAAATAGATGAACATCTATACTAGTTATAAGAATGGAAATAATAAACTACAAATTGATTATTTTTTTATGAGCAAAAGAGATTGTCGAGAGTGTACAGATTATGAGGTCATTCCAAGTAAAAATATAAGTACTTAATATCTATTATTAGTTCTAGATTTTAAGATAAAGAATACAAGAAAACATTGTCATAAAATTAGATGAGGGCACATAAAAGACACATAAAATTATTTTTATGAGTATACTTTAATATTTCAAGATTTATAAAAATATTTTCTTTTAATTCTCCAAGTACATATTTTCTTACTTCTTTTATTGTTTGTTACTTTAACAAAGAACAAAACATAAAAATTTGTGTTATAAAAATTGGTTTGAATATAAAAGCATTAGATTTGGGAAAATTATAAGATGGGCTTGAAGGGAGTCTAAAAGAATAATTTTTACGGTAAAAATTCTGTCTTTAGTGATCTTTATAATATATTAGATACTAAAAAGAGTGAAAACATATATATATAACTAGCAAAAAAAAAGAAAATTAAATATTTAATTTAAGTAAAGTATATTAAAGATGAAAACCAAAAAAATGTTTTTCTTAGAGAAAGATATTCAACATAAGTGGGAACTATTTTGATAAACTTTTTAATGAAATTTTTGAAAATACGATCGACCTTAGTGATTGTAATATCATTAATAGTAATAAAATATTTTTTTCATCGTCACATTAGTAAAAAAGAAGTTGAGAAGTATTTACAAAAAACAAGGGTAAAAAATCAGTAAGATTTGATGATATCCCAATTGAAGTGTGGAAATATGTAAGAGATTTGGTGTTTTTTGCCTTACTAAACTCTTTAATATTATTTTATAAACTAAAAAGATGCATGAGAATTAGAGGAACATTATCTTGGTCCCTAATTTTAAGAACAAAAAGAATGCACAAGAGTGTGCAAATTATAGAGAACTAAGTTGATATGTCATACTTTAAAATTATGAGAGAGGGTAATGGAACATAGGTTATGAATTGATACTAAAATTTCTCATAATTAGTTTGGATTTATGCATGGCAAGTCTAGTATGAAAGTTATACATTTATTGAGATGTTTGATGAAGAAGTACTGAGAGAATAAGGAAAATTTAAAGAACTTTTATTGATTTAGAAAAACTTACGATGAGGTTCCAAAAGAAGTCCTTTGGAGGGTTCCAAAAAAGAAAGGTGTTGATATGACTTATAATCAAGTCATTAAAGATATGTATATAATAGCTGTTACTTGTATTCGAACAGAATGAGGATTGACCAAGTATTTTCCTATTTTAGTTGATTACATCAGGGATCGACTTTAAGCCCATATCTTTTTACCATAGTTATGGATGTTCTTACTGGACATTTGCATGGTCTATGCTTTTTGTTGATGATAGTCATCTTGTGAATAATGCTAGAGAAAGAGTTCAAGAAAAGCTTGAATAATAAATATCTACATTGGAGTTTAAAGACCTTCGTTTGAGTAAATCTAAAACTGAATACATGGAATGCAATTTTAGTAGTAGTAGTAGCTCTAGTGACAGAGTTATACCTATGGGTGATCAA
This sequence comes from Papilionanthe hookeriana x Papilionanthe teres, assembly GCA_022702705.1. Taxonomy (NCBI): domain Eukaryota; kingdom Viridiplantae; phylum Streptophyta; class Magnoliopsida; order Asparagales; family Orchidaceae; genus Papilionanthe; species Papilionanthe hookeriana x Papilionanthe teres. Next base: position 48,570,182 of record CM040431.1, read on the forward strand.
ATCATTAAAAGGTGTGATTGTTGTAGATATATCGAGTCTATAGTTTAAAGTGATAGTGATATAGATGGAGATGTTATTAGTAGAATTCAAGTTGGTTGGTTGAAGTCGAGGATGTTGAGCATTGTGGGAGCTCGGTCCACTTCTCCTATTGACAGTTTCGACATCTATGAAAGTTATTTGACTTTGTTATAGCTTTTAAATTTCTTCCTTCCTTGGTCTTGCCTGCTACTCTCCATACTTAGATCTCGCCTACTCTTCCTCCCCTAAAATGATTCCCCTGGTATCGTGATATAAGGATGCCGCCCGATTCTTCTTCATATTGATAAGAGTCCAGGCCTTCAAGTCTTCGTAGATAGAATCGCCTCTCCGGTAATCGAACTGTGGCAGGGAAGAATTTACGAACAGATGCGATCATGGAGGAAGAACGATCAACGAGCAGAGTGAAGTAGTTGCGGGCGGAAACTCCAGCAGAAGCAACAAGTGTTACGAACGGCGAAGGAAACTTGCGGACAGAGAGGAAATCGCAGAGGCTTGCGAGCGGTAGTTTCTCTAGAAGGAGAGGAGAGAGAAAGAGAGAGAGAGCTTTCTTGTAATAAAAGCATCGACTGTGTAATCCTTAAAGCAATAAAATCTTCTACATCTCCATAGACATAGACAACTTGCAGAACCACGTAAATCTGTGTAAATTCCAATTTATCGCTTTATTGTCGTCGTATTTCACAATAATTGATATCAGAGGCAAGGTTCGAATCTGAGAAAAAATAATGGTCGGAGACAAAGTGAAGGTATTGAGAATCGAGGACTACCTCTATAGGAAGAAACTTCATCTTCCGTTATTGGGAAAGAAACCGGAAAAGATGGATGATGCTGAATGAAATTTGTTGGATCGACAAGTTTTGGGGGTTATTCGATTAACTCTGTCGAGATCCGTTGCACACGTCATCAAGGAAATGACAACTACAGATAGTATGGCAACTCTGTCAGGTATAAATGAAAAGCCGTCAACGAATAAAAAATTATACTTAAATGAAAAAGTTATTCAACTTAAAAATGACAGATGGTACGTCTGTTGCACAGCATCTAAATGATTTTAATAGAATCATAAAGTAATTATTGTCTATTGAAATTTAATTTGATGATGAGATATATGCACTGATATTACTGGCTTCATTGCCAAATAGCTGAGAAGCCATGAGGATGGTTGTTAGTAACTCTGCAGATAAATCTAAGCTGAAATAATGATGATATTCGTGATTTAATTTTGGTTGAGGAGGTGCGCAGGAAAGATTCTGGCGAGATCTTAGGTTCGAATTCAATACTGAATGTTGATTTCAGAGGGAGATCACAAGACAGAAACTCAAACAGAGGGAGATCAAAATCAAAGCACAAAGGCAAGAGCAAGTCAAGACTTGGTCAGCAAGCAACCTGCTAGAATTGTGACAAAGTTGGCCACATAAAGAAGAATTGCAAAAATCCTAAGAAGACAAAGTATTTCAATGCTAATGTAGTAATTGAAGAAGTACATGATGCACTACTGCTTGCAATTCACAGCTTTGTTGATGATTTGATACTAGATTTAGAGGCTTCCTTTTATACATCTTCCCACCAGGAGTTAATACGGAATTATGTTGCAAGTGATTTTGGAAGGTATATCTGACTGATGGAGAAGCTTTGAACATGGTAAGGATAGGAGACGTTGACATAACACTCCCTAATAAGAACAAATGGACTTTATAAAAGGTAAGACACATTCCTAAATTGAAAAAACTCTCATTTATGTTGGGCAGCTCGAAGAGTGTGGTTATTCAGTGGTATTCTCATATAACACCTGGAAGGTCACAAAAGGGGCACGGGTACTTGCTCAGAATAAAAAAACTAATACACTATATATGACTACTGATTCAATTAACAGTATTGTTATTACCATAGCAGAGAACACAACAGATTTTTGGCATTGCAGACTTGGCCACATAAGTCAGAAGGGTATGAAAGAACTTCAGTCCAAATGCAAGCTACCTGAACCGAAGTCAGTTGATCTCAACAAGTGTGAGAGTTGCCCTATGGAAAACGGAAGAATGTCAGTTTCTTGAAAGGTGACAGACCGCCAAAGGCATAAGTACTACACACAAATGTGTAGGGATCTTCTCCAGTAGTATCTCTAGGAGGCTCTCGTTGCTATCTCATGTTCATTGATGACCATAGCAGGAGGGTATGGGTTTATTTCTTGAAACATAAATCTGATGTAGTTAATATGTTCAAAACTTGGAACGTCGTGGTTAAGAAATGTTCTAGGTCTTACATTGGTGGTGAGTACATTGATGACGAGTTCAATGAGTATTGTGCAGCTCAGGGTATCAGAATGGAGAAGATCATTCCTAGAACACCACAACAAAAGGGAATTGCATAACATATAAACAGGAGCATAAATGAGAGTGCTAGAAGCACGAGATTGCAAGCCGGACTACCACTATCTTTCTGGGCAGACGCGGTGAGCACTGCAGTTTACTTAATCAACAGGAGATCATCTGTTTCATTAGATTGTGAATTATCTGAAGAGGTTTGGAACAGGAAAGATGTCAAATTTTCTCATCTTAAAACTTTTAGCGGTCTTTCTTATGTTCTTATTAGTCCTGATGCTCATAGCAAACTTGAGGCTAAGTCAACGAAATGTTATTTCATCGGATACGGAGACGGTGTGTTTTGCTATCGTTTATGGGATGAACAGGATCAGAAGATCATAAGAAGCAGGAATATGATTTTTACTGAGAAGATTATGTACAAGAATAAGTCTAGTCCAGTTTCTGAAGTAGCTCATCAGGAATCCGAGTTGGTAAGTTTCGATGACATACTAGAGGTCACAATGCAGGGCAGAGATCTAAGTGATGAGGAGAGTGAGTCTAGTGCACCCATTTCTATTATTCCGCAGTCAGTTTCAGAGCCGTCCACTCCTACAGCTACAATTCACAAGTCAATCAGGACTAGACGCTCCCCTCAGTGTTTCTCACCAACCTTGAACTACATTCTGTTAACAAATGGTAGAGAACCACAGAGTTATGAAGAAACCTTGCAAGATGAAAATTCGAGCAAGAGTTGGTCATGAAAGATGAGATGGATTCACTGCTAAGGAATCAGACATGGGAGCTGACAGAACTTTCACCAAGGAAAAAGGTAGTACACAACAAGTAGGTGTACCGGGTAAAAACTGACCATGATGGTAGTTAGTGAGAGGTACAATGCTAGACTAGTAGTAAAAGGCTTTCAGCAGAAGCAGGACATTGATTACTAATATCTTTTCTCCTGTGGTGAAGCTCGTAACTATCAGGATGATACTGTCTATAGTAGCTACCAAAGGTTTATTTCTTGAGCAATTAAATATGAAGACATTCTTTCTTCATGGAGTCCTTGCAGAAAACATCTACATGCACCAGCCTGAGGAATTTGTAGTACAAGAAAAGAAAGATTCAGTTTGTTGACTGAAGAAGAACGTTTATGGCCTGAAACAAGCTCCTAAACAGCGGTACAAAAAATTTGATAATTTCATGCAAAATGCAGGTTACACCAGATGTCAAACAGATCCTTGTTGTCATGTCAGACACTTTGAAAATTCTTATATTATTCTACTGTTGTATGTGGATGACATGCTTATTGCAGAGGCCAATATTGATGAGATCAATAATTTGAAGAAGCAGATGTCAGAGCAGTTTGCAATGAAGGATTTGGAAGCTACAAAGCAAATTCTTGGCATGATGATTGCCGGAGATAAAATCAAAGGCACATTAAGACTTTCACAGGCTGAGTATGTGAAAAAGGTACTCGATATGTTCAATATGGATAAGGCAATATCAATTGGCACACCTTTGGGCAGCCACTTCAGACTCGACAAGAATCAGTCACCCAAGAAAGAGGATAAACAAAACAACACGAGTAAGGTTCCTTGCGTCTCAGCTACTAATTCACTTATGTAAGCTAAAGTTTGCACGAAGCCGGATATTGCCCATGTAGTGGGAGTTGTGAGCAGATACATGAGTAACTCAAGAAAGAAACATTGGGAAGCAACGAAGTGAATTTTGAGGTACCTAAAAGGATCTTCAGAAATCTGCTTGTCTTTCTCAGGAAAGAGTTTAAGGTAATGGGCTATGTTGATGTTGATCTAGCTGAAGATATTAACAGCAGGAGTACTGCAAGTTATGTTTATACTCTTTGTAGCACTGCAGTATCATGAGACTCTAGCCAACATAAAATAATTTCTTTATCTACTACAGAAGCAGAACATATAACAGTGTCAAATGCTGTAAAAAAGATATGGCTACAAGGCTTCTTGAAAGGATTGGTCAAGATGAATCAAAAGGGCATTCTCCACAGTGATAGTCAGAGCGTCATATTCCTTACCAAAAATCCGACATTTTAATCAAGGACTAAGCACAATCAAATCATGTACTCTTGCATACGATCATTATTAGATGACGGACAAATATTACTTAAGAAAATTAGTGAAAGCAAAAACTCTGTTGATATGTTGACTATAGATGTTACACTTGAGAAACTGACATTGTGTGCAACTTCAATTGGTCTTTTAGGATGAAGACGAGCATTAAGTTGCAGAGGTGAAGGATATCACATTTGGGGAAAAGGTGATGCAGTCAGTGTACCAGTCTCTAAGTGGGAGAATCGTTGAGTGTTGTGGAGCCCAGTCCACTTCTCCTATTGGCAGTTTCGACATCTATGTTTGATTTTGTTATAGCTTTTAAGTTTCTTCCTTCCTTGTCTTGCCCGCTACTCTCCATACTTGGATCCCGCCTATTCTTCTTCCCTTATACGGATTCCCGCCCCTTCCTGTTATCGCGATATAAGGATGCCACCCGACTCTTCTTCATATTGATAGAATCCCGACATCCATGTCTTCGTGGATAGAATCGCCTCTCCTGTAAGCGAACTGTGGCAGGGAAGAATTTTCGAACGGATGTGATCTTGAAAGAAGAACGATCGGCGGGCGGAGTGAAGTTGTTGCGGGCGGAAACTCCAGCAAAAGCTACAGGTGTTACGAAAGACGAAGGAAGCTTGCGGGCATAGAGGAAATAGCATGAGGCTTGCGGGCGGTGGTTTCTCGAGAAGGAGAGGAGAGAGAGAAGGAAAGAGAAAACTTTCTTGTAATAAAAGCATCGACTATGTAACCCTTAAAGCAAAAAAAATCCTCTGCAGCTACGTGAATGTAGGCAACTTGCTGAACAATGTAAATCTGTGTTATGTTTTATGTTTGCGATTTTCTCGTTCCAATTTTTGCTTTATTCTTTTCTTTTTTTACAACAGAGGAATGCATTGGGCCTATTATGTGATAAAAAAGTACCCCTTAGACCGAAAGGAAAATTTTATAAGATGGTTGTGAGACCTGCAATGCTCTATGGCACAGAATGTTATTCTATAAAAGAGAAGCATAAAACAAAGTTAAGTGTTGTTGAGATGAAAATACTTAGGTATAGAAGTGGCTTGACACTTAGAGAAAAAATGCGAAATGAATATATCCATGATAGAGTTGGTGTAGCTCAGTGGCAAACAAGATTAGAGAGTCGTCTTAGATGGTTTGGTCACATTAAATGTCGACTATCGGATGATCCTGTTAGGAGAGTAGATGTTTTAGATTCGACTTATGCTAAGAAAGGCAGAGGTAGACCTAAAAAGACTTGGGCATATTGTATAAAAAATGATCTTAATCTATTAGAATTAAATGAAAATATGACACCCAATAGGATGCAATAGAGAAAAAAGATTCATGTAACCGACCCCACTTAGTGACATCAAGGCTTGTTGTTATTGTTGTTGTTGTAGTGGAAAAAACTTATGATAAGGTTCCAAGAGTACTTTGAGAGTTCTAAAAAAGAATGTTGATATTGCTTATATTTAAGTCATTAAATACACACACAGATATATATATATATATATATATATAATGTGTATTTTTAAAAAAAGAAGCCCTAGGGCCATTTTCATTAATATAAAGGGGTTACAAAAGAAGTAGTATCAGAGGGCCTAATGATGGAGCGCTACTTATAAGAAGAAATGAGCAAAAAACTCAAACAAACAGTATACAAGATAGGACAAAAGTAAAACATGCAACTAAAACTTTCTGAGTTGACGAGGTCGTCGATGCACTTCTCTTCCATGGGTTCTTGTAGCGCGTTCAATAATCAAGTTCTGGAGTGATTCTCCATTACCAGGAGAGACCAAGGTGTCATCTATAAGATTCTCAAGTAGCATAGTACCCCCAGCCTTCCTCTTCTGCTGGGAGGTATACACTTGTCACTGTTCCTCCAAAGAATGAGCCGTCTGATCAAAGGCTGCTGTAGTGATTGGTTCGATACTTGGGATTCTCCTACCTTCGAGCGGGTAGAAGCAATGCGAATCTGATTAGCAGGTAGATCTTACTCGATAGGAGTAGGCTCCTTTTCAGTCGTCGGATTATGAGTGTTTGTTTCTTCCATGTCTTGAGACCACTTCGAGTACACACTACTACATATATATATATATATATATATATATATATATATATATATATATATATATATATATATATATTAGAGTTGTTACTTATGTTCGATTACAATTAGATTACAAGTATTTTCCAATTACAATTAGATTACATCAAAAATCAATTTTAAGCCTATACTTATTTTTTTTAGTTATCGATGTTCTTACTGAACATTTACAGGAGTATGTAACTTAGTGTATGCTTTTTGCTGGTAATCCTTCTTGTAGAGAGAGAATTCAAGAAAATCTTGAATTATGGAGGCCGACTTTAGAGTCAAAGGGCTTTCATTTGATTAGATCTAAAATTGAATATATTGAATGTAATTTTAGTAGTAATAAATCCGGTGGTTGGATTGTAACAATGGGTGATTAATTAATTAAAAAAAGTAAACGTTTTACATATCTCGGATCTATTGTTCAAAGTGATGGTGAGATAAATAGAGATATTATTAGTAGAATGAAACTTGGATTTTTGAAGTAGAGAAATACATCGGCCTATTGTGTGATAGAAAATTATTGCTTAAACATAAAGAAAAATTTTATAAGATGATGGTGAGCTATGTAGTGCTTTATGGCACAGAATGTTGGCATGTAAAAGAGAAACATAAAATTATGTTAAGTTTTATTGAGATGAGAATGCTCAGGCAGATGAGTGACTTTATAATTAGAGACAAAATGTAGAACGAATGTATTTGTGAAAGGGTTGGAGTAGCTCTAGTGGCAGACAAGATTAGAGAGTCGCCTTTTAGATGATTTAATCACATTAAATGATGACCATCTGATGACCCAATTAGGAGAGTAGATGTATTAGATTTGACTTATGTTAAGAAAGGTAGAGGTGGACCTAAAAGTATTTGGGCATGTTCTATAAAAAATTATATTAATTTATTAAAACTAAATGAAAATATGACATTGAATATGACAATGGAGAAAAAGGATTTATGTAGCCAGCCCCACTTGGTGAGATAAAGGCTTGTTGTTGTTGTTTTTGTTGTTGTTGTTGTTGCAGTCCAATGCCTCTGTGCATGTTCATTGTAAAATCAATCTACAAAGTAAAGATGTTAACAAATTGAAAGTACTAGCGGATTTAGATAAGAAAAAAAAACTAGAATTTAGTGATGAAATTTTTGTTCTTATATGTTCTGATTAAGATTGGTTTCCGCATTGCACCTATATAAAACTCCATTAAAAAGTTCACTAGCCATTTCAAATTTCTAGACATACTAATTTTAAAGGATTAGCATGAAATTGCCTCCTAAAGTGCCTATTAGTTATGTTTTTAGCATAAAAAATCTAATGCCCAAGGGAGACAATTTAGATTCGTATGTACTTTCAAAGTAATTCTATAGGAAGAGCTTCCATTCATTGATATCCCTTTAATGTTGCTGTCACATTTTGATACTTCAGAGCAAGTGGAGGCATTCAAAATGAAGATCACATGCATTTTAAGTTACCATGCATATTTGACAAGCTGGAAAGATAAGTTGTCTAAAGATGATTCTACTAGCTGATTACCTTAGCTAAAACTTTCCAGAGATGATCTCCTCAAACTATAGAGGGCTTAATGCAGTAGAGGTCTCATGGGCCAAGTACAAAGAATTAATTAAGCTTGACATTTTACTGCATACAAAAGCAAGAAAATTAGTATCTAGTAAACAATTTTCAAGGTTTTCCATCATTTGTATTTATTTAAGCTAGGCCCTATCTTCTAGTTGGATAATTGCATAAATTTGCTTTTATAATGAAATTTCTTATAATAATAGAAAAACCATGTTCTAAGAAAAAATAAGGTCGTGAGATTATTAGAGATCAGAAACCTAAATTCCATTGGAATTATCAGCCTCTCCATGCTTTCTTCTCCCCTCTCAAATTTTTATCTCCTCTCATCTGATTCCCAAACCCACGCACTTGAATCCCTTCTAATGCCCTCTTCGGGTTTCAAACCTATCTCTCTAAATTCTCATCAAATTTGATTGATTTAAAACTATGCTTCTACATCATTCAATTTACTACAAATTAGCTATTCGAAACTCTGGCAAATTCAACTAATTTTAACTCCATTTCGCTTTGCAAGTGCTGTATAAATGAAGGATCAAATGAGAACAAATGATTCACGTAGTTTGTGTGTGGCTCTAATGGCTGTTAAGTTGCCCTTCTATCATGATATAGCAAAATTCAAGGATAGGTGAATCTCATGACAGATCCACATGGTTGATTGGGTTATTGATGCATGATATTTGATGGTATTAGAACATGTTTCTTCAAAGGGGATCGATGGTTGAAGTGATGAGCACATGCATGAAAGAAATATTAATAATGCACATGAAAGTATTGAATTTGGTTACATCTTAAAATAGTTCAAAATACGTTGATACAAAAATATTAAGTCCATAGACTTAAGTTTTTAAGCTGAAAATGATTTTGACAACTAGTTCATCTAGGCCAACTTTAAACCAATTTAATTCACACCCTCTAACCTACCTAAGATGCATGTTGCTAAGTTAAGGCACTAGTAAAGCTCTCAAAATAGCTCGCCTTATAAAATTAATTTCTATATGACATACGGTATCTCTTCATTTAAGCACCTGATACATTAGGTTATAGTGCCTAGATGCATCAGTTTTAAGCGTTCACCTATTCAAGAATCACACGAAATGGAAGTGTCACAAAAAATGCAGAGTATCCATCCTTGTGAAACCTCAAAAAATGTTACTGAAAAATGAAAGAGTACAATCAACAGTACCAGATGATTCAGCAACAGTCTCCCCTTTCCATAAATACTCTTTTTAGACAAATTTCTGTCAGTTAAATTGAATTTGGCAGGATACGCTCCATGCCGGTCAATCTTCTTAAGTATAGGAGTAAGCCACGAAACTCAAAAACCTTTCTTCAAATAAATAGATAATTTCTTCGCAAAACCATACAAAACCCAGCAGCTTCGTCACATTAAAATCAAATTTGAACAGCATAATCCAATACGAGCTTTCAAGCGGCACATTCTCGCAATAAAGGAAAACACAAGAAATCTCAACTCACGTTTTCATGGTCCATATGCCGTAGCAGCTTAATCTCCCGCAGCGTCCTCTTCGCATCAATCTTATTATCAAAAGCATTCGCAATCTTCTTAATCGCTACCTGCTCCCCTGTCTCTGAATTAAAAGCCGAGCTGAACCAAGAAAACAGCCAAAATTATCAAATCCAAACTTGAGAACAAGCGTCCCAATGCAAAATATATATATCTATATATATAAACTGCACCAGACAATCCCGTATGCTCCCTTCCCGATTGGCATGATGGGGGGCTTATACTTAGATGTAACTTCGAAAACGTTTCCAAAGATGTTGTACTGGATGAACCGACCGCCATAGCTGAGTGTGGCCTGGATGCTCTCCAGCCCCGGCGGCTGCACCAAACCCGCTGCCGCCTGATGCGCGACCGGTGGCCCCGCTTCCGCCATTTCAGCATCCGCCGAGCGGGCCAAAGCGTCCATTCTTCTTCCCCTCTTCACCAGAAAGAATGAACCCTAGATACTGTCAGATAGCGAGAGACGGAGAAAGAAAGCTAAGAGCACTTTCCGTCTTCCTCTCCCCTTTGCCCTCTTCCACCTCTTTGTATCACTCCAAAATTTCAATTGCGCGAGCGGTGAAAATGAACGTAACGGAATAAGCCGCGAATTTATTCACGGTTTTTTTTATTTTTTATTTTGAGAGAAGGTAATATTTATGATTTCAACCATAATATTTTGATAGGAGATTACATTTTTACTAGACGCCGCACGTAGAGTTACGTGCACAGGCCTGTAAAATCACGTCAGGTCGCGCACGTGGCAGAAAAAATAGTATTCAGCCAGAATAACACAGGGAATATTCCTGGTGCTATAATAACACAATAACACATGAATAATACATGAATATCACACAATAACACATGAATAACATGGGGGGAATATTTTTTGTGTTATTCTGTTTTTTTTCCGACACGCGTCACGTGGCGCGGTGTTATTGGACTCGGCACGTAGCTCTACGTGCGGAGTCCTGATGTAAAAATTTTCCCCGTTTAGGACAGCTGCAGTTTATTAAAAAATAGTTGTGAAAAAATTAAAAATAATCTGATGTTCAAAAAAATTGAGGTGATTATTACATTTTTTTTTTATTAAGTCATATCCATAGTCAGGGTTGCTCAGAAAGTGCAGATGTTAACGGCAGTTTTTTGAAAAAACTGTCAAAACGTAGTTAATCCAAACAGACAAAACTACAGTGCAGTGTCACACCGCCACCGCACCGCTAGCCCAAACAAACCCTTAATCACTATACCGTGAATAAATGTGTAATATTCATAGTAAATATTCACGGCGAATATAATTAAAAAACTAACAAATTTTCATGTATCAACTAACTTAGTTGCTCAAGTTCTTGATATTTGATAGCATGATATTATAATTTAGTTATTATAGATTTCACTTGCATCAGTAAAACACCTAAAAAAAATGAAAATTAAATCCAACGCACTGTTAAATTTATCCTTCTTTCGTGACTTTTTCTCGTGTTATGTCTTTCTTACGACATAAATCTGGATCTAATAAATCCGATTGTGACTCGGATTTAAAGGACTTATTCCGCTGTCGGCGAAGTCTATCGATAAATCTTATTTACTCTTATTTGAGCTACATTCAAACACTGCCTTAAGATGATGAGTTTTAAGCCACAAAATAAATTAATACTTTTAATTCAATAAAGAAACAATTACATACTCAAAGCCAGAAACATTAATATTTATAAATTAACAATCCATCGGATTTTGTTGAACTACCGAGTCAACATCAGGGTCATTTTTGACATTTTAGCCAGAATAAATTGGTAAATTTGTAAATAGCAAGTTTCAGAGTACTTCTATGTAATTATCCCTTAAATAAAAGAAAATTATTTAAGTAATAACTGGAGCCCTCCCATCATGTCTTTTTTCCAAGAAAAGCTATGAATTATTAATATATTCTTGAATTGCTCGGTGTCGTCATATAAACATATAGGCGGGAAAGTGCTACACAGTTTCCATAGAACAGTTGTTAGCCTTCATTTCATTGGTCTTTAGTAAGCTAAATATTTTGGAATTGCTAGATAAGATAGCATATGTGATTATATATATAGGAGATAGAAAATGACCATTGGCCTTCCCTAATGCAAACAAAGAAAGGTGTGAAAGAGCCATTGGGGCTATGAGCAATGCACTAAGAAGCTTTCCCCATGAGAGTTCTTATTTTGGAATTTAGTTCAAGGGAGATGTGTCTGTTTTCATGCATTTCATCTAGTAAGATTTAGAGTTTTTGAACTTCTTGTGACCTTGATTGATCTATGTTTTTATAGCACATTTGTGATAATTTAATTTTTAATGAAGAGGTTAATTTTTTTATACAAAAATGTTAACCTATGAATGCTTTTTTTTTTTGACAACCCAAAATTTAAGACATGAATCTTCTCAAGATTATTCATGTTAATTCAATTGTTAGAAGTTTGAGATGCTGGCGATATCATAATCTATGATTTGGAATATTTTGTTCGTTGATTGAAACTATTTCTTACATAAAATATTATGCAATCATAGCAAAGTCACAATATATGATCTGACATTGAAGTGAGGGGTGACATGATGGTTAGATATTTGAACAAAACAAAATGAGATAGAGAAGTTTGAAAGTTTTAAAATCGAGCATTTTGCCCGGAAGGGGAACTAGATAGCTAACCTCATATCCAAGAGTATCTATTTGGGGCAGGGGACACTACAAAAACTGATACGATTAATCATTGAAGAACTAGAAATAATGGAATTGGAAACTGGAAGACTAAAGTGTTGGATGGATCCTTCCATCCAATACCTCAAAACTAGAAATTTTTCAAAAGACGTTGCTAACCGAAGAAGGTTCGAGATCAAAGACACATAATATCCCATGATCGAAATAAAGCTCTTACAAAGATCAATTACTTCATCATTTTTAAGATACATAAAGGAAAATGAGGTGGAGAAATGTCTTCCAAATACCAAAAATCCTCACAATGACATTATGTAAGGAGAATGTCTTCTATTGAACATTTCTTTCCTGCCCCACATGATGTTGCTAGCTCGCTCAATGTCTGATATGTGGTATTTCGTATCAGGATAGAGCTTGAGATACCTTCACTGCAACGAATATCTAGAATCAACCAAATAGTATTTACCTGATGTGAATTGCATGATTAGTATTAAGGGAAAAATGAATTAGAAGAGTAGCTCAGTCTCAAGCGAACCTATGGGTAGATGTGAGAAGTTGTGCTTGTTATTCTGTTTGCAGCTTTGAAAATTCGATTGTCATATGCACTGTCCTCATAACCGACCATGACAAAAGTGAAGCACATGTTAAAGTTGTATACCGCCATGACATTTTGCATCGGAGACACGTGCATCAATGAGTTTTCCATCTATTGCTCCAAGATAATTATAGAAAGATAATGAAGGGTTACATAATTACAATATTTTAATTGAATTGAATGTAATGAATAGGAGAAATTACCTTAAAGTGTTATATATACCGTACATCATATGAAATCTATGTGGGAGTCTGTTCGAATGTAGATCTGTTGGTTTTATGACTTATGAAGAAAAAATTACAAATGCATTCAACCCTACTGAGAAATATCTACAAATCCTTTCGGAGTAGTGTTGAAATCGCTCCATAACTCCTCGCACTGATTCATTATATGATAATATGTAGAGGGATATTTCCAACACTTCTCACGAATTCATTCTGATGAGCCATGAATTCCATAATTTTTGTGTAGTTCCTCTAACAGATATGTGAATATTGTTTGTGTCATTCATAACATATTGTTACATCTCATTGGGTGGCCCGCAAGCAACTACTCAATCCATTTGTCGCCAACATATTAGCATGTCATGCGAGTGGAGTGTTCTATGTACTAGCTATAATATTCATATATCAAGCATATGACAGTTGCAACTCTCATTCCGCTTCTTTCTCTAATTGCATCCATGTATTTTGGTATTGAAGTGACTAACACCTAAGCATTAATAAATTAGCTATAATCTTATAAGATTACAAACAAAATCAACATAAACAAATAACATTACAGAAGTAAATAAATAACATAACAAATACACTCAAGTAAAGCATAATGAGAAATTATAAACAAATAGAATGTCCCACGTGACTGTAAATGAAAAAATCTCTCTCAAATGTTCCTACTCTCATAAAAATATCTTTCCAAATAATTCTTTCTTTCAAGAGAAATCAGAGAGAAAGAAAATATGACGAAAATAGATAAATAATTAAAAAATAATGAGGAGAGCTTTCAAAAGACAGCCTTCATGTGATAGACCAAGAGCGTACGTCCGTGTCGGTGGCCAAATTGGAATTTGTTGGTCACTTTAAAAATATATTTAATTTAATATATATAATTTTGAAAAGTAGTATTTTAATTTGAAAATAAGGGACTCAACTGATCTTATATATACAATAGTTTGAATAAACGAGCACTACACCGCAAGCTATGCATCTATTCCGATGAATAGACACATCGCTTCATAGTGAGACTAAATTAAACAAACTAAAGAAATTTATGACATCTATTTTAGTCTATAGAACATTTATGTTAACCGACAAGTTCCCCTATATAATATAAAGAATTAGATATGTTTTATATTAAGTTAGGTTCATAAAGTTTCTTATAAGGGTAAGCATCTATAGTTAATTACATCTTAGACGATCAAAGTCATCTAAGAAAACTCTCGATTTAGATCATATGTATTGTCTTAATGAATTTCAGCATTTAGGGTTTTCAATGTCATATGTGGAAAATTCAAATGGGAAGAAATCAAATAGGAACAATTATTGTAGAATCCAAAGGAAGAAAGGAAGGGGATGCACAGATCCTGAGAAGAGCCTCGGTAACTTCCCAAACTAGCATATGGTTTGACTTCAATTCGGAATAGATTTTATTAGATGTTTCATCCCGCTACTTTTATTATTTATGGCTTACACTTGCATGTTCCTGCCCATACAAATAGCGTAGGATGATAGGAGGACTTACGTCGTACCGAATGACAACCTCGAAGCCTAAAACGAGTTAGGACTTTACTGTTCAGCATGATTGTGCAAGAGCCTAATGATAAATTGAGGATTTACGTCGTGCTAGATGGACTACCTTAAAGCCCTATGGCTTGTTTTTTAAATTCTAAAGAAAAATTTTTTGTTCTAGACTTGTTTGCTATCTTAAAGATGTCCTTCTGTAGGTCCTCGTTATGCTGCCTGCGGTGTATGCTCCAAGCTCCACGTTGAAGTAACAGTTATAAGGTTTAAGGTTCAAATGGCTTTACTGTGTATGTTTCAATGTTTTAGTTTTGTTGTTGTTGTTGTCGTTTAGATGTTTCGGAGGAAATTTTAATTTAATAAGAGCGACACCAGTTAGGATCCCAAGATTCCCTCATTTTGACATCACTATTTTCTTTTGAATTTACTTAGTCTGAATGAGTTGTTAAGCTCACTTAGACCGGAGAATTCTCGTTAGCAACTGTATGTTACCTCATCTGATGGATCCGCGTAAATCCAAAATGAGTGAATTAAGGGAATTCACTAGGTTTAAAAGTGTATGTTTGATTTTGAAAAAAAAAAGTATTCTTATTGTTTTTGTTTTGGTTTTACATGTAAAGTAAAAAAATGCAGGTAAGAAAATGTGGTAAAGTAAATGAAAGAACTGCAGTGCATAAAATAAAATGCATATTTGGGCTTCTGCTATCGCTACATGGTTAGTATCATAAAGCATAATATAATTTACAGGAAATTTAAGCAAATTGCAGTAAAAGAAAACAGGGAACTCTAGTGTACAAAAGTAGCAAAATGAGTCATAACAAAAATAGGAACAGGCAAAGCAAAACCTGTAGTCACATATGGAAGATCAGGACTATGTATAAGACATTGGTAATGTGTGCTTCCTGACCTTGAGTAAGAACTACCAACCTGACAACCTATAAGGGGTAGTCATAACCTCGATCCAAATGATTAATCGTGGATCTTCATAAGTTTCATGAAAACTTGTCAGTTTCTCATGCAAAAGTTGTTTAAATTTTAGTGTAGAGTTCACTTTAACAAGCAAAAAAAATTTGTTTTATTTTTGTAAACATTTTGTAAACTAAAGTAGTCCACAAGCTTCATTCTAATCCAAGCTAGGACTACTGGCGACCTAAGAGCGTCGGGGGCAACAATCCCACCAAGAGTCGGCGAATAGTATCATCGGTCTTTTTCTCTCCCATCATTGAAGGTCCTTGAGGTAGGAGATACTATTCTAAAATTCCCACATTGTATCCCTTGTTTAGCTCACATTAGCATTATCGTCATCCACCAATACCTCAAACTTATACATATTTGATGATCCATATGTGGAAAAAAATAAATGTTCCCATTTACTCACAAGAATTTGAATACCCTATAGAAGATCAAATTCTTCAGCTTTGATTCAAGTGAGTTAACGGGTCTCGAGGCATAACTTGGTGGGTCCCTAAAGGTTTTAAGGATGATTTTCTTCATTAAAGCATGATAACTTCAATTGTTCTTCAAAACAACTAAAATATCGTAAAAGTGTTCGAGGCTTAACCTAAACTACTTTTAAAAAAGTCTTGGAACCTTTTCGAGTTCTTTTGAACTTATTTTGTTGTTATATCATTCATCCTGAATTAAGTTAAGACTTAGTAATGATGCTTTTAACATGTGATCAATGAACCTTAATGGTTTTAATTATCAAATGAGAGGGTAACTAAGTAATTACTTGATGTTATATTTAAGAATTATGTGGGGGACGCCCTTAAGGCAAATTTGAATTATTAAGAATCTTTGCACTTCATTTGGGTTGGGCTTATAGTGCTTTAAGATTATTTATAATTAGTTATATTTCCTTTTTTAACCCTCATTAAGCAAATTTAGATCAAGCATAGTTCACTACCAAGCCCTTAAGAGCTTATGGGTAAATTTGTAATAATTTAAAAAGTTGAATTAAATGGGACTAAATATGATGAAAAGATTATACCTGTCATTCAATCATCAATTAGGGGTTTTAAATTATTATCTTCCACTACATTAGGATCATCCAATTAATTTAACTCCCAAATTATAATTATTCAAGAAGCTACAAAATCGTTCTTATTGTACAAAAATGATGAATTGGTCTCTAACTCTTAATTCTTTGCATTTCAATCATCTAAAATAATTAACTAGGATTGACATTACCCATTTCCACTTTAGTTTAGCCTAAATTTTCAATTAGAGTTTAAAAGCTCATAAGTATCATTTTACCCCTAAGGCTTTCCACTTCATAATCTTTAAATTCAACTCAAATGATTTTAGATTTTTTCTTGTTACACTACTAATCGTTCGATTAAAACATTAGAGAAGAATTTATATTTTCTATTTATATTTTAATTTTTAGAATTATTTTAATAAAAAATAGATAATTTTCAAGTTAATTCATTTAATCAATCAACACATCTTATCTGCCCTTAAGAAAATATTAGGAGTTTCACCTAGATCAAAAGCCCACTAGGAATATTTTTTGTGATTTTTTTGGGTTTTGTTTAATTATTATAATTATTTGTTACTTTTGGTGGTTAATTAAATAGAAAATATAATTTAAGTTTGAAAATTATTTTTTTATTTTTCTTTATTCCCTCTGAGTTCATATAACTTAGAGAATTAAATTTTATATTTTTGTGATTTTTATTTTATGTACTGTAATTATTCAATGCAAAATTAGAGAAAATAAATTTTAGTCATTTAAAATGCATAACTATATCAAGAAAATTAGGAAAAATATTTTAAGTGGCCCCAAGCGATCAACAAATAATTTGTAACATTTTGGTGTGTTTTTTATTTTCTTAATTTTTATCATTTTTTAATTATTTTAAATTTAAGAAAATAGTGAAAAATAAAACTTTTATCCAAAACTTATTTTGTTTTCTTGGATGCCCCTGATCACAAATATCGCTCCAAACTAATCTTCATAGTTTTCTGAATTATATTGTATTTATTAGAATTATTTTAATGCAAAAATCCCATTTATTTAGAAAAATAGACTTTGATATTAAAGGCAATCCAAATGGGTTTCAAATTTTTACAGAGGCTTACTATATATATTATTTTCAATGTGGATCAAATTTTATGATTATTTTAGTTATATTTTATTTTCTTAATTATTTTATCATTTTTAGTGATTTAAATACATGAAGTTTTACCTTTTATTATTTAAACTTCATTTATATTTTTCCTAATTTCTCTTATCACAGTGAACCTACCACAACAAGTCTTGTATTTTTCGATTTATATTTTAATTTTTCTAAATATTTTAAATAATACAAATGTGATTTTCATGGAAAATTAGGGCTTTCAATGTTAGAGGTGTTCTCTGACTTCAGAATAATCAGAGAACATCTTTAAGCACATGAGGAACAAACCCTCCAAATTTCATACTATAGTGATTAATATTTAATTATTTATAGTTAAAATAGTATATAGAGTATTTAATTAATTAAAAAATATAAAATAAATATTTTTTATTTTTAGTCCACATTATTCTCTTGTATTCACTGAGCATAAGAGTGTTTTTTTTTAATGAATTTTCCTATACCAAGTTATGATTTTCTAAAGCTTTTGAATTGTTTTTAATAAAAAATGCTCTAATTTCCTACTTATCCACGTGGCGCCCACGTCAACCTCGACAGCTCTGAACTGCTACGTGTCTTCCCGTGATTGGGTGCGCTTTACACGTATGCTTGCCACGCGGCCCACAATTCACGTTCTGTAGCCTCGTCCGGTGTGATCTGATTCGTCTGTTCGATACGTGTGTGATCCAACGGCTCCTGGTCTTCATCCCCATCTGGTGTAACTTGAGAACCGTCCATACTAAGACCTAAGATCTCACTTGATAATCAACCAAATCACATGGGGTTTTATTTTTGCACCTTCATCTAAATGAGACGAACCTATTCATATGTTTGATCATGCATGAAATTAAACTTTTTTTCTACAAAGACCCAAACCGAGCTCAAATGTGGGGGAAATTGTGTATATCTTAGCGCAAGAGGTGAAGCCTCAATTAGATGCATTATGAAACTTCTCCTGAGTCCCACAAACGTCCTCCAAGCGTTGGTTCGAGAAGATATGGCAGCTGTGTAAGAGTTCCACCTAAGGGTGGTGCGGCCTATGTGGAAGTCTGGTGTAGACGGCTCTAGAGATGGGGATTTCAGTGGGGAACTTCCTTTCTTTCTCTAGTGAAGCTCAAGAGTGAATCATTTTGGATATTGGTGGAGGTTTATGGTATGAAAAAAATGTCATGTTTTTTAGCTTTGAATATGAGCTAGGACAGTGGGATTGGTGGCTGAAAATGGTAGGGTTGAACTTTGGGAGGTTTGGAGAAGCTCTGGAGATATTTTGGTAGAGTTTCCCCAAGGAATTGGATGCTCTGTTATCTTGGTCGTGGAGGGGGTTCTTATAGCATGGCCAAGGGGGATGCCTTGGACTATCATTAGCTGGTGCCAATAAGCTGAGGTGGAGAGCTAAGCTGCGTGACCCACGATGGCGATGCTTAACGTTATAAGTGCTAACAAATGTAAAATATATATATTCAATAATAGCAATGTCACCTCTTATCAACGCAAGTATATGTATCGTTCAAGTAATACAGGGCTCTAATGGAGTCCTGGATATCGATCCCACAGGGAAGTTTAGAAATTACAAACTAATTGCAATAGTTGAAATATGTATATAGTAAACGTAAATTAAGAACAATTGTACTAAATTCTACCACTAATGTTGAATGGAAAGTTGCAATATAGAAAAATTATCTTCCCCCTTGTTAAGAGAATTAAGTGAATGGATAATTAAATTAGTTAGAATTATATTGTGCCAAATAGGAGCATTCCTATTCTTTACCCTTTGGTCCAAGCATAAAGAACATTGACTAATTCTATGCTTGGTTACTGAATCTGCGGCTAGGCTGGGAGGATACCGGCTCTCACTTCGGAGCTCACACGTTCCCCTCGCCTAAGGGCTAACATCTACACTTCAGCCCCCAAACGATAGGACCAAATTGAAGATTTTAGTCTGTCACTCTAAAATCTCCAATTCTACGCCCGATAAGTAATATTTCCCTATTTATTTGCACCCTCCTTTCAAGGACTTTGACCTCCCCAAATATTGGATGTAATCTTTACTTTAGTTGTTAAATCAACGTATTTTAACAGATCAATTGACCAGATTGAGAGTAAATTAAGAATTAAGCAAAAAGATTATCACAATTTTTATTGAATATTTTAGGCACAACTAATTCAATTTTCCATTTCACAAAATCTCAGAACCAGGAGAAAGACAGAGAAGACTACTCAGAATGCATAGGAAGAATAACACAAAACTTGGATTTCATATATAAAATCAAAGTTATAAAATAATAAACACAACTTATCTCGAATTTTCTCCCCAAGCAGACTCCTTGAAGTTCCTCTGACTCTTCCTTCTTGTACAACACACTCAACTAAACTCACTATTATACTCTCTAGAACACACACACTAATGACACTTTGGAGACACTAAAGACACTATTAAGACACTAAAAAAGGACACACTTTCGGCCTAAATTCGTCTCTTTTTAAAGAGGGAGAGATATTTCCAAATGTTGCTTGACCCGTCGGCGAGCTTCTAGAACATGTGCCAACTGCTAAGGCTCGTTATCGGCGGGCTCCCATATAATATTTTTTTATTCTCTGGAAAAATGCGCCGTCGGTGAGCAAGATCAATTTTTGTCGCTTTTGGTCATTTTTGTTCCAAATTCGCTCTTTTTCTCATATTTTTGCTTCATTATCTATAAATCTTCATACCTGCAACAAATCATAGAAAATGCATTTCTTTAAAGTGCAATATCATCAAAAATTAATATAAAATTGGTATGAAATTCTCAATATATTTTTCTTTGGTCACTGCGCCAATGACCAATTGAGGCTAGCGACATAGGATGGGTCACAATTTGGGTTTATGTTATGGTGAAAACTCTCAGTTTTGGGTTCAACTAGGTCGGCCTATCAGGGCTGGGGTGGCAGCTTGGTGGTGCAGAGAGCTCAGTGGACTTAATGGGGGTGAGCTTGGGGCTTGGGATGGTGCGGTGGAAAGTATCCCTTTGGTTTAGCCATTTCGGGGAGGAAATTCACAAATTTAAGGGACCTTTGGTCCATGGCTTAACTAGGGTGTGCTAGGTGGTGAGCTTGATGTTCTGTGGGACTAATGGTGGTTGTGGTGTTCAAGAATAGGTTGGACCATAAACTTAGATCAATTTTATGGTTTGGGTTCAAAATTAGGGTTTTGGCTTGGACTTAGGTTTGGGTTAGGCTTGGGTTTAGATTTGGGTTAATTGAGGGTTTGAATTGGTCTAAAGGAATGTTATGAAGAGTTTAGGATTCCAAATTGGTGAAATTGGATTGATCATGGAGTTGAATTTGATGAAATTTAGGGGTGAAGTCAATTTGGGGCAATTCATTTGGACTTGGATTTAAGTCTTGGAATTTGAAGCAATTGGTCTTAAATTTGGTTCAAATTGAGTTTAGACGGGATGAAATTTGATTTGGATTTGAATATTGGAGAGTTTGAAATCAATTTAGTGGAAATTGAGGGTGATTTGGAGACTTCAGGCACTTAGGGGTAATTTGGGAATTTTGGCCAATTTTGGTGGATTTAAGCTCAATTGGGGAGATTGGGTGGTTACGATTGATTTTGGGGACATTTATAGTGAATTTGGAGTCTCATAGGATTTTTTTAGCACGAGGGGTATTTTGGTAATTTTGGTAAATTTATGAGGAATTTTAAGGAAAATGGAGTATTTTAGGCAATTTGAGTGGTTTGGAATAGTTTAAAATGATATTTGGGGACAATGTAATTTGGGCAATTTTGGGAAAATAAGGATTTCAGGGGCCTTCTAGTAATTTTGAGAAAGGTTTAGGGGTAAAAGGTCAAAGTTAGGGATTTTGGCAAAATTGGGATTCATTGAAGATGTTGATAATAAAATTACCCTTTTTGAGCCATGAAACCAAGAAAATCCTCATTTTGGGTCCTCCATGTGTTTGCCCTAGGACCCTAGCCAAAGTCCAAGAGTTTGGGGGACCACCCACATGAGTTCCCAAAGGAGTGAGAAATTCGGCTAAGCATAATTGGTTTAGGGTCTTAGGTTTTGAGTGAAAGTGAGGAGCTCAAGTGTGAATGATTCTAGGGTAGATTTGGGATTGGATGTGATAGGTTCAAGTGTTTATATGTGCAAGTGTGTGACCAAGACCAGACCACCCTGGTTTAACCATAAGGTCTGACAATCCTATGGGGACTCCTTTTGGGCTCTCCCATGTTGGTTTCATCCTACTAAGTGCTAAAGGTCAAAACCATACATGTGAAACTCCAAGAAGAGTAAAGAGGTGTTTAGAATTTCTAATGGGATATGGTTCCATCACTAGTCCTCTAGGATAGTCAACATGAAAGTCTTATGGCTAGATCCTAGGCTTCTAAGGAAGAAAGATTAGACCTCAACAAAAGTGAAGTCAACAGTCTGAAATAAGATCAGATCAAAATAAGCCTGGAACATATCTGCGAAGAGAACCCTATGAAAGCAACCCACAACTAAAGAATCAAGCTTGCGTGCTTTCTCTAGGTCAAGTGAAGCTCCAAAAAGAACACATCCCTTTGGTTAATTACATCGTGGAATGCCCAAGAGTACTCTAGATAAGAAGAGTCTTACTTGAAAAATTAATGATCCAATTATTTGGAAAACCAAAGGATTGTAACCATCTTAAGTAGGGGAGTCTCAATGCTTTTGACACCTATACCGGACCAAAGGGCAGAGGGTGAATCGTTGTATTTGCTACGGACGGCGAAGCCCAAGTATGTGAGGCCTACGAGATGATATCAATAATTTATTCAAGAGAATGATAAATCTCAAAAGATGCATCAATAGGAAATGAGAGGAATCCCTATGCAGGTATAGGTAGTCCGACTAGGATACTATGGATATGTCTTCCCAAGCTATGGAGGCCCTAGGTCTACCTGGTCGTGAAGGTAGCCGACCCAACCTGATTAAGGACCACTTGTTAGCAATCCATGAATTATGTCCAAGAAAATCTCAGTAGACCTGAGGCAAGAGGAAAGAGGCCTCTAATTTTCTATCACTCGGGTGGAATAGGTAAATGATGGACTTATACTCATTAATTCCATGACAAAGATGTCGCTGGAAAGAAAAAGAGGATGGGGGTCCAGCTACATACTTGGAACCGCCCCACAAAGGACATACACCACTATTTGGGTCGAGGGAGCCTCTCACACCCTAGTTGTTCTAAACAACCTCCTATATAGAAATTTATATTTGGCTTAGTCAATTAAAGGAGCACAGGCACTCCTCATGTGGGCATGTAGAATAATACTATTATTTACAATTTGAATTTAAATGTGGAGGCCCTATTAGGAATAACTTGGGATATTGTCATGTTATGCAATCCATTTTGAATCCGACTTGAGGCCATGTAGGAAAAATAAAAATTAATTTTAAATAGTTGAAAGATTTTAAACCTAAATTTTGATTTATCTTGAATCTTTTATTATAAAAAATCTTCTTTTTTTTTTGTAGAAAATTTATATTCTAGGGTCCTTAATGAGCCTATATTACATTTCCATAAGAGCCCAGACAAACCATAAGCCAAGAAAGTGAAAACAGCAAGCAAATTGAGCAATGTAAACAACCAAAAAGACGGTCGGACTCCGCATATAGTTATCCAACCCTAATTCTATACACAATATAAAATACAGAATTAAGATACGAGACAGAAACATTTGCTCTTGATCCCCACGACACGGTTCCCGCACCAAAGGTAAATATAATTTCATATATTATACCTCTCTCATCTATAGATAAAAAATTCATTTCACGAGAAACGACTAATTAAATAACTATACTAATGTTCATTACTACGAACTTCCCTCAATTCACTGACTTCATCATCTGAATTTCAATTATTTAAAGCCAAGTTCGCCATTGTACTAAAATTTTACTCTTATAATCATTTTGTATTGATCCTTATAGTTCCAAGAAATTTCACAACTTCAAATTAAATGACGTCCCATTTGCTTCTTATGCAACCATTGCAACTTCTAACCATTTAAAAAGATTAAATGGCTGGCCTGCTCCACATGTTTTCAGAATATGATTTTAATTTTAATTTTAAATTCTATAATTTAAATGTATAAAGATTTAAATGTAAATATATAGGAAATAGGGGGTATGTATGTAAATTTCCCATTAATTTAAAATTATATTTAAATAATTATGTGGTGCTGAATTAATAGGGTTAAATCAATGCTAGAAGATGTTGCAATGAGAAGTATTTATCTTCTTTGAAGAAGTTTTGGTGGCTAATTCCTTGAAGCTTCATTTGATGATCTATTCAACCTCAATCCTTTGGTGGGAATTGTTCCTTATCTTTTTGCTTTTCTTTATCTCTTTTAGATTTGTTTGGATTGTTGTTTTGATATTTCCATAACCCCTCTCATGTTGTAGAACTTCTCTCCAAGTTCGTTTCACTTCATATGAGGGGAAAACCCCGTGATTTGTGAAATCCTCGACTAAAACTTGTTGATCCACCTCATTCTTCACGTTTTATAATCATTTTCTGATATTTATAGAAACCCTAACCTAGTCAGCATAAAAAATTTATGCATTTGATCAATCCCTTTAAACTTCACTTAAAAGTTCTGAAAAGACAATCTTATTTCATTGATGTCTTTGAATATCCAGTGAGAGCATCCATAACTAAAGAAAAAAGATAGGGGCTTAAAGATGATATGTGATGTAATCCAACTTAAATAAGAAAATAGTTAGTCAATCATCCTTTTGTTCAATCATAAGTAACAACTCTAGTATACATCTCTTTAATGACTTGGATATAAGGGTCTGTTTAGGGCAACTACAGCTTATCAAGTTTATCTAGATAAGTAGTTTATCCTGATAATCTGCTAATCAGCAGTTTATCTTGATAAGCTGGCAGACTGTTTGGTTTTTGCGATTGAAAAACAGCTGATTCTCGATAAATGACAATTTCGCTCCCTGTTCTGGATAAGCTTTGAACTGTAACAAGGCACCTACAACTATTGCAGCATTGCAAAAATATATTCCAATGTTTCAAATTATTGGATGGAAGGCTTTGAACCAGAAACAAAGCACGAAAAATTATTGCGGTATTTCCTAATCTATTCCCTAGAAATATTGGAGGTCAAGACAGAGGTTAAAAATTTACACATCTGCATATCTCGGGACGACGAAGAGGAACGAAAACAGACCCGAAGTGGAACAAAGAGGAGGTAGGGAGCCAAGTTCATCCGACTAGAGGAGGAGCAGCTGGACCTCACCACCTTCCGAGGCACCATTCCAGAGATTCCGGTGGTGGATATCTGCGGCGACAATGAGGAGAAGATGGCGGAGAAGGCGCGAAAGGATGACAAAAATGGGAGTTTCAGTGGTCTCTGTAACAAGTGATCCCTTTGCTGCTGGAAGGATGAGAAAGATGGGAGTTTAGGTGGTCTCTGTAACGAGCGGTCCCTTCGTTGCCATTGAAGAATAGGAGAAGGGATCGCGAGAGATTCAGTTTTCGTCGCTGCAAAGGAGAAGGCGATGGTCGAATTTGAGTTTAGCTCGAATGAAATGCGGATCGCGGGGTCCTACTTGTGATCCTCGTCTAATGTAAAATTGGGAATTGCTTATTTAAAAACGCTCCTTAAATGTTTTTTCCAAACGGTGGGTGGCGTTTTCAAAACGCCATCGTTGTAAATAAACCCCCCCAAACGCACCCTGTCTTTTGAACACTTTTTTTTCTAGAACTCTCCAATGATCTTCAATTGGAAACTTATGATAAGCCTTTTCTAAATTAATAAAAATCATATGTTGATCATACTTACTCTTTATGTATATCTCCATCAAACCTCTCAATAAATGTATAGCTTCCATAATACACTTGTTGGCATAAATCCAAATTGAATATTAGAAATCTTTGTATCTCGTCTTAACCTATGTTTAATTACGCTCTCCCATAATTTTAATGTATGACAAATTAATTTAATCCTCTATAATTTGCACACTCTTGTACATCCCTTTTATTCCTAAAAATGGGGAGCAAAATACTCTTCCTTCACTCATCGGGCATCTTTTTAGTTTTTTAAAATAATATTAAAATTTTAGGCCCAGTTTAGAATCACTTTCTGTTTCTTGTTTTTGTTTTTTATTTTCAATATGTTTTGTTTTTGTTTTGTTTTTTATTTTTTATTTTTAGAAAATACATTTGGTAATATTATGATTTATATTTATTACTAAAAAAACATGTGAAAGTATCATAATATCTACTAATTTCATTAATTTACTTGTGAGAGAACCTATATTTCAGGATCCTATCATAATATTAGTTTCATTGACTAATTTATCGAATGCATAATTTAGCAAAAGTTAGCATACTATCATGGAGCGGTATCTCTATCTAATTCATCATTAGTAAAATTTAGTTATATGTACATATAAGGCTGTGAATTTAGTTCGAAGATCATTAATTACTTGAAAATCGATTAAACTTATTGGCTCGTATCGAAATCGGATCCTACTGAACGAGCCGAGTTATGAGCCGAAACTTTGAATCAAATTTTTTTCGAGCTGATTTTGAGTCCTACATAGGCCAGCTCAAACTGACCTGAGAACAGTTCGTAATATTTTTAATTTAGAAAATTTATATGCATAACTAGTTACAAGTCAAATTCAACTCGATTTCTAGCTGAGAAGGATCCAAATAATTTAATTTGAGTCAATTAGTTTCAATTTTGAGTTTGATCAAGCTGATTATGAGCTCAAACTGATCCAAATAACTCAATCAAGCCAGCTAATTTTGATTTCTGAGTTAGACCGAGCTAGATTCAATTTCAAGCCTGCTCAGCTCGAAATCGAATATAAAGAGCCACAACCGATTTCGAGCCTCACTAAACCAAATCAACCCGAGCTTGACTCGAAATCAGACAATTAACATCCCTATACATATAAAACTGGGTCAACAAATTGTTAGCTGCACAAATGTCATGTTGTAGTAAAACTAGTGTTTTCTATAGGAATATATTAATGAAATATGAAGTTTATAGTTTGAAGAAATGTTGCTACTTCATATTAAATGTTGTTGGCTTGCAAATTGCAATGGCTAAAGCTGAACCACTAATTAAAAAATTTTGTCAATATAAAAAGAGGCAAATGGATCCCAGAAGGGCTATCATCTCTTTCTCTGTTTTACAGCAATTTCTGTGGTTGAAGATAGAATGAAGGTATCAAATACCATATTTTTTTCAAAGAAATGAAATGGAAAGTGCAGTTTTAATGATTTTTGCTATAGATGGTATAAATAAATTTTAGTTTAGTAGGGGATCAAAGTGAAAAATTTTAGCATTTTTTATTTTAATTTTCAATTAGTTAATAACAAAATAAATGTACAATTAAATATTAATCTAAAAATAGTATTGATATAATAATATATTACTATTAAATTTCTAATTAAATAAATTATAACAAATCAAATTTTATTTAAATAATATATCATATATGATACGAGCCATATTCGAGCTTCATATTGAGTATTGCATCAGGACTCTACATGCATGCAGAGGCCGATGGCGGGGGGCTATGTGGTAAGTGGGCCCCGCCACCTCATAAACTGGCCAATGGTAGTACATGGTAGCGGGGCCCACTTACCACGTGGGGCCCCGTCATTGGCCTCCCCACCTACGGAGTCCTGATGCAATATTTTTTCTAGAGCAGAGCAAATATTACATTAAGACTCTGCACATAGAGCTACTTGCGGAGTCCCGAGCCACACATCAACTATATTTAAAGAAAAAAAAAAATTGCAGTGGGACCCACTCTCATACATCTTTTGGTTGATGTGTGGCTTAGATTGGAACTCCGCGCGTAGCTCTACGTGCGGAGTCCTGATGCAATATTTTATCTTCAGAGCATTGGTATTTGAAGATAATGAGGATTAAAAGAAATTAAGATGGGAGGGGCTCTATCATGATATCTGAAAAAGAAATCATTTTTTTTATATTTATTCATGTAATTACAAGCCATAATTAATTCACCAAATTAGAAATAAAAAATGAAAAAAAAATTTGCAAAATTATTATTGTGACGAAGAGAGAAGCCACATCTCCCATCCCATTATGAAAAATCAAAATTAAATATGATAGTATATTTGTTAGATTAAGATTTATTTGGAGGTTATGTCCAAATCTTACTAATATTTAGTTAAAAAGAATGACCAAAAGAGAGAGAATGTTGGAGGGAGGAGAAGAGAGGCTCTCCGAAGAAAAGGATAGGTTCTCCAAGTGAGGTCTTGGAGCTCCTAGAAAGAGTGAATCCTTTGTTAGGTAATGTGGAGACCCGGTCCACCGCAATTTAATTAACTGTTGTTAATTAGCTTCCTAATTAAGAATCTCACCTTCCGCTCACCTACATTCCCACCTACCGCTCGCATACCACATCCCACCTACCGCTCGCCTACCTCCTACCTACTGCTCTTGGTTTCTATAAATAACCTCTTTTGGCTTAAAGGTGATGCCAAGCCAAGGGTCAAGCCAGGCCAAGCCAAGTCCTCTAAGAAATAAAGAGAGGAAGAGAGAGAGAGAGAGAGAGAGAGAGAGAGAGAGGAAGTGAGAGAAGAAAATAAAGATTTTCTTGTAAATGTCGAAGTGCTCGACAGTGTAATTTCTCGAAGAAATAAAATTCTCTGCAACTCCGTGAATGTAGGCAAATTTGCATAACCACGTAAATCTGTGTGTCCCTTTGGTATTTTTCTGCGTGCAATTTTTTCTCGTTCCATTGTTCACTTTAATGTTGTACATTCCAAATTCTTGACTCTTTATTTATAGGTCTTGATGTGTCTTTCATTTTGGTACAAGATTTGTCAAGACCTAAGTAACAAGTACATAAATGTATGAGCCATTAATGCCTATGAAGCGCAAGTAGAGAAGGTCTGAGTTTATACCATTCCATTTTTTGTAGCTCTGCATATTTCATGACTTCAATTTTTATGAGAGTTACAACACTTATTCTTACTCATACCTATTGTAACCCAACCATGGTTATTGCTATCCCAACTTCTCTTATATATAGATGCATTTGTTGGGTTATTTCAAAGCAATTGTGATTTTAACATAATTTTATAATTTCATTTTCCTTAACTATGGTAAAGAGTAAACCTCTGTACTCGTAATTATATAGTCTATTATTTTGAATCGGTTTCCTTTTATGGTTCTTTCACCGTAAATGATTTGATTCTCTTATACATTTATCTACGTGTGTGTTGGAAAATTATACTGAGCTGAAACTTAAGCTTTCTCTACCATTGAAAATTTTGTAGCATGCAACAATACTGCATATTTCTCAAAATTAAGTAAAAGGTTTTAAAATTCAGCTATATAAAAAATTTTAAGTGGATTTCCTCATCCATATATTTTCCTAAAATGAATTTTAAATAATACACATCAAATAATTTTTTTCTTTTTTGTTATTATTAGTCAATATTATTACTCCTACAATTTTTTTTTTTTCACATGATGAGCATTTGGATTTGACTAACGAGCATTTATTTCATAGGATACGGGGCATAAAATTGAGTTCGGAGTCCAATGAACACTTGTCATGTGACAAGTGGGTCCCACTGCAATACACTGGTTTGTAAGTTTTTAAAGAAGTGAGGTTTATTTGTCATGTGACAAGTGCCTACTAGACTCCGGACGCAAGAATAATATTCCTTGACTAACAGTGCAATGCAAGCCTGATTGTATCTCCGAGCACCCCAACTGTCAACTCTCCAAGGCCTCCGCAAATCCAGCTTCTCTAATGGCCAACTCCGCGCAATGGTGAGCAGCCAAACTTCGGGCCCGTTTGGGGAAGCTTAAAAGTGTGGTGGCGTTTTCGAAGACGCGGAACAGAAGGGGAGCTCCGCGGTCGGCTTTTTCGTTCGCTTTTTCTCGTCTAATTACTTCGGTACCCTGTAAGCCGCGATCCCTCGTCGTCATCCTCGCGGAGAATGGCGCGAACAAGTAGGAGAGGAGCGAAGCAGTGATGAGATGGATCATCTTCGTAGACGGCAAGGATGGTGCGGCATAGGCGAGGGATAGGAAAGCTAGTGTGCTTATAATTTAATTTTGAGTTAATAATAATATTATATATATATATATATATATATATATATTTATATACATATATATATATCAGATATTTAAATAATTTAATTTAAACTTAATAATTATTGACAAATAACTAAAAAATAAACTAAATTAAGAAAATCGCTGTTATTTATGATTTAATTTGAAAATAGGGACATGATGGTCATTTCTCCAAAATTAGTTATTGTCCAATCGCAGAAACCAAACAACCAGACAGCTTATCCGTTTCAGCTGCTTATCAGCAGATTATCAGGATAAGTTGATTATCTAGATAAGTTGGATAAGCTGCAGCTGCCCCTGCCACCTCCTCCTCGTCAGTCAAGACAGCATGCTAAAGCATTGGCTTTGGTGGTCACAGTAGTACTAGCGAGCGCCATGGGGTTTGTCTTCCCGAGCTGGAGAAGGAGGGGGGAGGATTGGGCTCGCCGCAACGTGGCAGAATATACACATCAGCAGCGGGCGGATGTCTCCCGACGAAAGCAAACTGCGATACGGAAGAAGATTGCGGATGATGAGTTTCTGCAACTCTCTACTGATGAGTTGCTGCATGAGATGTTTAGAAGGAAGGATCAGCCTGAAAAATTATACAAGATTACACCAAATTTATGCCTTGATTAAGGTTTGCAGCATTTGTCTTCAAAAGATTTGAGTAGGCCTTTTTGTATGGTTAGTTTACCATATCTTAGGCATCATTTAAGAATGATAAATTTTTTATTTTTTAGATTTCAGCTGACCTCCTCTAATTCGACGAACGAACGTGAGTTTTGAACGAGGTTTACTGCACTGTGACACTACTTCGAAACGGTGTTTGGTAGCATATTGTTAAAAAGATTTAGAGAAGGATTTAACTTAACTTCAGCCAAACATCAAAGAAATAGAACTTAAATCTGAAGCTTCACCCACATTCCATCTCCATTCCGACGTAAATCTGGATTTAATAAATCTGAATACGAGTTGAATTTAAAGAAATTGTTTCGATGTTGATGTTATCTATTTTCGTGAAAAGATTTATCAGATTTGATAAATCTTATTTAACAGATATAGGTCTAAAGTTAAAGGCCAACTTATTTGGGTGAAAGTTTTTGAAAATAAATTGATAAATTTTATGATGTTAAGTAATATTTATTATTGGAAAACATGTTTTTTGAAACTCGGATTTATATTATTTGTGTTGAAATTATTTATATTTTTATCCAATTTTTCATATTTGATTATTATTATGTGTACTAATTAATTTTCTGGCCCATTGTTCCAATCAATTTGATGTTAATTAACTAGATGAGTAAAGTGCCAAAATAATCTCGATTGCTTATATGAAATCGTTTTAGTTTCAGAGTTTATAGATGTGTCAAAATAGCTCACAGACTCCTTAAAATGAAGGACATAATACTAGCCAAAACACTTTTCTTTTCCGCCTTTGAACTACTTCAACACTTCTTTGACGGTTCAAAATTAGAAATTATTTGATTGAGTGTAGGTAAATATTAACATTGATTTTTGTTGGTGCCAAAAAATTCATTGCGGTAGAGTTTGATTACTCAAACTAAAGACAATATTCTAGGAAAGAAAGTTTAATTCTTTTCGTTAACTTTTATAATTGGAAATGAAAGTAAACAACTACTTTCACTAGATTTTTGTAAGATCAAAAAAAATGCAAATAAAATATTTTTTTATTATTATGAATCAGTAACAAGTCATGGAATTCTGTTATGAAAGTATCTAAAGTGTGTTGTGTCAAATATGAGTAGTTATATTTTTTTCCCTTACTAGAGATGCTATAAAGAACATATGTTTATCTAATGTTTAGTAATCTTGAAGACGGGCTAGGCAGGAAAGATACTAGCTCTCACTCTAAAGTTTTCTTTTCTCCCTCCACCTGAGGGCTAACATCACGTATCAAGACATAAAACAATAAATCGAATTGAGGGTTTTAGCCTGTCACTCTAAAGTCCTCTAATTCTACACTCATCAAAGTATATCCCCTATTTATTTGCACTCAACCATATGGATTACATTCTCACCCATATAATTTCATGTGATTCTTTCCAATTTAATTCAAAATTTTCATCCATCACTCATCGGGAGATTTTTTCAAACAAGTAAACTATACTTGTTTTAATGTGGTTTGCTTCATAAAATTGAAAGGCTTCACATTTATGTTGCTTAGACTCCATGAATTTGTATGTTGACCAAAGGTATCTAACACTTTTTTAAAAATTTATTTGTTAAAATTCACGTGATGTGTATGTTCGTCTTATGTGGAACTGAAATTCATACATGCGTATATTTGTCTTGTGCGGAATTGAAATTCAGGAAACTAATGTGTATGTTCGTCTTATGTGGAATTGAAATTCATATTATGTGGAATTGAAATTCATATATGCGTATGTTTTCTTTATGTGGAATAGGTAACTTAAAGTTTATGTGATGTGTATGTTGAACTAAAATCATGTTTTGGTCTCTTGAAACCCATAAAATATTTATGTTGACCCTTTATATGAAACTAGAATTCTTGTTTTGGTTCCTCATACCCATGAATTTTTTATGTTCTCTCTTTATGTGAAAATATAATTTATGTTTAGGCTCCTTAAACTGATTAAGGGTGAGTTTCTAGCAGCTAGTGTGTTTTCAAATAAGCTGCTTATCTGAAAACGGGGACCGCAGAGTTCGACCCGCGTTCCACATTTAATGTAAAACCAACTGTATTTTCGGATAAATTGCTCAAACGCAGTTTCCAAATAGTGAAGCAGCATTTCCAAAACGTCGCCGCAGCGGATAAGCTGCCACAAACGCACCCTAAGAGCCCGTTTGTTTCGGGCTTTTGTGCGCGGCGCGGGGCGTTCGTAGCAGGTTCGCCCGAATTTCTTCCGTTTGGTTGCAGCGGCGCGGCGGAAGCGGAGACGAAGCGGAGACGACGCGGCAGCGGCAATATACCCACGGCGCAGCTTCCTCACGCAGTTATTTCTCACCCCTACCCCCGCGGTTGCCTTCCGTCTCCCTTCTGCCCGCTGATTATCTCCGGTATCTCTGGCCTTTTCTTCTTCCCTATCCACTCGAATCGGCCGAGCTCAGGTAAAAATCGAGCCATTTTTGCCGATCTACTTGCAGATCTGAGGTATTTTACGTATTTTATCGTCATCTCCCTTCTCTACTCCCTCCCGTTTTCTCGACATCTTATCCCTGTTTCTATGTTTACGCTTTATGAAATTCGTTTGAATCTGTGAGATGGCATGAGATTTTAGGGAGTTTATGCCTTTACTGTTCTTTGCGGTTTTCTGGAATGAAGTTCCAGCTATCTCCTTGTTCTCCATCAAGCATATGCTTCTTACACTGACTATGGATTCAGTTCTTGTTTGCGGTTTTCTGGTATTTTCGTAGGCTTGATCTGTTCAAAATAGCTAATGTGGAATGGCTAGAATGGTTTTTTGAGTTATCTTCCACTCTCATTTCTATGCAGTAATGACAAAATGGAGTTTTATGGCATGCTTTGTATTGAATATTACCATTGAATTAGCTCATTTGGCATGCTGTTGGGGTGCTATGACATTCAGAAATGTTCTGGGGGCAGTTGGTCTTTCTTTTGCATTGTTGTTTGGGGTTATATGGCTATATACGATTTTTTGAATCTTTCAGAATTTCATTTGGGTACATTCTATTTGGGTTCATTTAGCATTGAAAATCTTTGAGAAAGATTTTTGGCTTTGAGAAATGGGTGTACAGGTGTTCAATATGAGAGGACCTTTTATTTGGTCTGTTGGTGGTGTTCATTTGGGTACATTCTGTTTGGGTTCATAACTGCTCCAAGTTGAACTTGATCTCATTTTATTTTTGCTCGGACTGTTGGTTTATTACCTCTAATGGCTTATAATTCTAATGTTTTAAAGCTACATCTACCTTGTTAGTAACATGGTTCAATATGTCATGTATAACTGCTCCTTCAGCACTTGAGATAAGGGGTTGTTTTGCTGCACCTCATAGTATGGTAGAAATGACTGATTATAATTCAAGGTAGATTTGATGCAACATTTGAGAAATGGAAGCACAAAGCAATTGTAATGCAGGATATGTGCTTTAAAGGGATTTGAGGGGGATGAATATCATGCTTTATTAATTAGAAGGCATTTGAGGGGGATCGAACATACTATTATGCTTGAATGGGGGATGCCTTTGTGCCCATCAATATCAATTCCATAAACCTATCCTTGTTGTCATCTGATTTTTGTAACCATCGCACAGCTGTTGATGGTGTATGCGGACTTCTCTGATTTTAGTTATTGATGTATATTGCTATTAGTTTTACCATTTAAAAAAAAGAATGGGTTAGGCATGCCTCATTCTTGGTGAGACAACAGTGCATGCCTCATATCAAGATCTATGCTTAAGAATATATCACATGCTTGATTTATTTTTTTATTTTTTCTGTGTGTGTTTGTGTGTGTGTGTGTGTGTGTTCTACTTTTGATTAGTGAATGCCACTGCTTTATTTATTGATCATACCTCTTGATAGAAGAATTGCTGGGATTCTACTCTTGATGGAAGAATTGCTCGGGTTTGTGCTTTGTTTAATCTACTCGGGCCCTGTTTGTAGTTGTATTTGAAGTCTTATGTTGGAGGTGAATTCCTATGTTTGAGCTGCTTCTGTTGGGGTGAAGCTGTCTCGGTTTGGCTGTTTGTAGTTGTATTTGAAGTCTTATGTTGGAGGTGAATTCCTATGTTTGAGCTGCTTCTGTTGGGGTGAAGCTGTCTCGGTTTGGCCCTTATAGATGTATTTAAAGTCCTATGTTGGAAGTGAATTCCTATGTTTGAGCTGCTTCTGTTGGGGTGAAGTTGTCTCGGTTTGGCCCTTGTAGTGGTGTTCTATATGTGAAGTCCTATGATGGAAGTGAATTCCTATGTTTGAGCTGCTTCTGTTGGGGTGAAGTTGTCTCGGTTTGGCCCTTGTAGTGGTGTTCTATATGTGAAGTCCTATGTTGGAGGTGAAGTAATGTATGAAGGAAAGTCTTGTACCTACCCTTTCATCCTCTAATAAAATTTCCATCCTTCTTTCCCGTGGATGTAGGTCATATTGACCGAACCACGTAAAATAATACGTGTTCTTTTATATTTTTTGCAATTTTTGTTTTTAATTTTATGTTTATCTTGGATGTGATGAAGGTTTAAAATTGAATGCATTTCGTTTCTACGTTGTTTCAAATGTTAGCTCAGATTATGAATTTCAATATATTTATTTTTTATATGTGCTCTAGCTTACTATAACATGGCCAGTAAGAGAAAGGAAATTGCTCAACTCGCAACATGGGAAAAGGACATAAAATATCTCTTTTGTGATCTATGCATAAAAGAGATAGAGTTGGGAAATAGACCATCCACACATCTCAATAAAGAAGGTTGGGAAAATGTTGTTAAGGGTTTTAAAGAAGCAACTGGTAGGACGTATGATAGGTCGCAATTTAAAAATAAATGGGATCAGATGAAAAAGGATTGAAATACATGGAAAGATTTGAAAAATGGGTGTACGGTGTCTCGGATGGAATCCGACTACGCGCACCATAGATGCATCTGAAGAGTGGTGGGCACAACGACTTGCGGTAAGTATATAGATGTTTTTTCCATAAATTCAAAAGTTATTACAATTATTGCTTAATTTTAATAGATCCACTTTTGTCTCAGGTTGTTCCCACTGCAAAGAAGTTTAAACTGGCTGGAATTGAACCTGATCTCGAGGAAAGGATGGATCGGATGTTCAAGGGAATCGTCGCCACTGGCAAGTATGCATGTGCACCCAGCGAGGTCGGATTTGCTGAGACCCAGGAGACTGTGGCTGTCAGTCTATCTGATGATTCTCCAGTACTACCTAGCCTTGGACATACTGAGATGCAGTCAACGAATCGATCAAAACGTCCTCGCTTCGAAGGTAGGAAGAAGAGTGGAGCTGCATCATACAGGGCTCAGCTCTCCTACTTGGTCGAATCTTCAAATGATGCACCGCATAAAGTGCAAAAAACCTCGGTGAATGATGTGGTTTCAATTTTGGAGGAGGATGAAGACATTGCAGGTGATGATGACCTATATTATTTCGCAGTTGAGCTGCTACAGGATTCGGTACACAGGGACTTCTTCATGGCAATATCTAAGAAACGTAGGGTGAAGTACATACGACATTTTTATTACAGGAGGAACATCTGACTTGGGTGCAAATTGTAGTTTAAATAGCACATTTGGAAAACTACGCATTTGTTCTAAATTTATGATTGTCTTGTTGTTTCTTTGAACGATTTATTTTGTTAAAGCAATTTTCTTTCGTCGTTCCTTTCATATTGTTCTGATA
Organism: Papilionanthe hookeriana x Papilionanthe teres; assembly: GCA_022702705.1. Classification (NCBI taxonomy): domain Eukaryota; kingdom Viridiplantae; phylum Streptophyta; class Magnoliopsida; order Asparagales; family Orchidaceae; genus Papilionanthe; species Papilionanthe hookeriana x Papilionanthe teres. The sequence continues at coordinate 48,606,332 of CM040431.1, forward strand.
AGTGTTTACATTATACATGCGACTTGGGATAAATTATGCATATGAATTGCTTATTTATTTGGTTTTCTTTATAAATTCAGAGTAAAATCTAGTATGGATCCTGAGGAACGTCGTCGTTGGAGGAGAAACGCAGCAATAAACCTGGCAACAGATTACTACAACACCTACATTGACCGTCCCCGATGTTACACATCAGCACAAATTGGGGAAAAATGGGTTGTAGAGATATTAGAAGGACATCCAACCAGATTCCACAACATATTTAGAATGAGTCAGGAGGTATTTAAAGATCTTGTATCGGAGCTTGTTGACTCTCATGGACTGCATGGGTCTACGAGGACAACAAATCTGGAGGTATTAGCAATCACTATTTACATACTTTCACAGAGCGAGTCGATGCGTTCAGCGATGGAACGGTTTCAACATTCGTCAGAAACAATTAGTAGGTACTCAACGGTAGGTTTGAATGCTCTGCTTAGCCTCGGTAGAGATGTTATCAAGCCACTTGATCCAACATTTGCATAAATACCACGAGAGATTCGTAACGATCCTCGGTACATGCCGTTCTTTAAGGTATTTCATTTACAATTCACTGTTCATTTTTTGAATCAACATAAAAATAATGTCCCTAAACATTTTTAGGATTGTATCGGAGCAATTGATGGAACACATGTCGATGCACGTGTTTCGAACAATGAGAAAGTTGCATTTATCGGACGAAGTGGAATACCAACACAAAACGTCATGGCGGTATGCGATTTTAACATGTGTTTTACATTTGTCATGCCTGGCTGGGAGGGTAGTGCACATGACAGCAGAATATTTAAAAGTGCAACGAGAAATGAACGCTACTGTTTTCCGCATCCACCAAACGGTATGTGCATTCTAACAAAATTCAATTATGTGATCTTCATACATCAAAAATTACTTACAAATTTTAAACAGGGAAATATTATCTGGTGGATGCCGGTTATCCGATGCAAAGAGGTTATATGAAACCATTCCCGGATACAAGGTATCATATACCGGACTTTGAAAGAGCAAGTAATGTGACACGAACCCGGAAGGAGATCTTCAACAAACGACATTCTTCCTTAAGAGGCGTGATCGAGAGGACATTTGGTGTTTGGAAGAAAAAATGGGGTTATACTACGAGACATGCCCTCGTATCCGTTTTCTAAACAGGTGCAGATCGTTATAGCAACAATGACGCTGCATAATTACATTAGGCGTCATCCATCGAGATTCGATGTTGATTTCTGCAGTGCAGAAGTAAATGAAGAAGTAACTCCACAACTAGCAGAAAACCAAGTAGGTTCTGATGATAGAGAACAGCCTAACATTTGCACCAAGGACGACGAAGGTGCTGAAGAGATGGCATCTCTTCGAGAAGAAATAACAAATGCGTTGGTTAATATGACATAGAATTGTATCCCCTTAGCTAGATTTTTTTATCAGTACTATTTTGTCTTGTATCAGAGTTTTATTAAATTTTTTGGTATGTAAAAGTAATGTATTTCTTTTATATTTTGAGGTTTGATGATTATGTTGGTGATGTTTGATGTTTAGTTTAGTTTTTAGTTTAGAAATTGCGCAATTAGCAATCAAAGTTATTAATTTACATATTCGCTTGCATTTTAGGAAGACATGAGTTCCATTCGGCTACCTCTCACCGAGTGTTATGTCACTGTGGCCTCCGGACTTCGTTTAACATCACGAAAGCCGCACGATTTTCGCCGAAAGTTTATTCTCGCCTCGGAACATTTCACAACAATGCGGTTTCTTCCGATGGGCGGACAGTCTAGCGGAGTCTCAGGAGACAGATGCTAGGGAGTGGATGACTCCACCAGAAGAATGTGTGACACGGGAGTTACATGACATGAAAACTAAATTGAATATTATTATCCTGTTAGTTGTTCGTTGTAATTGTCCTACGATTCTTTTTCATTGTACTGTTGCTAGCACGTGCTTGAGAGGACACAATGTACATCTGCAGCACTTTATGACTTTTTGGGATATGCAATCGTTATCTTCATGTTTTTTGTTTCAAAGCATTTTCAATTACATTATTTTAAACTCAAAATTTTAATACTTTTAAATGACAGATATATTAAAATATATACATATAAATCGATAAATATTTTTAAACACATCTTTTACTAATTTAAAAATATAAATATATAGATATGAAATAACTTTTAATATATGATCGTTTTAAGCTTTAAATATCTATTTAAATATATAGACATATGGTTGAGTGTTAAAATAAAAAAAAACAAAATTTTGGCATTAAACTTTTAAAAATAAAATTTATATTTATTACTTTAAATATTTAAAAAATAAAACTTTTAAAAAAACTTGTATTTGCAAAACTTGTATATCATATAAATAAATCAAAAATTTCGAACGAGTTTTAATAAACGAGAGCGAGGCGGTCATTTTACGAAAAAGCTGTCCATAGATTTGTTTCATGCACTGTAACAAACATGAAATGCGATTCACACATGCTTACTCACGAAGCTAATAGTATTCTGTATTCATGCTGAACAATTGCTAACTGAACCAAACAGGCCCTAAATGTCTATGTTGGCTTCATGTGAAATAAAATCAATGTATATGTTGCGTAAATTCATGACATACTTATGTTTGCTTCATGTGAAATTGGAACTCGTGTTTAAGCTACCTAAATTCATAACATGCTTATGTTTTATGCGAAATTGAAACTCATGTTTAGGTTGCTTAAATTTATGAAATGTTTATGTTGGTCTTTCGTGAAAGTAGAAATTATGTTAAGGATTGGCAAATTCTTGTGATGTTAAAAATTTAAACTTATTTTTATAAAATTATATGTAAACTAAAAATAACTTTAATTAAATGTGTTCTAAAAGATTAAACTTATTTTCATAAAATTATATATGAAGTAAATTTGTTTCAATTTGATACCCTCGTATTCTATTTTAAAAATAACTTTAATTAAATGTGTTCTAAAATGTATAGCAAAAGAGCTCTTATCTGAATGTTTAGCGGATCTCATGGTTCAAAACAATGCACGTATCAAAAGATAAATCTTGAATGATGCATGTGTATCCGAAGTAAGAACAATTGAACAATAGTGGTTGTCTGATCAAAACTGATTAAGAGGATGACTGATTAGAGACTGATCGAGCAAGCGATCGATCAGAGACCAATCAAGCTGGTGATTGTTCAAAGGCCGTCTGAGCGGGCCACTCATCAGAGACCAATCGAACGGGTGGCCGATAAGAGACTAACCAAACTTGTAACCACTCAGAGACTGACCAAGCAAGTGACTGATTAGAAACTTATCGATTAAAAGCCAACCGATCATAGGCTGACCTTTCGAGACCAATCCACTCAGAGTCGGCCGGTCGAAGGCCAATAAACAAGAGGATGACCCGCCAGAGACCAAACAATTGGAGTTTGAAGTGGCTGATCAAAAGTCGAACCCAACCAAAGCAAAAGCCCTAAATCCATTACTTGATCTCCATGCCATCCTTCGCTTAACCCATTCCCCCTCCCTTCTCCCCTCCCCCAACAAGCAAAGCCCCAATTCCCTCACTTCCCTCCTCCCCTCCTCTTAACTCCCCATCCACCCACCCCCCATTCTCCACCCCGCCATGGCCGAAAACCATCCTCCCCCCAACCAAACCAACACAATCCATCCCCACCCACCCAAGCATCCCCTACTCACCCGCCTAGCCTCCAACATCCAGCAAGCCAGCTCCTCCTGCCTCAACATCCTCACCCGCCCGACCACCGTCGCACCGCTCCTCTTCACTTGCATATGCCTCGCGCTTGCCTACAGAACCCGAGGCCGCGCCAACAGTGTTCGTCGGCAGCGGGGAAGGGATGGCGCGCGCGCGGAACAGATCAGACCGATGCTGCAGCGATCCATGTCCATTGCGGTGCTCCACGGCGGCCGCTTGGCTTTGCAGAGGATCATTGAGGCGCAGGAGGCGAGGCTGAGTGATGCCACGCTCGATCAAGCTGAGGTTGAATTCGAGGAACTTCTTAAGCCGGTAGATGGACGGATGCAGTTCGACAAGCTGCAGGTTGGTTTCTGTTCTTAGGAGGTTGCAATTACCCAATCCTCTTCTATTAGGGATTAAACTATTAATATTAAAAAGTAGGTTTTATGTAGGGATGGGAATTTATGGTGTACTTTGGGACGGCGGTGCGGTGACAGTATAGTGTGGCGTCATTAGGCGTGTAAATGAACTGAACACGAATGAATAGAGTTAGTGTTCGTGTTTGAAATGTTCGAACACTTCACTGTTCGTGTTTGGTTCGTTTAACAAACCGAACGAAAAAAAAAAATATTGTTCGTGTTCGTCTCGTTTGCTTATTGAACGAATCGAACACGAACTTCCTTTTTTGACAGCCCTAGCTTTGATAACATACTTCCTCAAAATGAAGCAAATTGATCAGGTATTACAGTACACGGCGAGTAATCCATACTTACCTTGAAATGAAGCGAATCGAATAAGGCGTTTAGGGTTTTGTTTAGGGTTGTATTTTAATATACAGTATAGTATATTAATTATAATATTATAATATTTATATTAATATAATTAATACTATATTATTATTATTATTTTATCGTATATAATTATTTTTAAAATATCATAATTTTTTTATATATAATTATTTTAAATTATTTTATATTTCGAACAATAACGAACCGAACATGAACGAACATATCACTATTCATGTTTGGTTCATTTAACAAGTCGAACGAAACAAAAATGTTCGTGTCCCGTTTGCTTATCGAACGAATCAAACACAAACTTCTTGGCAAACCGAACACGAAATGTTCGCGAACAACGAGCTTTTTTGACAGCCCTATGTATAGACAACACTTTTTTAATTCATAATTAAAAGATATTAGAATAATGAAATTAAATCTTCATGCAATATGACTCATCAATCAAAAAAAAAAAAAATTTAATTTTAATTGATTTAACAAGGAATATTTACATATGTACCACCAAATTTCTCTATATTTACATATTTAATATCTAAACTTTGTTTTTTATATTTATACCATCAAAGTCTTTAATATAACATACATACCACATAATTCCTATGTCTTAACATATCAATCACCTAAACATTCATTTTTTACCTACAAACCCCCCATCAATGTTGTTAACTTCAATGGAGTAAAGATCGATCATGTTCTAAGTAACGATCAATGATATAATATTACATAAGGTGAAATGTATGTACGATAACGATGAAGATACATTCCACGTATGTAATATTTTCTCCTGACGAAGAACGAACATGAGCTCGAAGGTGCTCGATGTTCGAGTATGATAAACTTTGCCAATGATGAACTTTAAATTTACAAAACATGCCATCCCTTGTTGGATTATGCAACTTAGAAGGCATTGAAAATTCGTGCAGAGCGTGGCGGGAAAGCTAGAAATGAGCGGGAAGGAGGAGGAGGCGGTGGTGCTGCTAAGAAAGGCGATGGAGAAGGCCAAACCGCATGAGGCGCATGAGCTCGGTATGTTGTTGGTTGAGATGCTCATTTATAAGGTAAATTCACTCTTCATATTACTTCATTTGTTCAAATCCTCTTACGTGTAGAGTGTAGTACTCGAATATTGACACACCGTCCCCCAAATCTAGTTTGGGTGGCGCTTTAGAGATGGTCGGAGCTCGTATAATAGCCTCAGGCCATTCCTTCTTAAAATATATATATAAATATATATATATATATATATATATATATATATATATATATATATATATATAATTCAAATATTAATGTGGCATGTAAATATCTAATTTTAATGAAATTTACATATGCCTATATTTTAAAGTAAATACTTAATGGATTCAACTTGATGGTTTATGAAGGGAGACTATGATGAAGCCTTGCGCTGTCCGTGTCTCTATGATAAGGGGATCACTGATGCTAGAGGTGCTCTTTATAAGGTAACAGCCCTATATCTTTTTTCTTTTAGCTGAAGATATGAACAACTAAAAATTAATATATATATATATATATGTATGTATATATATATATATATATATATATATGTATGTATATATATATATATATGTATGTATGTATATATATATATATGTATGTATGTATATATATATATATGTATGTATGTATGTATATGTATATATACATACATACATATATGTGTATACATACATACATATATATATGTATGTATGTATATATAGATGTATGTATGTATGTATATATATATATATATATATATATATGTATGTATATACATGTACGTACATATATATGTATGTATATCTGTATATGTATATGTGTACACACATAGACATCATGAGTCCTGATGCAAATCACTGTTTGTCATGTGTACAGTCTAGCTTCACCATGTATTAAATTATTTAGTTTTTTTTTATTAACTCCAATCACTGGACTGTACACGTGGCAGGTAGTGATTGGTGTTCTGATGCAGTTTTATATCATGACACCTGATGTAATATTTTTTCAAGTTCATGTCTTATATATTAGCATACTGTAGTTGTCTCAAAATAAACTCAACTATTGTTGCAACTCATGGTGATTAAATATAGATCGTATTATTTTTATATAAATTTTAGGAATACAAAATAAAATTTAACTATCATATTTGATTGACATGCCATGCAAATACTGACAGCAACAATTAACTAATTTATTGGTGGTTAAACAGGCAGTAATTTATTGTCTTAAAGGTGACAATAAAGCAGGGGATTACTACAAAAGATTTCAAGAGATTCGAAGTCAACTTCACTGGCCAGATGCCACCAAAGAGGAGACTCCTCTCTACGACGTCGTTCACGACTTTAATAAGTTTCAAACCATCGTAAAAAATCTGAAAAAAGAGATCGAAACAGCGAAGGAGAGAAAAATTAGTATGAATGCCTAGATTTGTATGAGAGAAGAAGAAATTGAAGATTTGAGAAGATATGAAAATATGTTGGAATGATGGTTTTCTAAAGAAGCTTAAGTAGGGAAAAAATTTGAGTACGTAAAGCGTATGCAGCGCTGCGTACGTTATCCAATAGGAGGATGCCACCTACGTATAACCTTTATGTAACCTACCTGTAACCTGCAAAAATAAGATGGTTACAGGAATGTTACAGGAGGTTACACGTAGGTTACAGGGAGATTACAATGGATAAAACATAGAAATACCCCTTATGTAACTTCCATGCATCCCGTAAAATGTACGCAGTACTGCGTACGCTTTACGTACGCAAATTTTTTCCCTCAAGTAGGGTGGGTCTCTTTGATATGGCCTCTTTGGCACTCTCATTATATGAATTATTGTATATTAATTGTATAATTGCATACATGTTTCACTCCCTCTTTTTTTCTTTGAAGAAAAAGAGAAGTGCATATTTTAATAAAAAAAAATTAAGTTAAAGCCACATATTTTTGGTATATGAGATTAAACACTAAATTCAGAATAAGAAATTTATATTTTTTTTAATGTGGGACTAAATGCAATGTCTTTGGCTATTTTTATGGCCTCATGCTTTTTGTGACTTGAGAAAAAAATTAGAATTTTTTTTTAATGTGATTAAATGTTTAATTTTATTGGAATTTTAAGTCAAAAAGAATTTAGAAATGTTAGAAGAATTTTTATAATAATAACAAGTCAAATTTAATCTTATGTATTTACATATCTAATGCCCAAAATTTTAATTTTAACATTGATATCATTTTCTTTGTACATGAAAATGTATATTTTACTTTTAAAATGTTAACAATTGTGATATTTTTGAAAATGCTCATTTAAAATTTTAATTTTTTTATTAAATCATTGAAGGACTCATCCGATAATAATAAACAAGTCGAGTACAAATCAAATATAAATACTATGGAAAAACTAAATGAATCAAATAAGAATATACACGTGAAAGATCAGCTCGAGTACAAGTCGAATATGAACAATTTATAATAATAACAAAAATTCAATCTGAGATATACTCGGCTCAGATCGGCCTGATTACCACTTTAGTGTCACGGATTAACTTATCTCAAGTCACACGTTCAGCTTTAGCGCTCTTTCTTGTCACTAAGTCAGTCTAACCCTCACAATGCTCTGGCTTGTAAGTGCAAAAAATTATAGGAAGAAGATTAGGGAGATGTAGTGGAGAAAGAAACACTTCTGAGTGATTACACACTTGAATGCTTTTTTTTTTCCATGATGCTCTTCATCACCGAGTGACGTGACGGTATTGGCCGTCTGGAGGGAATGTTTTTTTTTTTTTTTTGTTTACCATGATCCTCCTCTTTTAAGGGATTACAATTTTATTCTCCCTATTAAGTTTTGAAATGCGCTGGACTAGAATTTCGTTTTTTTTTTTTTTTGCTTTGAAATGCGTGCTAACTCCAACATAGCTCTCTCTCTTAGGGAAAATACGCAGCGCTGCGTACGGAATCCGCTAACAACCACCGAATACCAGCGAATAATCTCTGAGATAGTGTGTTTCAGGATTATCGGGAGGTTATAATGAGGTTATTGCGGTGTTATTCCGAATAACCAGCGAATAACCTCCTAATAATGCCCCAATAACCTCAGCGGTTTCACTTTTATATTTTTTATCTGTTATTCGGGGTATTGTGAGGTTATTTGAGGTTATTGCTCAAATAACATTGCTCAAATAACACCGCAATAACTTTCTAATAACCTGTCAATAACCCCCCTGTTCCATTTTAATATTATTCACGGAGTTATTATGAGTTATTCGTTGGTTATTCGGTGGTAATTAGTGGATTCCGTACGCAGCGCTGCATACGTTGTCCGTATAGAATAATTATCCATCTCTTAGGCATAGGTTATGAGGCTTGTTATCTGCTCCCAATTAAGTTAGCTCATAATATAATATAATTTAAAAGCTGTAAATAACTTAACAATAAAATAAAGCATTTAGAGCCATGTTTGGTATAATTATACGCGTTATGCGAACGCACGTTTACTACAGGTAAATCAGCTTTTAATGAATTACTCATAAATCAGACATTCATAATGCAATCATGAGATAAACAATACTCTCTCAATGTATTACTCCTCCAAACCTAACGCTGGCTAACTCTCTAAAATTTATGTTTCATATTGACGAGTGTTACAACAAACAACAACAACAAAGCCTTAATCCCACTAAGTGGGGTCGGCTACATGAATCCTTTTTCTCCATTGCGTCCTATTTAGTGTCAAATTTTCGTTTAATTCTAATAAATTAAGATTATTATTTATGCAATAAGCCCAAATTTTCTTAGGTCTGCCTCTGCCTTTCTTAACATAAGTTGTATTTAAAACATCTACTCTCCTAATCGGATCATCAGGTGGTCGACGTTTAATGTGACCAAACCATCTAAGGCGACTATCTCTAATTTTATCCGTCACTGGTGCAATTCCAACCCTATTACGGATATATTCATTTCGCATTTTGTCTCTAAGTGTAAAGTCACTCATCCATCTAATCATTCTCATCTCGGCAACACTTAACTTAACATTATGCTTCTCTTTTAAAGGCCAACATTCAGCATCATAGAGCATTGAAGGTCTCACAACCATCTTATAAAATTTTTGTTGTTGTATTGATGAGTGTTAGAGAATTATGTGGCGGTGGAGTAATGAATTATCGTCTTAGCGTTGCAAGAGAATCCAACACACACTCAAATAAAATAAAATAATAAGTAGAAATGCCAGAATTTTTTATGTGGAAAACTCGGAAAGAAAAAGAAAATCACAGTTTCTCAAGATAAAATATTTGGGGCAATCAAAAATGCTTGTTGTTCGTGAACTGTTCATGTTCGACTCATTGAGTAGCTCGTGATCGAGTTGTTCGTTAAATAAACAGGTTGAACTTGAACAAATTTTTTAAGCTCAAATTATAAATGATTTGATCACAAACAGCCATTTGTTCGCTCATGTTCAGCTCAGTTTAGCTCGAAATAAATAAATTATATATTTTATTTATATAATAATATATTATAAAAATTTATATCTAAGTTTAAATCACAACACCTCGTGCGGTCATATGGTTATGTGTCTTATATTGCACAGAATTGATGCAGACTCGAATCCAACACACATCAATTTTTTTCAAATAAATTTAACAATATAATTTCGAGTCGAACACGAGCCAAACACGAATAAGAATATTTAAATCGACCCGAACACAAACACACTGTTTACGAGCCAATTTCGAACACGAGTCGATTTCGAACACGAGCAATTTCGAAAGAAACAAAAATGAGCCAAGCCTGAGCTCGCTCAAGCTCGGCTAGTTTACAGCGTGGTCAGGGGTGAATGCAGTTGGTAACCGTTGTTAGGACTTCATTATCTCGACTTTGAGATGTATTGTGCCCGACATTCAAGACTTCCTGGACTATGCCGGTGCTTCGCTTTTCTACAATATACACTCAGATGTTGCAGTGCAGGTTTTGACTCCGTAAGAGATTTCTATATAAGGATTAGATGGTGGCCAACTGTACTCGGCAGTGACTAGAGAGCAGTGATCGATGGTAGTCGATTATAGGAGTGGGTGGAGTTTGTCGAATCTCGATGCAGAAACAACATTGGACTTAAGCTCCTTGTTCTACAAGCTCCAGTTTTTCCTCTGCCTCAGGGTCGAGGTCCCCTCTCAAGTTGGATTTAGGGCTCTATTTATATAGTTTATATTCTAAATAAAAAATGAATTCGAATCGCTCTAATCGAACGGTCTAGGAATATTCCCTCGATCAAACAGTGTTCTGTGGACATTTAATTATGTTAATGATGTCGGAACTAAGTGAACATGGGTTTCTTGGATTCGTCTAGTTGAGTTGCTCGATTTGACTATAAGAATGTCAATTTTGGAATTCGTTTGACTTTCCAGTTATGCACTGAAAACTTCCATAAGTAATTTAACAGCTTGATTTGACTCAGATTTGACCAATTTTAGTATCATTGGATTCTTCTCTTTGAGTCGGATAGTTTGACTATAAGTTTACAAAAATTAGAGTTATTGATGGCTTTTAATTAAAATTTAAATATTTTTTATTCAAAAAATTACTTAATCCCAATTCTTAATCCCAATTTTATTCATTCGTTCAAGGAGACATCATTTCAAAAAGTAGCTAATTTCATTTCTATTAAGAAATTTTGTTGTGAAAGCATACATGATGGAATAGTGTATAAGTTTGGGGAGTTTAATGTAACCAACAAAAGATAATATATTATTGTTGTGTAGCTAATGCTCTAGGTCTTGGGCCACGGTAATGATTAAATATAATGTGGACGACTTTTTGAGATTGCAGAGAATGTTGTCACCACATTAAAGAATGGTTAAGAAATATTATTGATGTACATCGTTAGGAAATGAAGCAAGGGCTCAAAGTCCTAAACTTCATGATTGTGCCCAAAGGGATGTCTCAGACATATTGTGTCAAACTGTTGTGTTAGAAGATTTGTCGCAGTAGAGTAATAACTTAGCATTGGACGAAGATCCAACACACTCAAATAAAAGAAAAGTAAGCAAGAGGACACCTCGCTTTTCACGTGAAAAACCCTGGAAAAGGTAAAAAATTATGAGATCTGGCCAAGTTGAGGTAATCCACTATATAATTGTAAGTATATAGGCACACTCTTCTCTTGAATTAGAGAAGATAGAATTAAAATGTTTATGTACAACAATAGTTCAACAGTAATAGTTGCAACAAGCCACAAAGACTTTAGTCAATTGCTATAAAGATAGTAGCTTACAATGAATATCGTGGTCGGTGGTTATATTGGCATATTGTCGTAAAGGTCGTAATTGAAAGTCGTGGTAGTTGTTGTCCATATAGGTCGTAGATGGTTTCTTTATGAGCGTTGGTTGGCCACAGAGGCTGTAGTATGGAGCTGCAGAAGTCGTGATGCACGTGGGTAGTAGGTCACACAGGGCATAGTGGGAACTGTAATAACATTTGTAGGTCATAGTGTCGAAGCTGAGAGTTGCATGAGCTATGAGCCACGTAAGTTTTAGTTGGTCATGTAGGACGCAATGGTGAGTTAATATTCATAGGCCGCGGAAGTCGAGGTTAAGATTTATATAAACTGTGAGCCACATAGGCCATAGTTGGTAACATAGGTCATAATGGTGAGCCGCAATAATGTTTGCAAGCTGTAGAGGTCGAAATTGGGAGCTACACGAACTGTGAGTCACGTAAGTCGTAGTTGGTCATGTAGGTCATAGTGGTAAGCTTCAATTACATATGTAATATGTAGTAGTCAAAGTTGAGAGTTGCATGGGTTGTGACATCATCTGTAGACCACATAGGCACAAGTTAGGAGCTGGATGAGCTGTAATACCGTCCGTAAGACACATAGGTTGGAGTTGGGAGCTGGATGAGCTGGGATAACGTCCGTTGGCAGCAAAGGCCGAAGTTGGGAATCACATGAGTTGTGATAACATTGGTAAGCTGCAAAGGCTGAAGGTGGGAATTGCATAGGCTGAGATAGCATTTGCAGGCGAGGCCGATATTGGGAGCTACATGAGTTCAGATCAGTGTAGGTTTTAGTTGGTCACAGAAGCTATAGTGAAGAGAAGTGATGAGAGAACTTCAACAGTTTGAGGAATGTCACCGTCTTCGAGATGTTTCGTTACACCATATTCGACATGCATTGTTACACCGTCTTCGAGATGTGTTGTTACACCATTTTTGGGGTGTTTCAACATCCTTGCACCATCTTCGAAGTGCATACTTGTACCGTATATGGGGTACATTATTGCATCATATTCGAGTTTTGTCATTGAACCATATTCAGAATGCATTCTTACGCCATTATCGTGTGTGTCATTTACTATATTTGGGGCCCATTATTGAACTGTAGGGTGCTTCATTACTCCGCAATATATGTCGGGATTCCATAGCAGACGTCAAGATTTTGCAAGGGTTTCCATTGCAAAGAGCAGGAGGTGGACGACGTTGATTCTATAGCGGTCGGTGAGCAGTGGTTGACGATGGTCGGAGGCTGTAGGAGCTGGTGGTGCTCACCGGGCCTTTACTGTGGAACATTGGACTTCTGTTTCTTCTCCTCTGTTTAAGGTCCACGTCTTAGTTCTCCATTTATGAAAGAGGTATGATTCTATTTATAGATTCTGGAAAATGTCTCCCTCTAAATAAGAAAGAAATTCATATCACTCCATCAGACAGCCTGGAGAGATTCTTTTGATCGAGCGGGGTCTGCGGACATTTGAGTGCCTTAACGATGTCATAATTGAATGATCTTAAGCTCATTGGATTTGTCTCCCCGATAGCTCTATTTGAATATAAGATTGTCGAATTTGAAATTCATTTGACCTTCTAATTGGGCACCAAAAGCATCCAAAAAGAGTTAAAATGGTTTGATCTAGGCTTGATTTATCTCATATTGGGTCAATTTTGTTGAGTTAGGTTCTTCTCATCGAGTCGGTCAGTTTGACTACATGTTTGTTGAAATCAGAATTTTGGATGATCTTTAATCAAAGTATGAACGTTTCATTTAAAAAAAATTCTCTGAGATTCATGTTAATCGCCTAAAGATTCATGTCCAATGAAAATTTTTGTTGAAAACGTACTAGTAATTGTTTTAATATATTTTATATCATATATGCTAATATGGTGTTGAGAAGTGATTTGGGCATTTTTGTGTCCTAAAAATTTATTGTCAAAGCAATCAAAGTATTCCTAAGAGACGACATCATGTAGTCATTCAAAGTCTTCTGCTAACACATCCAAGTGTAAATTTGAGAACTTTAATGGAAATAATGATTATTAATATCTCAAAAATGACAATGAGAGCATTTTTCATCTAACGAGGATTCTAAAAACTTAGAAGAAGAGGAAAAACAAAAGATAATTAATAGCCATCAATCATCTTCAATTTGAGATATGAGATTATTCATAATGCAGCAAATAAGAACACCACAACAAATCAAAATACTTCATATAGTATATGGAAAAAGTTAGAGATATTTTTACATGATGAAGTCATGTACAAATTAACTTTATTTGAAGCAATAACTATTCTTATTCCACATGAAAGATGGTGTATCCCTACAAGTTTATTTAGATGCCAATAACACCTTATTCTTATATACAAAGATTGTAAAACAAGATAAAGATTTAATCTTGCTACTTCTCTAATACTCACTCATGGTTAATTACAGTATTTAGCCAACAATAGTGTACAAATACAAAAGAATTCAGATGTTACCTATACCTCAATACTCTCAATATAATATGTTCATAGTGATCCTAAAACTCACCAATAATCAGCGCAAGAACATTCTCCACCCTTGAACTTATGGAATCTATTTGAATCCCTCACAATTATTTCCCTCTCTGTAATGTTCGAGATAAACTTAAAAGCAGTATGGCAATCCCCACAAATTCTCAGGTTCTTAAAGACCCTGATAGAGGTTCCAGGTGGGGTAGCAATAATTTCAAATGCAACAGCAAGCTTCTCGCTATGGTATGAAAGATTGTGCTCTTTCTGCTCATCCTCAACATCATGCAGTACAAATTTTGTATCTGGGACATACCCTTCCTCCTTCATTTTGACTTGCAATTTCTCCAGGAATGCAGAGATTTGTTTTGCCTGCGGATGGAAGTCATCTCCTACTAAGAACACATGAACTTTTCTCTTAACCTCAATCCAACTCGAACCAGGCTTCTTTACAACGCCTCTTTCGTCCATTTTTCTCCTAATTTTCTCAACTTCATCCCACATGCCAGCAGAGGCATAGATATTGGCCAATGCAACATATGTTGCAGCATTTTCAGGCTCTATCTCAAATAAAGATTCTGCTGCCCTTTTGGCTAACTTAAGATTTCTATGTATCCTACAGCCAGCAAGGAGAGAAGCCCACAAGAACTTATCAGGCTTCATTGGCATCCCATTAATTATTTCTTCTGCTTTCTGAAACCGCCCTGCACGGCTGAGGAGATCAACAACGCAAGCATAGTGATCGGTGGTGTGCCTGAGCTCAAATTTCTCCTTTATTGAATTAAAGATCTCAAGACCTTTATCAACCAGTCCAGCATGCACACATGCTGAAAGAACTCCAACAAAGGTAATGTGATCTGGCTTAATCCCAGATTCAAGCAGCAGCTCATAATAATGCAGAGCCTTTCTTGGTTGGCCATTCTGAGCAAATCCAGAGATTAGCGAGGTCCAGGAAACTAAATCCGGGTTTGGCATTCTTTCAAATAAAAGGTTGGCCTTCTCAATGTTTCCACATTTGGAGTACATGTGTAAAAGAGCACTTGCAGCAAAAGATAACTGGTTGAATCCCACTCTGATCATGTGGCCATGTACTTGCCTTCCTAGCTCTTCAGCAGCCAGCTCTGAACAAGCATCCAAAACCCCAGCAAAGGTGAAGTCATTTGGTCGAACACCAATGCTGAGCATACGAGAAAAGAGCTCCAACCCCAACTTTCTCCTTCCACCATCAAAATACCTCCCAATCATTGCTGTCCAAGAAACAACATCTCGGTCAGAACTCAAATCAAACACCTTTTGCGCATTGTTCATGTTCCCGCACTTGGCATACATATCTGAGAGCGCACTCCAAACCACGGCATCAGATTCCAGCCCAGCCCTCACTATATGGCAGTGAATCTCCCTCCCATGCCGAAGACTATAAACAGCGGTAGAAGCGGCAAGAGCACTCGAAGCAGTGAACCTGTTGCTGTTCTTCAAATTTCCAGCAGTCTTCTCTTGAAGCATTCGCCTGTACAGTTCCAGTGACTCAGAGGGTAAGCCGTGATGAGTATAACAAGCAATTATACAGCTCCATGAGAAGTGATCCCGTTCAGAAATCTCATCAAAGATCCGGCGGGCCTCAGCGAGATGACCTGCAATGGAGTAGCCGGCCATAAGGGTGTTGAATGAGCAGGTATCTCTGTGGGGCATCTCGTCGAACAATTTGCGGGCATCGACAAGGCTTCCGCATTTACAATATACATAAAGAAGTCGATTACAGAGAGCGGTGGAAGGATGAAGGAGAGTTGAATTGAGGTGCCAGTGGAGGCAGCGAGCAGCTTTAATGGAACGCAGGTGGAGGCAGTGGTCGAAGGCCTCGTGGAAGCGATGTTGTTGACAGAGAATATCGATTGATTCAGGTGAGAAGATCGGTGTTACAGCGGAGGGAAAGAAGGAAGGGGGAGGGCGTGAGGCCGGTGGGCGTAGTGAGGCGGCGAGTTTTCCGGCGAAACTGGGAGAGGGACGAGTTAGGAGCTTGCAGCTGCCCATTAGAGCCTATCATAGTATTTTAAATGTTATTGATGGTATAGCATCAAATATTTTCAGCTCACGGATAAAAAGTCTCACAACGACTAGTTTTAAGGCCGAAGAATAATATTTAAGTCTTAAGCTATTCACCTCTCTTAAGAACTCTTTTGGGAGCATGACAAGTGGTAGCAGAGTACTATCTTCCAGGTGTGTGGGCTCTCCACGGTTCAGTGTGACTCTCGGTGGAGCCGATCTCTTAAGAGGGCGTGTCACGTGATTGGGTGGAAAAGAATGTCACAGACAAAAAGTCCCACATCGGCTAGGTGTAGAGCCGAAGTGCGGTATTTAAGTCCTGGGCTGCCCAGCTCTCTTAAGAGCTCTTTTGGAGCGTGACAAATCGTACTTACAGAATCCAAATGTAATAATAACTCTGTGCGTATGACAGACTATGAAGTTTAGGGCAAAGCTCTTTTAAAATCTCTTGTTGAAACGGATATCCTCATCCAAGTTACGAAACTGTAAAATATTAACATTGCGACGAAATAATTTCAAGAGACAAATAAAAACAAACTTATATTTCCGCCTTCAAAACAATCAAATATAGGTTGAATAACATCTCATCAAACGAAGCCTTAGATGGTTTCGTTCGTCGAAGCTCCTTTAAAAATTGCTCGGCGAAAGGGATATTCTCATCTAAATTTTGAAATGATAAAAAATTGACGTTGCGGCGAAATAATTTTCGAAGAATCAGAGAGATGCAATTTCTCAAAATGAAAATAAATCTATACATCAACATTCAAAACAATTGAAGTCCACCAATGGGAAGATTGAGATGGACTCAGCCTGCAATGTGCTGAATCTGAGCAGGGAGAAACAGCGTTACCTACGTTTTATAGCCTGTTGAGGAATTTAGGGCAAAGCAAACAAGAATCGACACAATCCAGAAGAACACAAAGAGATTTAACGAGGTTCGGCAAAGATGCCTACGTCCTCGGGAGCAGAGCGGCGAGCTTTCTTTTCACTAATCGAAAAGAAGTACGAATACGAATTCGACGCTTAAGCCCATGAAGCTACTCACTGAGCTTATTTATAACGAGAGAGTACAATATATAATTACAACATTACCCCTCTACTAAACCGCAGGGCGTTGGCCCCGCACCCCCAACCCACATAATAAACTCCCCAGATTCGCTCGCTCCGCTCCAACATTAATTCCATATTAGGTATATGAGCCATACCTAACATAGCCAAAATCTGACTTCATAGAACAGTATGGTGAAATTTGAAAAGAAACGGTCTGTTACTTATTTCTTAAAATTAGTTATATCTAAAAATTTATTTGATATAGAGTTACTCTTTGTATTCTCAAAAAAAGCAATCAAAGCCATGAGGAAAACGATTGGATTTGGTACATTTTATAATTAAGTTCACCCTAACCTAACTGATGTAATGATGACTTAAACAAATCAATCCTACGTTGTTACGTATGACTCATATATCAAATAAGGAACAGATGTTGGATCGGAGCAAGTGAATCGGGGGAGTTTTATTATGGCGGTTTGGCACAGGGGTATTTTGGTAATTACATATTGTCTGTCCATGCTATATATATGTCTGTTTGTAACCCTAAGGGGTAGTCTGTATTCTGTGTTCTTTTCTAAATAGTGAAAATAAAATTGTCGCTCTGCTTCTGAGGACATAGGCAACTTTGTCGAACCTCGTTAAATCTCTATGTTCTTCTGGATTTGTGTCGATTCTTGCGTTTCTTTGCCCTAAATTTCTCAACAGACGTTTTTCTCATTTTTTTTAAGTCTTCTTCTAAATAAAGGTGTGTTTGGGGTAGCTGCAGCTTAATAATAACCTGCCACATAGAAGCTTCGGTAGATAAACTGGTTGTCTGTTTGTTTTTTGCAATTTGAAATCAGCTAAGTTGTTGTTGTTTCAAGATAAATGATCATTCTGCTCCAGTATAATAATATTGTTTGTAACATAACTGTCATATCAATATATTTTACGTGCAAAAATCCAATACAGAACATTACAAAAGAAAAGACGCTTCACTTAACAGTGAGTATCATGATTACAATAAATAAGAAAAGACTACACATGCATTAAATAGTAGTTAACAACCACTCATCAACTCAAGTAGTCAGAGCTCATTAACTTAACAAATGACAGATAATTGCTTGTCAGTTTAGTATGTATTGACACACACTTCTATCTAATAGTCTAATAGACATTTTCCTCTATAAAGAACTCTGTCAGGCTACAAATGACTCAATACATCATTCATATTTCAAATTTTTTTCAGTGAAGCAGAAATAAAAGCCACTCGTGTAACGTATCGCGAACACGAACTTATTAATACGAGGTCAAGACTAGAATTTAGGATATATATTTTGAAGCAATCAACTCCACTAATTTATTCTCTCGATCGATAAAATCCTCGAGTATCTCTCCCTCACAACTCTCTCTTTCTATTTCTCATTTCTCCTTCTCCCTCTTTCTCTTTATTTTTCGACGTACATTGATTTATGTAATGACAAATATTCGTACTAATTTCCGAAAAAAGGACGAGCATTTACATACATACCGCATAATTCTTATGTTTTACAAATATCTACCTACAAAACTTTGTATTTACATGCATAACAATCGTATCATTATCATCACATAAACATATCACCACTAACAATTTATTTTTAATATGAAATATATATTTTCATGCATAAATTTATGTCGCAAAAGTATCATCAAATATTAATATTAAAATGATGAAGAATTGAATGGTAAGTTTGTAAATTTGACAACAAATGAATGGTATTTTTGTAAATTATATGAAGATATTTTTGGAACAAATTTTCCCTCTAAAGCCATACTTCGGCTGTAAGTAATCGAAATGAACTAAGAACTAGTTTCTGCTTTAACCAAAGCGCAGAGAAAGCCATTTCCTGCATGCTAAGTTGCTTCCTTAAAGGCTTTGCTTCGTGGCGCTGAAGCAATAATTGATGTAAAGGTGGTGATCATAATAATAATTTACATACATATCTCCCAATTTTTATGTATATGAAGAAATGTAAAAGATATACTTTACTTTTTATATTTATATTATTTATATCTTTTTATATCAAATAAAAAAATATAATTATTTTAATTTTAAACAAAGTGATACATTTTTTATGTATAGAAAAAATATGGCAGCTATGTAAATTTAAATTTAGAGTTTGTTTGGGGCGGCTGTAGCTTATTGAATAATCTGATGATAAGCTGATTAAAAATAATATGCTGATAAGTTAGGTGCGGTAGCTATTACAAATTTTTTTTTTTTTTGGAAAAGCCAGACCGTTGATAGAAAGCTCCCACCGCACCTAGGTAGGTGCGGTGTGGAAACATTGTTTTCAGCGTTTTGAAAATGCATAAGTTGCCAAAACGCGGTTTACCCAAACATGTCAGGTGCGTTTTCAAAATGCTACAACACTAAATAAGCTGCCCCAAACGGACTCTTTGTTGTATATATGTATGCAAATCTTCCTAAAAATAAGTAGTATAAAAATTTTTGAGACCTGCACACTTACAATTCTCTCTCTCTCTCTCTCTCTCTCTCTCTCTCTCTCTCTCTCTTTTAGTATTGGCTATATTCGAAGTTATATGATTGTAACTAGGGTTGTGAACAAGTTGAGCTTGAAATAACTCAAGCTTGGCTCGTGTTCAACTCGTTCCAGATAGATTTGTGTTTGCAATTAACTCACGTTGGAGATTGATCGTGAACAGTGTGTTCATGTTCGACTTAATTTATGTATTCTTACTCGTGTTCGAATCGTGTTTAGCTCGAAATTAACTTGTTTAAATTAATTAGAAAATTAGATGTAAGGTGTTGGATTTGAACCTGCACCAATTCCGCTCGACGAAAGCGCAGAACCGTGTGACTGCGAAGTTGTTATGATGTAAATCTAAATATAAGTATATATAATATATTATTATATAAATAATACATAATATTATTTATTTTTTATTTTGAGCTAAAAAGAGTTGAATACGATCAGAAGGGTTGTTTGAATTTGGCTTGTTTATAATCCGAGCTTCAAAATTTTATATGCGTTTTGCTCGTTTACTCAACTAACGATTCAAACAAGAGTTATTTAATGAGTCAAACACAAGCTTTTTTGGCAGCCCTGATTGTAGCATTAATTATGTGGTATAAAATTTGGGAAAAAATAATGGAAAAATTATTAATTTCAAATTTATTGAAACATAAGGTGCAAATTTTAAAAATATTCATAAAACATTAATCTTCATATTATACTTTTTTTCTAATGCAATGCTTCCACATAGACTTTATTAATATATTAATCTATTAGTTTTGGTTTTTAACCTATAAAATACAAATGCTCAAATATCATAATTTTTTAAATTTTCATTGAATATTTCTTTTCTTGGATTCATTATTTTTACATCTTGTGCAATTTTAAAGATGTTTTTAAATTCTATTGGCTAAAATGTTTATTGGGATTCCTCTATTAAGTATCTTCCTACAAAAATCTTCTCATTTGATGGCATTTTGGACCTCACCTCTCACATCCTTTTCCCCTCTAGTGGATAAGTCTTTAACTTTTTTTAATCTTTTTTAAGTTATCTAATGACATGATGGTGGGGGGCTAATAGGAATCAACTAAGGGTGGTAGGGTGATGTTTTGTGAGTTGACAATGAAAAGATCATGTTGATGGAGAAAACTTATTTAGTTGTAAAGACAATGGAGAGTGTACTCCTCAAATACTTATAAAGAGATAAAGGGTTGTATAATCCTTGTTGGATACTCAATGAGGAGACAAGGAAAACATATATAGGACACTAGAGATTTTCAGAGTGATTAAGTCAACCAGTTTATGTCTAGTAATGAGATATTTTGAGGACCATTTTTAGCTGATGGAACATGAACTTTTACAAATAGACTTCATCTGCGAAAAGAATGTGAGGAAATGCATAACTTAATTCTTGGTAGAAGTGATAATTCCCTTATGATATGGGTTACAAATGTTTGTATTTTTTGGGTGGTGCTCACCATGAGGCCTTTCTGTCTCTATCTCTCTTTCCCCCACACCCATCCCACTCCCCTCCCCCTCCTACTATGCCTTATCTTCTTTGAAGCAGTTTAAATATATGTCACTTTCATTCAGAAGTGCTTGCCAAGTGGAATTATTCATAAAGTATGATTTTCGTTGCAAGGTTAAGATATAAAATGTGGTATAAGAGGCAAAATATCTTTATACATGAAGGTAATGGTGGACAAAGTTTTTATCAAGGCTATGATTATGGGGAACTAGACCCAAATGGTGCTGAAATGCGATGATGTAAAGAATGTACTAGCATAATTTATTTGTGTGGTTAATGAGATTAATCTGACTAATAATAAAGGGTGCTCAATAACATGTGAATTTTTAATATATTAAATGGGTATTAAGAAATTCAATAGAAGATATTCTTGAGAGATCGCCCTTGGTTGATTTAATCTGTTAAATTTTTTAGAATATGATAAAGGATTCAACTCAAAGAATCCTCAAGAAGATCCAAGGACACTTAAGCAAAGAATTTCATGGCCTTTTCATTAATAAAAGGTCAAGGACCATTTTAAATACATTTTTGGGGGAAACACATAGCCTACTAATGTGTCAAATCAATTAATATGATGGATGGTGGCCCTCAATCGTCCACGATATGAATCATCTACCATATGTAATGATATGATTAACTCTTCATATGCATGAGATTATCATGGCTAAAAATGAAGCAAGAAAGCTCTAGTGCTAGAAGTGAATGGAAAAGTGGAATGATGTTGTAGTAAATGAATACTAGAAATCCTAAGAATCATTTTTATGATTAGAATTCTCTTAGGAAGAAATTGGATGAGTTTTTGGGATGTAGGGAAAGGTTTAAGTTTATGTTATTAGATATTTAATTGATAATTTTTTTTAGGAGATGCTAAAATGAAGGGAATCATATAGGGTTTAAAGATGGTGAAAAAGCCAAGAGGTTTTCCTTAATTTTCCTTTTGCATGATGATGTTGGGGATGGAGTAAGTGTGAGGTTGAAGCTAAAATGTAGGAGATAAGAATGAAGGTGATTTAAAGTGTTTTTATACAATAATAAAAAGGAACCAAACCAACAATTGTATAACTCAATCATCAAGCTAAATTTGAGATGAAAAATGTAAAATAACTTGCAAACTTTCATTAAATATTAGCCAAACTTAATCACATCTTAGATACACCATACAACATTCATTTATAGGTTGGAAGTCACCTTTTTTAATTAAAAAAAAAACAACGGTATAACTCCTTAAAAGTAGGTATTAGTGGTCACCATTTAGGCCTTAAATAATTTGAAGACATAAGAAGGATAGCCTTTATTGAACGTCATTTATTAATATTTTAGTTATCACTTGATCATTCTAATTGTATTATTTTCCCTTAAAGATTCAAAGTTCCAAATTAATCTTTCATGTGTCTTTAAATAATATAACAACGTACAATTAAGGTACATAAAATATAATAAAATTCATCTATAATATCAAAGTGACAATACAACAAATTAACTATTTTTTATAACTCTTTGGCCCTTAACAATTTTAATAATTAGTCATGAACCTATTAGGAAATGTTAAATTACATCACATATGCTCAACATCCTATCCTAATGCATCTAGCAAGGCAAAACACTCTTCCAACTAGTATTGAATAATAGATTTTTGCTCATATTATTGCATTTAGAGGTAATGCATAATATCATAAATAATTTTCTTATAATTAACATTATTTAATTTATTAGGTGCTCTTTGATAACTAGTATGATATATTCAAAAAATTTTATGATCATTACTCGTAAATTATGATAAAGTTGATGCAGCTAATATTTAACAATAAAAATATAAATAGTAATTCATGTATGTTCTAGAGTTTTTATTAGTTATGTATGTATACTCTTATGCTAAAATATCTTGATTATTTAGAAAGGCTCTTCAAATCATAACTTAAATTATCTAAATGAGTGTAGAGATGAATAAGCCACACCATACATTAGAGCTAAGTTCTTGGTTAAAATGAGTTTTGGCAAATATTTTTTAATTAGCCCTTGAATTATTTTTTATAGTGCTCTATATCATTCTAATATTGATCCATCAATCTTAGCAATGATGTAAGATGGAGCTTTGCAAAAGTTTTGGTATTCTTTACTATCCCTTTAAGATTCATCACATTTTTTAAAGCTTAAAATAAGCGCATATATATATATATATATATATATATATATATATATATATATATATATATATATATATATATATATATATATCAATTTATCCTTCTACTTTGCTTGTCATCTAAAGACAAAAGAAGCTTTAGCATTATTTAATAATATACCCATATATTTCTCATGCCAAATGACATAATTTAATGATGAAAAAGCCCATCAAAGACTAAAAATAGATTTAAAATTTCAAATAAATTCTTCATTTTTTTTTTATTGTAGCCCAAGAAAATATGAACAAATCTATAGAAATTTTAACTTATTAGTAAATTCACTAATGCATAATTCTTAAGAAAACATATTTTAATCCTTATGATGGGTATGATTTAAATTACTAAAATTCACAATCCTATTTATGTACTATTACAATCTCATACTATCACTACTTCAATTTCCATTATTAACCTTGTATCTCATGAAAAAAAATCATTTTGCTATTTCCACCCAATTCTCAGGTATGTTTTTAACAATTGTTGGTGATAGTCAGCACTGATTGTATTGGTCATAGTAAGTGTTGGCATTGTTAAAATGATACTTGATAATGTTGTTACCAAAGCAAAGAAGGGTAATGGCCTTACTAGTGATAGTGAACATCAACTTTATTAATGATGGTTGGAGTCAACTATCATAGTGGCAGTAGGCAACAAATATAGGTGACAAAATATTAGGCTTTGGCAAATAAAGCTCTTGATCATATTCTCTTGAATATTTCACGGTGCCTCATTTTGAAACACTTTCAATGTGTAGAGAAATTTGTATTTATAGATGTTCAAAGGTTCATTTTCATTATTTTGACTAGAAATCTATATAGCATATTGGATACTCCATGCAGTCCTTCTTGATCACGTATTGGTTTAATTAGATTACGATTGACCAGTTTTGATTTCATTGCTTTTGACTAGTTGTGATCGTCATTTAAAAAGTAGGCAATATTTGAACGACCCTTAGTCACTGAAATGTACTTGCAAAATTTATAACCATAGTTATGAGGCCTGATTTAGGCTTAGTTACACTCAAATTAATAATGTTTTTGGCATCATCTAATTTGTTTCATCAAGATGCCATTAAAACTATAAGTTTGTTATAAATTTTCAACCTTAAATATTACTCAATATATATTCTATTTCGGTAGGATTTAGTTCCTCTAAACTAAGATATCATCTTAATTTTTTCTTAAGAAAATTTCAATCTTCCAAAAATGGCAGTTTTAGTGTAGCAACATGCTTTTAGTACACTTTAAAATTGGTTTTGTTCTAACTGGATTCAAATGTGGTCTGAGCTATGAGAAGACATCATTGTACTTAAAATCATCATCTTCATTCATTTATTAGGTTATGATTGTTTGCAATAGCAATCTTTTATTATGTATTGAAACTTTGCCTATTTCATGGTCTTGTACTTTGGAGATTAAAGGCCTCCATGGAGGAGTTATTGTGCTCTACTTGAGAATGCATTACCAAAAAGGAGAGTTTCAACATTATCTAAGAGCACATGCAGAATACCTCTCTTTTGAGGGAGGCAAATTTATTATATTATAAATAAATTTAAATTTTAGATTAAATTTTTTAAAATTGTAATTTCAACGTAAATAATTAAAATTTTTAATCAAATATCTTTAATATGAATATTAAACTAACATCAATCAATACATAATAATTTATATTTAAAAAGTAGATGAAAATAAAAGCAAATAAAATAAAAGAAATTATAGACACATCATCAATCATTTTCTAAATAAATTTATTATATTATAAATATACTTAAAAGAAATCCATATTGTTGACTAAGTTTTTAAAAAATAATTTATTATTCTTCAGGTCCAACGATAGTTTATATGACACAAATCGGGTAAATAAATAAAGTGGATCTACTTGTTGAATTGGTTGAGTAAGAATTCAGCGTGTGGGCATGTTAGAGAGGCCAGGCGGAGCGAGCCCTAAGCAAGTGTGCTAGACTGGCAAAGCGAGGTCATGCAAAGTGTCAAAGGGAGGCTGAGCAGAGCTAGCCCTAAGGGGGTGTTTGACAACACTTAAAATTCACTATAGAAATTTAAGTTATTTCTAACAGTCAAAAGCCATTGGTAAAAACAAAAAATCATCGGTTAATAACAAATCGACGGTTTTTCGATGATCAAAAGGATGTAAGTTATTAGCTTATCAATAATTTAAGAAACAACGACATTTCTAACCTTTTTTTTTTTGTCTGACAGCTACTCATGAGTTTATGTTGAAAGCATAACCGTTGGTTAGCGGTCGGTTATTCATCAGTTACATAATCAAAAGGTCAAGGCTGTCGGTTTATGTCAAAAGCATAACCGTTGGTTGTTGATTAACTAATGGTTAAATAAATGACATACACAAGTTGTTAGTTATGCCAAACAAACAAAAAAAAAAAACATCAAAAGGTCTAGATGTTGTTACATTCACAATAGTGTGGTTTTGTTAAGGTCTAAATTTTGACATGATATTTCAAAATTTAAATATGAAATACAAAATTCACGTCATAATAAATTTTAAAATGCTAAAAAAGTCAATATGATATGTTAAGTTCAAAAAAAAAAAAAAAAATCTATAACACAAAAATTAGATGTTATAAGAAACTAAAAAAATAACATTTCCTCTCATCCCCGAATCTGTCGTGTGGCGCTGAGGAACCCTTTGCTCGTTGCATAACATCTTCTTCCTCAAAACTCTAATGTTAAAATGTATCATTAATAAACTAAAATTAGTCATTAGCTAATCACTAATTGGAATTTTATTTTATATTAATTATGGTGTAAGAGAGATTCTAAAATATAAAATTTAATATTAGTAATAATTCATATAATAAATTACATATAAATACATTAAATAAAAATTTACTTAAAAATTAAAAATAAAATTACTTTCATACTTACTTCTAATCATTAAAAATATTAATCAATAAAATGTGTACATGTGTAATTTAATAATCACATAGAATTTATTGAATATCTTGGGTCCATTGTTCAAAGCGATGGTGATATAGATGGGGATGTTAATAGTAAGAATTCAGGCTGATTGGTTGAAGTGGAGGAATGCGTCCGGCCTATTGTGTGATAGAAAAGTACCGCTTAGATTGAAAGGAAAATTTTATAAGATAGTGGTGAGACCTGCAATGCTCTATGGTTCTGAATGTTGGCCTTTAAAAGAGAAGCATAATGTTAAGTTTAGTGTTGCCTGAGATGAGAATGATTAGGTGGATGAGTGGCTTTTCACTTAGAGACAAAATGCGAAATGAATATATCTGTAATAGGGTTGGTGTTGCACCAGTGACGGATAAAATTAGAGAGAGTCGCCTTAGATGGTTTGGTCACATTAAACGTTGATCACCTGATGATCCGATTAGGAGAGTAGATGTTTTAGATACAACTTATGTTTAGAAAGGTAGAGGTAGACCTAGGAAAACTTGGGCTTATTGCATAAAAAATGATCTTAATTTATTAGAATTAAACGAAAATTTGACACTAAATAGGACGCAATGGAGAAAAATGATTCATGTAGCCGACCCCACTTAGTGGGATTAAGGCTGTGTTGTTGTTGTTGTTGTATAGAATTTATTAAATTTAATTAACTTGTTAATTTGCTAACTAACAAATACGTAGAATGTTATTCATATCAATCTAATTATAAACGCTAAGAAAAAACAAATGATTACTAGTTTATAATTAAGTATATGTTAAAATATAAATACAATTGTTTAAGGCTTAGTAAATAACTAACTAATGATTAATTTGTAAATATCAAAGTATTATTTAACATATAGTTACTTATGTAAAATCTAGTAAATCTTAAGCTGCATGTCAATTAATAATTAATGAATAATTATTAAATATAAAAAAATATTAATTAATGAATAAAATGATCTATGCAATTATAAATGAATTACTAAATGAGTATCTCTTTATTTACATATATTTTAAATTTTTTCAACAAATATTATTATTTAAATTTACGTAGATATGAAGGGAGTCGGGTTAAAATTTTATATAAGCATATCAAAAAGTGACCCCAACACGCCAATTTGACCTAAACTCAACTAAAAAAATATAGATTCGGGTTGACCGAATAAATTTGGGTCAAGCTCGTGTTAAGTATCTAATAAGTTTAATTTTTTGTGGTCAGGTTCGAGTTAACTAACCGACCAGAAAATGATAAGACAACTCTAAATTCACTTAAAATTGACCCATCAACCCAAAAATAACTCAAAATTGATATGATTTTAACCTCAGAGATATTATTTCTTATGTTAAATGGGTTACATAGGTCTAATTATGATTGGTGGATTCAAGGCCGGTCAGGTTCGTTCGAGAATATAATATTAGGGTAGAGTTTGATTCGGGTTTGGATCGAGCCTACTCAAATCGGGTCAGTTTCGGTTCGAGAACCACTTAGGGTGTGTTTGGGGCAGCTTATTTGGTGCAGTGATGTTTTGAAAACGCACCTGACCTGTTTAGGTAAACCGTGCAAAAAACTGTTTTTTCACACTGCACCTATCTAGATGCGGTGGTAGATTTCTGACAGCGATACGAAAAATAAAATTTTTTAATCTGATTATTTTTAATGAGACCCTAATTAGATTCGGCAAGTCCTAATTAGATTCGGCAAGTTTCTAAAAATTGTAAATCTGCCCGTTTATGATCGTTATAGCCTTTATTTATAAGCTTCGGAACTTTCGACTTCCTTCTTCCTTCGGCCCCCCTCTTTCCAGCTTCTTGCTCTCTTTCAGAGGTTCCATCCTCCTTCTTCCTCAAGACAATGGCGATATCGGTTAAAAGGAAAAGGTGAGATCCTAAAAGTTCAAAGGCAAAACACCCCTCCTATCCACCGAAAAGCAAAAGCTCAGCCCGCGAAAAGCAGCACCAATAAGAAAAAGAAAGAAAAGTTAAGGAGCAAAGATGGGGAGACTAAAAAAGCCATGGGGGATCGGAGGTAGAAATACCCGGAAGGCCTGCGAGCCCTCTCCGTGGATTCCAGATCGCGAATCGTCCGAGCAATGGAGGAGATTGTGCCAGTGTCCCAGGATTCCTCGCAGTCCCCCCCGTGGCGGTCGAGGGCTGCACGCCACTCGCCGGAGCCATTTGACAGCGAGAAACTACCACCCATTCTGGTTTCCGAGATTCGGCGCTTCCTTCGAGTGGCCAATGAGATAGAGAGGGAGTCTCCCCGAGCTGCCTACCTCTGTAATATCCTCTCAGTTTTATTTTTATTTTATTTTTTTATTGTTATCTCTGCGTTTTTTGGGTAATAAATTCTCTATTTGATTCTTGGTTTAGGTCGTTTCCATGCATTCGAGAAAATTCATACGATGGATCAAAATTCTAGCGGGCGTGGTGTTCGACAGCTCAAAACTTCTCTTCTTCAGCGCCTTGAGCGGGTACTTATCTTTCAGCAGCCAAAATATATTAAGGCTTAAGTGGTTGTTTGGCTGCAAGTAGGATTCAGTAAATCCTTTAATTTTGAATCCGTTAAATCCACCCTACCCGTAAATTTAATAAATCCAGATTTAAGCAGGCAAAATTTTGACCTTAAATCGAAAAATTCCTAAATCCATAGAACTCTTCTATTTTTGGGTTTGGCTGGATTCCATAAATCCAGTGCTAAATCCTATTCAAAAGTATTACCAAACACGCTGATTTTTTTTTACTCTAAGATGTCCTTACATGGTAACAATTTCTGTCTATTTTAAGCGTGGACCACTGGCATTAGTGATTCAGTGAACATATTTTAGAAAGGAACTTCCATTTGTATATTGTTTTTGCTAAAAAGCCCAGTGCTCATTGATTTGTGATCTGGAAGTTGATGAATGCACAACAAATAGTTCTAGCTTAGAGCCGGAGCTCTTGAGCTAATTCCAGAGAGTTTGAACACGGCAAACCTGCTGTTTTCTAGCCGCATATCTTCATCAAAATAAAAATTTAAAATCTAAATTAAAGGTGAATCATATGACTGAATCTTATGAAAAAGTTTAACATCCTAGTGAACAGGAACTGTTTGGTAATGGATTTAATACATGCTACAAATTCAGATTTACCAGATCCTGCCAACGCCAGGATTTAGTAAATCTCGGACTTAAGGTAAAACTGAGAAGAAATTAAAAAACAACTGGATTTACTAAATGTAGGATTAAAAATTTGCCTTTTTTTTTGTCTACCAAGATTTAAGTTAAAGCCAACTTAAATCCATTACTAGACAAGACTTCTGAATAGAGTGGTTTTCTGTGTCCAAGTTTCCATTTCATTGTTATCTGCTATGTTCTACCTATTACATGCCATGCAATTCTCTGTTCTCAACTTTAATCCTTTGGCATTTATCTGCTCATACTCTTTTTATGTATTAGATTTTCCACAATCCTGTTCGTAATATTATGTTCTACTTTGGTTTCAGCGGATCCTAGCATTTTGTGGCTTCTGTTATGATAATTTTATTATATTATTTTATATTTTCGATATATTAACTCACTTTTATTTTGATAGGATGAAGAGGTCACCAAATTACTTCGACTGAAAAAAAGCGATGCTCGTGAACTGGAATATCTATATCTAAAGTACAAACTGCCATTAAATTTGTTTTCTACAGATTGAATTATGCTTATATTCTCATAAATATCTCTCAGCTTAGTCCATGATGGCTAGGAAGCTAGCTTTTTAATGTATTTGCTTCATTTTAATATGATTTGCTTACAGGAAGAAGTCTGAAAATGCACTTGAAATTGCTTTTGTTCTCATGGAAGTTCTGAAGGCAGTTTCATCTAGTGATGGTCATGAGGTTATATTTTTTCCTTCAAACTAAGCAGTCATCAATGGAATCTGCTTTAATGAGCAGGATACTTGTAAGATTTATTGACGGATTTCATTTAATATGCCAGCAGTTTCTTCCGGCTGGAGAGGACATCAAGGAAAAATCAGGATCATATAGTCCATACAACATTCTTCCCTTTGATTCTGGTGATAGCCAAAATGCTATAATGCTTCTTCCAGAGGTTAGATGCATGGCCATTTTGAATTGTCTAATTACTGTAAAATTTTATTGTGTGCGCTTTCAATTCATCTTAGAGTCTCTACAACATTCTTCCCTTTGATTCTGGTGATAGCCAAAATCCTATAATGCTTCTTCCAGAGGTTCTATGCATGACCATTTTGAATTGTCTAATTATTGTAAAATTTTATTGTGTGCGCTTTCAATTTCATCTTAGAGCTCATTTGATTAGATACAAATAAACATTCACGAGGAATTAATATCATTTTCATTTTTTGTACTTATAAAACCAGTTGTATGTTCGCATTTTTGTAATAATAAAACCAGTTTTATTAGTTTGTTGGAAGTAATTTTATTATGAATTTCAGATGCATTATTTGGTTGAAGGTTGTTTGAACATGTTTGGTTATGATTTTTACTTATTTTTGTGTCTAAAATCAAAATCATCACATTTGAGGAATATGTGGAGTTTAAAGTAAACATTGATTTATTTATAATTACTCTAACTAAATGGTATAATCTAGATTTTTTTTTTGTTGTTGTGATAAATATGTTTTCAATTCACAAGACAAGAAATGGGCCTCAAGTGTCATGCATCTTATCTGAGCTCATGGAGCTGTGACTACTTGTATATATTGTTAGTCATGAGTGTTGTGAGGCTTACCAGAGTTATAGGCGTGACCTATGAATAAATCTTTTGAAGAAAAATGCCATGCTTCCCAACAAACCTCCCCAAAAACTTAAGCCACGTCAACTTCTGATTAGGTGGATCAATAAAAGCAATTTTTTTAGCAAACATGTTTGACATATCCCACTTTGATTGGTTCACCTAAAGAAGTGGGCCCTTAATGATTTTGTGTAGGTTTTTATTTTTATTTTTTTAATATTCTTTTGTTAAGAATGTTGTACTCTTTTTCAAAATATAATCATCCAAGTTTATCTATTGTTCGTGCTGAGCTCCCACTTTCTTGTGTTAATTTGAACCCATTCCTTGTTCTACATTCACGTCTTCTGCTTGCTATCGAGCTGTTTACTCAATTTTCAGTTGATAAAAAGCTCACTTTTAGCCGGCTTAAAATTAACTTTGAACCATTGTTCCACAGATTGAAGCTGCTATTTCGGCTATTCGTAATGTTAGAGGCCTTCCAAGTATAGAGAACAGCTGTGAAACAGGGCTTCCTTTGGATTTACTTTACTGGCTTCAGAACTTGTTTGGTTTTCAGGTGATTCAAGAGATGCCATCTGTTTATAGCTGAAATTTAGGACCTTAGAATTATTATTGCTTTATTCGAGTAGCTATACTGATTGATTATCACAGCATCTTACATCAATAGAATCTCATCGCTGTGTCAGCTGCGCAGCACTTAGGAAGCATGCCTCATTTATTTCATGAAAGTATTTTTTATTGATTTCCCAGACTGGAAGTGTTTCCAATCAGCGGGAACATTTGGTTTTACTGCTTGCTAATATGCATGTTAGGCAAAATCCAAAACCTGCACTGGCCACAAAGGTATCATTGCCTGTATCATTATGCATGAGACTCAACTATTTCTTAACTAGATTATAAGTACACTGAAATATAAACATGTTTTCCAGCTTGACGATAGAGCTGTGGACGAGCTTATGGGAAAGCTCTTTAGAAATTATAGGAACTGGTGCAAATTTTTGGGTCGTGAATGTAACTTCTGGTAAGGCTTTGTTTGACGAAAGCTTATTTTGGTAATTTACTATGCTGTGTGTGCCACGGGAAACTTTAAAATCTTTTGTTGCATATAAAATTGGAATTAAAGTGCTAAGTTTTTTAATCTATATTACTTTTTATCGATAAAATATCTTTATTCTCCTTTCAGGTTACCATCAGTAAAGCAGGAAATACAGCAACATAAAATTTTGTACATTGCTCTCTATCTTCTCATCTGGGGAGAGGCTTCTAACTTGCGGCTGATGCCAGAATGTCTGTGTTACATTTTTCATCATGTAATATCAATCCTTCTAATGTGGTGGGATATATCTGTTTCATCATTTTGTTAAGCTTTATTTGCATTTGATTGTTTACGTTGCTTATGCTTAGTTTATAATGTAGAATGCATTTCCTGTTTTATTACATTACTAATTTCATGGTAGCCACTTTCCTATTAGCTCCGCTTTGATGGAGTTAAAGTGATGGAAACGGAATTATAACCTGTGTCCTGAAAATATAGCATACCGATTCCAGTAAAATGTTGAAGCTACAATACCACTTCAACCATATTCTATAAGAATGCTTTATAGTGTTCTCAGTTTTCTGTCATGTTTCTTTTTGACTAGATAAAACTTATGTTTCAGATGGCATATGAGTTATATGGAGTGCTATCTAGTGCTGTTAGCTTAAATACGGGAAAGAAGGTAGTCCCAGCATATGGTGGACAAAATGAATCATTTTTTCGAAAAGTTGTCACCCCAATTTACAAAGTTATCCATGAGGTTCTATGCGCCAATCTATATTTCAGCATTTTTATCACTGCATTTTTTGATAAATCCTTTTAGCATAGCCTTATTTTTTTGTTGATGAAGGAAGCTCAGAAGAACAAAAATGGTGTTTCGGACCATTCAAAATGGAGAAATTATGATGATTTGAATGAGTTTTTCTGGTAAGTAGCACGTTTGTTTTGAGAAGAATCCATGCACTTCAAATTATAATGTTCAGCAAAATCTTGTGTTTGCCACTGAACATGCAGGTCGACTAATTGTTTTAAGCTTGGCTGGCCCTTGCGTCCTGATAATGATTTCTTTTGCACGTCATTTTCTTCAAAGCAAATTAGTACTTCTAAGGTCTGTACATTTGCCTATCTTCTCTTTTATTAAATAAGGATTTATTGAATATTTTGCATGGAAAGGCAACGCTGCTCAAATTGTTATATTAAATGCTATGACTTAATTTGTGCAACTGCATTCATTCAGTAAGTAAATGGTTTGAATGAAATAAAATTGATTTTGGCAAAAGAAAGTCACTACATAGTCGGAACTAAAATTTTTATCTGAACTATTTTCTCAATAATTGGTATTGATAGATTTTTTAGGTTTTATTTTTTTATTTTTTTATGGTAGATATGTTGTGTTCCAATCCTAATTATGAGTTTTAAATCAAGAGAGATTCTCATGCTTCTTTCTTTTTCTAACTTCAAATAATTGAGTCATGAACGTGCTAGTAAAAGACATCATTCTCTAGTTTCCATTCCTTGTAAAATAGGGGATATAAAAGTCAGAAAAAATATTAAATCTTTACATTCTTTTATAAGAGTTATTCCTAACAACACGATCCTCTTGATCATTCTTATTGCTTGCAACAAATCAAGTCGAGAGAGGTAGAATCAATTCGGATTGCCTTATTTTTTATATCTCACCCATACAATCTAATAAATGAAGCATAAAATAGGACACAGGAATTCTATGTGGAATCTAAGAAGAAAAAACCATGTGGTTTAGCCTAATCAAGCATTTTTTTTTCTTTGCATGCTTTAGCATATAATAAGCATTCTCTATGGTATTCATCATCATCATTTGCTTGTTGCAAGGTGGACATTAATGTATAAAGTGCCGTTCACTTATTCTAGATATATGATCTTTTCATTTTTCGGCTGTTAGATCCTTTATTTTGATACACTAATCTGACCTTCAGGAGTCTCCAAGTGAAACTTGTGAGTGGAAGTGGTTGGGGAAGATGAATTTTGTAGAAGTTCGTTCATTCTGGCACCTTTTCAGAAGCTTTGATCGGTTATGGACATTTCTTTTATTAGCTCTCCAGGTTAAGCACCACAATGAAAAATACATCTTGAAGATATCTTTCTCTCGTAGGATTTACTTATATGGAGTATTATTGTTTTCAGGTGATGACTATCATGGCATGGCATGAATTGGAGACACCTCTGGAACTATTTGATCCAGAAGTCTTTAACGGCATTATGAGCATCTTTGTGACTAATGCAATTCTTAGATTCTTGCAAGGTCCGGTTCTTTAATTTGATTATTTAAATATCAATACGTCAGATCAATATCATCTCTTGAAGCTCTTGTTGCCATATCTAGGCCTTTTTTGACTTTTAGTCAGTACAGACGTTTCATGAAAAATGAGCTTTGTAGTGGTGAAAATAATGTAGTAAACGCGTGCCATACAATACCAAGTGTGTGTGTTTTGAACAGTGGTTAAATTTCCTCTATTTAATTTGGAGGTATATGTTTGAGCAACAAGAACAATCCTCTGTCTTTGTAATTGCTAGGGAGTGATTGACGTATTGCTGGTTATTACTATGTAGATTTAGCAAGTGCAACATAATGATGAAAAACCTTGTTTATATTTTACTGATTAAGCCTGGACTAAATCATGATTTGCAAAGGTTGAATTATGCTACAATTGTTTAAATTGTACTGTTTTGATATCAATTGGCATGTTCTTTGTTTTGGTATGTTTTTTCTGTTTTTTGTAATATTCATGAAATATCGTCCTTGGATGCATTTATTATTCTTCAATTTCATGGGCCGGCTTTAGTAAAGGATTCGAAGCTGATGCGCTACATTGCATATTAATTTATCAAAATTAAAATAAAAAATAAATAGAAAATACATATGTAATTTTTACATTATTTACATTTTATTTACATTATGCAATTATTCAAAGAATCTTTGTCTATCAAAGAATCATTTTATTTTTTTATTTATTTTATTCTTTTTTTTATATTATTATGTTATAATATTAATGAAGGATTTTTTGGAATTTATGGAATTAAATATAGAAATATAGATAATAACTAAGAAAAAGTAGTTCTTTTTTGAAAAATATGTCTTCACATACAACTTATTTGTTACTAACAAGCGAGTTACCCTAAGATGCTGTTTTAGCTTCAAGGCACAATTTTTTCCTCTGATTTTGGTCAATTTTAATAAATTTTGGGCGTGGATAATATTGTGTTTTATGTGCATGTTTTTTGTTAAGTTTTTTCATTGGAAGAATTTTAAACCTTGTCAATTTCAGTGGTTCTCGATATTTCATTGATGTGGAAAGCAAGGCAAAACATGGAGTTCAGTCAGAGATTAAGATATATAATTAAGTTTTTAGTTGCATTAATATGGGCTATCACTCTTCCGGTTTCTTATGCTACATCTCAAGGAAGTTCTGTATGTTCCACTATGCAATTCCAGAGTGATGCTGGCAACTTCTGCATATCACTATATCTGATTTTTGTTTTGATATACCTTATAAGCAATTTTATTGGGGTAGCTTTATTTTTTGTGCCTGCTGTCACGCACTACATTGAGACATCCAGTTGGCAGGCTTGTAATATTATATCATGGTGGACTCAGGTATGTTCTTATGCTTTATATTTTTTGTGCTGATAAACTAATATAAACATCTCTGCTATAATGCTAAAGTTTGCTTGAAATGAGATATGATTTTTTAAATACGTGATATACGCCCACCCTATTTGCATCATGTGTAGTTGATACTGATATTGTAGCTTCAAAAATGTAGCAAGGGCAGGAAAACTTCTATGAATCACTCCATGCACCGCTAGTATTTCAAGTATTTCCAAATAATTGTTCAAGTCTGATAGGGACTTGTCGCCTTCTTCAACAACTATATCATATATTTTCATATTTTTCAGTATTTGAAGTCATACTTATTTCTTGTAAAATTCACGTGTCAAAGTGTCAGTAAAAATATTTTCTTTCCTTCAATATATTCTATGTTAAAAGTATATGCATAAAACCACATTTTACCATCCTATTAGTCATTTATTAGGAAGAGAATTTATAATTTTTCCTTTAATAAATGAAATAGCTATTTTATTATCTATCCTAATCAAGAACGTTTCAGTTAAAAAGATTTCAAAAATTTTAATTGCTTTTTTGATTGTTAGTAACTCTTTTTTGTTAACGCGATAATTTTGTTCTGTATTTGTATACATACCTGAACTATACCGGCATAAGAGTTCAGTCGCCTCCGTCGAGTTTTTAAAATTGCTCCTTAGGCTAATTCACAACTATCGGTTTATATGATTAAATAATCACCAGGTATAAGTAAATATAATTTTGGGAGATTTTTGCATTGATTCTTAATTTATAAAATTTTTTGATCGTTTTCATCCCAAGATCAGACTATATTTTTGCGTATTTTTTTTGTAGTGGAATGCTTCGGAATAATTAATACATCTTAAAAAATATTGTAAATCTTTCTGATTAGTAATATATTTAAAATAATTATTTTTTGTTAAAATATGATATTGTAATTCAATTGCACTCTTATCTATAACAAATCCTAAGAATTCAATAGAATTAGTCACGAAAATTGTTTCTTTTTATTTAGAGCAATTCCATATTTTTGTGCATTCTGGGAATAAAGCTAAATATTTAGAGTGTTGTGCAATAGTCTAGCTAAATATTAAAATGTTATCTACATAGATAAGCTATAATTAGGATAATTCAGCAAAGATAGTATCTATATGTCGTTGGAATATTTATGATGCATGTTTTAAACCAAAAGACATAATGTTCCATTGATAGTGACCCTGAGGAGTATTGAAAGCTGTTGATTCTTTACTATCCGGGTGCATCATAATTTGCCAAAAGCCAGATTTACAATCTAATTTAGAAAATCATTTGACATTTTTGATATGTTTTATCAGTACTTCTTTATTTGGTAAGAAATAACCATCGAATTTTATATTATCATTAAGTTTTTTATAGTATAATTACCATTCGTGCTTTTCCTCTTAACTTGTTCGACATGATTTCGAACTAGAAAAACATGATTACTATGTGGACTAGTGTCTGCTTCAATTAATTTGAGGTTTAGTAATTCAAAAATTTGAAGCTGAAATTCTTTTTTATCTTTAGGGGTGTATTTCATAGGGCTTACCCTAATAATAAGAGAGGAATTAATTGGTTCAATAGTTGCTACAGGTTCGTCTTGAGACCAAAATTGTAAGGGATTTTCAGAGAAGAAAGGAGTAAATAAAGAGGACGCAAAAATGCGAAGTTCAGTAAGTTTAGAAAGCTCAGGGAAAATGATGTATGTGTAAGTGAAGTTAAAGATGAGTAAAAAGTAGTTTTAATTAGATGATCAAGAGTAGAATCACCATGCTGGCTGCGAAAATTGGTGGCGGTACAATGAAACGTAAGCATGCAGATTAAGGAACAAATAAGTGGTTGATTGGTGGGTGTAACGAAGGTGATTGTTGTCGAAGATTGAGTAAATGAAAGGAAGGTTTTGAAGAAGTTATTTTTTAGGATTAAATCAAGGTCATTCTCGGAGAGACACCATAATTTAGGAATTTTTATAAGAGCGGATTGAATAATGATTAATTGATTGGTTCAATATTAAATTATAGTTCGGGGACTATTAAAGGTTTCAAGTAATAAAGATTATGTATGTACGGGGATATGATTTGGAAGCATATATTTTTTACAGATAGTAATATCACTACTAGTATCACATAAAGCATGTATAGAAATAAGTTCATATGTAGGAATATATAATTCGATGGTGATGTAGCTATGAAAGCTGATATTATGTTGTAGGGTAATGTTACCTATATGGACTACATTACGTGTAAAAGTAATAGTATCTTGTTGGAGAAAATTCATTCATACTAAAATTTGATTAGAATTTTTATCATCAGTCAAAAATAATTGTTGTAAATCAATTTGTTGATTGGTTATTTCCCATAAACCAAAAAGTAGATTGGCTTTATGAGTACAAAAGTGCTTTGTCCTAAATAATCTTGATATATATATATATATATTAAATTTGTTCGAACTAAGTCTCGATCAATATGTGAAAGATGTCAACCTGTGTTTAATAATATCATGCACCTGTTCTCCCGTGTAATATAATATCTAGAAATCAATAATTGATTATTGTTATATTCATTCAGGCTAGTGGATGGTCTATTGAGAAAGATAGATTGACTTGTATCAGAAGAACTTTGAGGGTTTATAGAAAGTGAGTTAGAATGTTCAGTGAAGCTAAGTCGTGGATGCCTTTGGCTTTCGTAATTTCTATCTTCATTGAATTCAAGGAGAAGATTAGATGTGGGAGGTGTAATTTCTAAATCACTAATTTCTTCGGGTTGAATAGTTTGACTAATATGAGAAAATAGATGATCTAAATGAATTGGATCAATGTGTGGTTTAGATGCGACTGTATTACGTTGATAGCTATGTGTGTTGAAGTTTCCAGATTTATACCCTGTAAATAGATTAGGAGAAAAATTAAGAATCAATTTGTATTAATTTGTATTAACTTGTAATCCCTTAAATCAAGGGAATTAGTTAGTTTCCTTTTCTAGTTAGTTTCCTTTTCTTTTTTTTGTAATCTCCTCTATATAAACACATTGTATTATCAGATCAAAGGTAAGGGAAATAACAAAGATTATTCTCCTGATTTCTAGTTTCCTCCCACATGGTATCAGAGACCTAAAAAATTTTTTTTCTGGGATTTGGAAGCCTTCATTGCTTCTGTCTTCTTCCTTCGCGTCGATTGGCTTCGTCTGCCTCTTCCGCTGCTCGTCCGAACTCACCTCCTTGGAACCAGACCAGAAAAGAGGGATCCAACCTTTGCAGCATGGGACGAGGAGGATTCTATAATTATGTCCTGGCTATGGGATTCCATGGACCCAACGATCAGTGACACTTGCATGTTCTCGAATACCGCAAAAGAAATTTGGGACTATATCAACCGCACATACTCGAAGGCCCGTGATGTCGCCCTTGTGTACGAAATCGAGGCAAAGCCGGAGCCACCAAGCAAGGAGACAAATCGTCACGAAGTACGCAACTACGTTGCAAAATCTTTGCGAGAATTGGATCACTATAGGGTAATTGAGATGAAATGCCACGATGATGCGGCCACCTCAAGAAGTTCATTGAGAAGGATCGGATATATGATTTTTTGACGAGATTGAATTCGAATTCGATCGGGTGAGGATCCAAATCCTCGGCGAGGAGGATACACCGTCTACTGAAGAGACAATCTCTCTAATCCGAGCGGAATAAAGTCGGAGGAGTGTCATGCTAGAACCACGAACTATGGATGGGTCAGCCTTAGTAGCAAGACAAATCAAGAGAAGTCGAAGAATGATCCGCCTAAACACTCGGGTAGAGAAACCAAGTGAAGGAGAACAAAGTCAATCTTTGGTGTACCTACTGCAAGAAACCAAGACATACAAGGAGAAGTGTTGGAAGCTCGAATGGTAAACCTCCAAGCCGAGAATGGGGCAACAAGCGCCTCGAGCGCATGTGGCAGAGCGGACCTGATATTGAGGAAAAGTCGGAAAAGGGGGTTCAACGAGTGAAGAAATTGAGAAACCAAGAAGCTTGTTGGGATCTCTTGAGAAAACTTCGGAACTTGTTCGATGGCTCTTTCGAGTAAATGCGTTTGCATGAATGTCTTGACAAATTCTATATCGACTCTTGGATCATGGACTCGGTGCTTACCGACCATATGACCCTCACATCTCAACTCTTCCATTCCTATACCCCATGTCCTAAGTAATGGGAAAATTGTCGTGACAATGGTTCTTTAGCCATGGTTGCAGGGATTGGAGATATACATGTCACACCTAGCCTTATCCTTAAAAATATTCTCCATGTACCTAAACTGTCAACAAGCCTTGTATCCATTCAAAAGTTGACTCATGATCTCAAATGCTATGTTGTTTTTTCTCTTCTTATTGTGTTTTTCAGGACCAGGACTCGGGGAGGGGGATTGGACTTGCTAAGGAAAGGAACGGTCTTTACCACTCGAACCATCACGGAAAATTAGGAGAAACTTGTCTTCATCGTTCCTAAGTTCCTCAAACAAAGATGTCATTTGGCTATATCACTTGCGTCTTGGTCATTCCTCTTTTAGGGTTTTAAATATAATGTTCCCTCACTTATTCCAAGGATTAGATATTTCTGAATTTCATTGTGACATTTGTGAATTGGCTAAACATAGCCGTGTATCTTTTCCTATTAACAATAAAAGAAGTTCTCATCCTTTTCATTTGATTCATAGATGACATATGGGACCTTCCACTATACCTAACATTTCGGGGCTCGTTGGTTCGTATCCTTAATCGATGATCGCACCCG
The DNA here is from genome assembly GCA_022702705.1 of Papilionanthe hookeriana x Papilionanthe teres. Taxonomy (NCBI): domain Eukaryota; kingdom Viridiplantae; phylum Streptophyta; class Magnoliopsida; order Asparagales; family Orchidaceae; genus Papilionanthe; species Papilionanthe hookeriana x Papilionanthe teres. The sequence goes on from CM040431.1 coordinate 48,646,990, forward strand.
AGTTACATGCGCTCTTTCTTCTTAAACAAAAATCGATGTTAAGCATCGTTATACCTAATTTTCATTCAATGGTTCAAAATCGATTTGGGTCAAAATAAAAAGTATTAGGACGGACAATGCTTGAGACTACTTCAATCGTATTCTATCTCCTTACTTTCAATCACAAGGGATTATCCATGCAGTCATCCTCGTATGGAGACACCCCAACAAAATGGGGTAATTGAAAGAAAGAATGGTCATTTACTCAACACCATCCGAGCCTTACTATTTCAAGGGAATGTTTCTAAATCTTATTGGGGAGAAGCCGTTCTTACTGCCGCATATATGATAAATAGACTTCTCTCCCGTGTGTTAGAGAACAAAAGCCCCATAGAAGTCCTTAATAGCTTCTATCCTCACTTCAGAACCTCAAATGGCCTCACACCTAAAGTATTTGGGTGTACTGCATTTGTTTATGTCCACAAACAACATAGAGGGAAGCTAGACCCTAGAGCCATCAAATGTGTTTTCCTCGGTTACTCATCCACTCAAAAGGGAAACAAATGTTACAACCCTCTACTGTAAAATTTTACATCTCTGCAGATGTCACTTTTACAGAAAATAAACCTTTTTTCTCCAAGTCCTCTCTTCAGGGGGAGATGTCAATGATGGAAGATAGTACTTGTGAGTCATGTGCCAGCCCGTGTTGTTGAACTGGAATCCCCAGAGCCAAACTCTCCTCATATCCCAGCTGAACCTGAGTCCTCTAAACCAATCACATCTAAGTCACCCGATCCTATCACTCACAATTTTTCAAGATTTTCTCAGGTATATTCAAGGAGAAAGACCATTCCTGAACCGACACAATTCCAAGAATCCAATCCAAATTCTGGAAATGAAATTACGGTAAGATCAGAATCACTTTATCCACTATCTCACTATGTCTCTCTTAAGCGCCTATCACAAGCTCAAAAAAGGTTCATTGTGAGTTTGAACACCATCACCATCCCTAAAAATGTGTCTGAAGCATTGTCAAAAAAGGGAATGGAGGGATGCTATGAGAGAGGAAATGAGTGCATTAGAAAAGAATAAAACATGAGAGATTGTTGATAAACCGAAAGGAAAGAACATTGTTGATTGCAAGTGGATTTTTACATTGAAGTACAAGGCGATGGATCCTCGAAAGATATAAAGCGAGGTTAGTAGCCAAATAGTACACTCAGACTTACGGGGTGGATTATCAGGAAACCTTCGCTCCTGTAGCAAAAATGAACACTGTGAGAATCCTGTTATCATTGGCTGCTCACTTCAAGTGGCAATTGTTACAATATGATGTGAAGAATGCATTCCTCCATGGTGACCTAAATGAGGAAGTCTACATGAACATCCCACCGAGATTTGAAAAGGACACAGGCAACAAGGTGTGCAAGCTGAAAAAGGCACTGTATGGATTAAAACAATCTCCTAGAGCATGGTTTGACAGATTTTCAAAAGTCATGAAGGAATCCGGTATAAACAAGTCGAAGTGACCACACTCTTTTCATTAAACATTCAACTGCAGGGGAGTAACTCGCCTTTTAGTATATGTGACGACATCATAATGATCTGAAATGATGAAAAAGAGAAGCATGAATTGACACTGAGACTGGTAAAAGAATTTGAAACAAAGGAACTGAGGAAATTGAAGTACTTCCTCGGTATTAAGGTGGCATATTCAACACAGGGGATCTTCATATCTCAGCAAAAGTACGTAATTGATTTATTAGCTGAAACAGGGAAGACTGGGTGTAAGCCGATCTCTACTCCAATAGATCCAAACTATAAGTTGGGAGAGGCTAAAGAAGAACCAAGTGTGGACAAAAGAATGTACCAGAGGCTGGTTAGCGGACTCATATACCTCGCTTCACACTCGACCGGACATAGCGATATTCGTAAGTTTGATCGATTAATTCATGCATGATCCAAGAGAACCTCATCTTCAGTCAGCTTACGTGATACTACATTACTTGAAAGGCAATCCAGGGAAAGGAATCTTGTTCAAAAGAAATGACGCTCTTACTCTGGAAGCCTACACCGACGCTGACTATGCTGGCTCCCTAATGGACAGAAGATCAACTACAGGATATTGTACTTTTCTTGGAGGTAACCTAGTGACATGGAGAAGCAAGAAGCAAAATGTAGTGGCGAGGTCATCTCATGGAATCGAATCTGAGATATTGCTCAAAGAATATGTGAATTATTGTGGTTGAGAATCATTTTGGATGATTTAAAAGTCCAATGGGAGGGTCCTATGAAGCTCTACTGTGACAACAAGTCAGCTATTAATATAGCTCATAACCCTATACAACATGATAGAACAAAGCATATCGAAATTGATAGACATTTTATTAAAGAAAAACTGGAGGAAGGGTTAATATGTATGTCTTATGTTCCATCAGAGAAACAACTAGCCGATGTTCTGACAAAGGGGCTGAACAGTTCAAGTTTCCACGATCTTGTATTCAAGCTGGGAATGGAAGACATCTATTCCTCAGCTTGAGGGGGAGTGTTGAAGTTTCCAGATTTATACCCTGTAAATAGATTAGGAGAAAAATTAAGAATCAATTTGTATTAATTTGTATTAACTTGTAATCCCTTAAATCAAGGGAATTAGTTAGTTTCCTTTTCTAGTTAGTTTCCTTTTCTTCTTTTTGTAATCTCCTCTTTATAAACACCTTGTATTATCAGATCAAAGGTAAGGGAAATAACAAAGATTATTCTCCTGATTTCTAGTTTCCTCCCACAATGTGCATAGACAATTTTGATAAATAATACTATAAACAACACTACCATTACATAATTTTATTGTATCTACTTTATGTCGTAATGTAAGAGATAGATATTGGTGTCTATCATTAATATTTACAACATAATTTGGATGTAAATTAAACATCAAAGTTTGATAACATAATTTCCATATTTAATTCCTAATAAAATATTTTTTTAGAATGTATAATTCTATCATCGTAAATCCAGATGGTAATAAGACTATTAATACCTTTACGAAAGTATGCTTTAATTAAGATCTGAATTCCTCCAAAATATATATATATATTTATATTTTTTTAGGATTCTTAATTCTTTCTAAGTCTTGCTGTTTTATTTGTTGATTATAAAGGGGTGTTCGAGTACTATCTACTGCATTTAAAATATCAATGAGATGTTCTCACTGACGAATACTGTAATGTATACTTCTTTTTCAGAAGAAAATAGACATATCAAAATAATCTTTACTTCCGAGAGATAATTTTCGTTTTCATATTTTATTTCAAGCTTCTTCTGATAATGTGTTGACCTCACTTTTATCGAGGTTTAGTTTTCCTCTTAGGATTTAGGGTTCTAGCTTTAGGAGCTTCCCCGACGATCTTAGATTCCTAGCAATGGGCCTACCTCGTTTTAGAACGTTCAAAGCCACCTCTTTACTTTTTTGGAGTCCCGCACTAGATTCCGTACCTCTAGCTCATAGCAGGTTGGAATTGACGTCGGGAATCCAAATTGAGTCCCCATAGGACCACCGGACCTTAAGACAAGCTCGTGCACGTTTTTGCACCACCGTGCACAAATTTCTCGATTCACGGCCTCGACGCTTTCAGTTCTCCTCAACGGATCGAAGTTGAAGTCAGAATGCCAGGACGGTCGATGTCGAGGTCAAAATTTCGGAAAAGATCGGTTTTGACGCGCTTTTGGCCCGACCGACGACGAGGTTCTCTGAGCGACCTCGAATCGCGAAACAGACTGCGACGATGCGTTCGGAACGTCGAATTTGCTAGGTAGGGACATATAATTTACTATGTTTCCGAGCGCGAGTAAACGACACGAAATTTGACGCAATTTAATAAAATAAATTAATAAAATAAGTTTTTCTTTTATTTTAGATCTTTGAAAACCTAAAATCCCTAAACTCACGCACCCCTGCTGCCCGACTCGCCCCGTCTCTCGCTCGGTCCTTCTTCCCGCGCCCGAGCTTCGAGTCTCCCTCTTTTTCTTCTTGTGTGAGCCCTAGGGCTCGGCCGAGCTCACCACATGGGAATCCCGTCTCTCTCGATGTCTCCCCCACGACCTCCACTCGCCTGCAAAGGCGTCCGACCCTGTGCAACCGATTCTTCTTTGCTCCCTCTGTGCCCCTCCCTCCTCTGCCGCCACCTTCACTGGCGCCACCCTTTTTCTCAGTTATGGTTCCCTTTTTGGACTCACCTCCCTGGTAAGCTTAGGCTTTACCTCCTCCTCCCCTTTGGCTATTTATACCCCACTTGGGGAGCTCTCTAGGGTTAGCTGAATTTTCCTGGAGGAGGGGGAGGTGCTGCCGGATTTATTTGTGGATTCCCTGCTCTTCTCGTGTGCTGGCAACCCCTTTCTCCCCTTCCTCTCTTTCTCGGTTGCGCTTGCCGTGGCTTGGGGCTGGTTTTGTTTGGCCTGTTTCTCTGTTGGTTGGCTTGGCTAGATGCCTATGTGTTGTGATTTGGCTTGTTTACTTGTTTAAAAGTGATTAGTGAGATTCCCCTCTCCTCCTTAGTAGCATTGTAGTTCTCTTTTTCTTTAAAGGGAAGAGGGGAGGAGAATAAATGAGTATGATGGCTTGATGTTTACCTTGCAAACACTTTTAAACTTTCCATCTTTCCCACCTCCTCATATGAATGACATGGAATGGATATTTGACTTTTAGGAGAGACTTTGGTTTTATATTTTACAAAAACATGCTATATCCCTCTTGCAATAGGTTGTAGCTTTATGCTTGGAGGTGTATGTTGGCTATGAAATTCATCTTGTTCTCTTTCTATTTCAAAAATGAAAAAAAGGGAAGGGAAGGAAATGAGGATTGATTCATGTTGCACCTTGCAAGTCCTATAGCCTTTATTTGTTTTACCTCTTTAATGTGATAGTATTGCACATGTGACATGTAAATGCAATGGTGGGATTGTAGTTTAAAACGACATGCTTCTTTACTTGAAAGTTTGGAATCCTCATGCAAATCCCTTGGGTATCAACATGTTTGTTCCTCTCTTTTGCTTGGAATTTAAATGTTTGAAGTGCGAGAGCCTTTATGTTTTGAGAATATGAAATTTATGAGGCATCTTTGGCCTCTATCTGGCAAAATATGAAGTGCCGGGATTTCATTTAAAAGCTTGAAGTGAGCGGGGTGTACTCCCTCTCTGATTCATGTTATTAGTTTCATTCTGATTAGTTATTTTGGAAGGATTGAAAAGCATGTTTTAGAAATCTACATTTATTTATTCTTATGCAAGTGTTGAATGTGATAGCCTAGTTTCAAACATCATTCATGTTAAATGGAATTTGGGGCTCAATAAGAGCTTTAGGCCTTGGCTATTTCATCTATTGAGAATTTAAGCTTGAAATATAAATGTTGGCTGCACTCTTCTTTTAGTTACTGCATATGTAGAGGTGGTTTCGGCCTTGTTGTGCTGCTCGGTTTTGGCCTGTTGTGCCCTGGTTTTGGCACTGTGGTGCTGCTCAGTTTTTGGCCGGCTTGTCTTTGTTCGGTCCGCTCTTGTCCCTCGGTTCGGCTCGTTTGTGGTGTTCGGCCAAACCATGCTGTCCCTCGGTTTTGCCTGGCTAGGTGAATTCATTTTGTGATATTTGGTAGAATCGGATTGTGATATTCCTTGGATTATGTTTTAAGAAGTGTAAATTTAAAGTTTGAATATTTCTCGTAATCAAATGTACGCTGGACTTCCCCTTTCCGTTTTTGCCGGTTTGCATTTGTAGTGGTGCTTACTCTATATTTGTGAATTGAGTCTAGTTTCCCCTAGTGAGTGTTTTGAGTCTGGTTTGGGGTTCAAGGGGCCCCGAGTAGAGGTCTAAAGTTTAGGGGTCTTCCCCGCAGCTTTATCTTACGTTTCCTTTCTCTTTGCCTTTACCTGAGTGTCATGGGAATGTGTTCTGCACTGCTTAGGTGTCTAGTTCACTTCACGAGCGTGACGACACGTTTAGGTCCTTTCTTTAGGAAGAGTGAGGACTGTCGAGAGTCCGAGATGATTGACCCGAGTTGATCGATTTTGAGAACCAATTCATCTCGTTTTACGACTCTGTGTTAGGTGAATTGCTTTCTTCTCCCTCCTTTCATTGATCCCTCGTCCCTTGATTTTCTCCTTGCTTCTTGGTTCAATATCCGCACCTACGGGGGATGTGTAGGTGTGCACATATAGCCCTTTAGGCTATATGTGGGGCCATCAAGTAAGGCTGAAAGTAGGGTGGTCAGGGTCGAGGACGGTGATGATAGTGCTTATGTGTGCTTAAAAAAAGAGGGACTATTAGAATAGTATCCCTCGTCTTCGAGTAAAAATCTCCACTGGAGTCGAGTGCAGGGATCGACGATGCTATTCGCCAATTCTTGGTGAGACTGTTGCCACCAATACCCTTAAGTTGTTAGTAGTCCTAGTTTGATTAGGGTGATTGGCCTGTGGACTGTACTACTTTACAAAAATAAATACTTGTGAAGCAAAATTTCCTCTACAACAAAATTACTTCTTACCCATAAATTTTATATGCATGCAAACTATAATGAATGAAAATTAGAAAAGGTCCACGACTAATTACTCGAGTCGAGGTTAGGACTACCCTCTGTAGGGTATCGGTCTGGTAGCTCTTATCCAAGATTGGGACGCACACAACCCAGCTCTGAGTCCTCCCCACCATCATGCTTATAGTCTTTTTTCAGATATCCCATGGCTTTCTTACGGTTCTCCGTGAGTTTAACGAGATGTTTGTGAGCTTTTTAGTGTTTTTTTGTGGTTTTTGCTACGATTTTTGTGTTTGTTCGTAATTTTATTGGAGGTTTCCCATGAGACTTCTTTGCTTCCTTTCTCGATTTTCTTTCGTCTTTCTTTTAGGGTTTTCTTGCTTTCGCTTTTCTTTTAGATTTACCACCGGATTTCATGCTTCACCTTTTCTGCACATACAGTAGCACCATTACTCATGTTTTCCTTACTACGTCTACTCTGACTCTTTTGTGCTAATCCCTTTCTTGTAGGAAATAAAAATGATAATAATAACAGGTAGCTGCATAGTACAGGTAACCGGCGCTCACGGTACTTTCGTAGTACCACAACTTTCTTTCCTTTTACCGCACGACTTGCTCGTTTTACTTTTCGTAGTACATATTCCTGCTTCATATAACATGTTTTTATTTTTGCATTCCTGTTTAGTATAACATGCTTTACTTCCTGCAGCATATACTCCTTAGCGTAACATGTTTACCGTAGCACACTTGTTTATCATAGCATGCTTGTGGTGTTAGTTTACCGCTTAGCGTAGCATATTCCTATTTTCCTGTTATTACTGTTTTACTGTTCCTGTAGTATATACTCACGTTTGCAATAAAACAATAAAAAGAAAAATAATAAAATGATATAAAACACAGACCCAAACAATTTGCATGTCCATTTTTAATAATTTAAACTTTGAATCTGTAATTCAACACTGCTACGACGTGGAGTCTGAAGCACGACTTCGAGGGCAGCACGATCATCTTTAACAGCAAAACTTGTCTACATCAGCAAAAACCATTTCTTAGTTTAAATAACAAGCCATAGGACTTCGAGGTAGTCCGCCTAGTGCGACATAAATCCTTACCTATTCTTTTAGGCCTTTGCACAGTCACGTTGTGCAATATAAGCCCTAATTCGCTTTAGGATTCCGAGGTCGTCGTCCGATAAGACGTAAATCCTCCTATTTTCCAGGTTATTTGCATAATCGGATATTATGCAAATGTATTCCTATAATTAATTGGCAGGATTGAAACTTAAATAAATTCATTTTTAAAATTTAAAGCCTAACAGTAGGATAGTCTGAGAAGTCATCGAGGTTATCCTCGAGATCCGTGACATCCCCTACCTTTCTTTCCTTTGGATTCCTACCAAAACTGTTCCACATTGCCCCTTTCACCTATTAGATTTCATACTATCACACTTCTTCGAAAACCCTACCTTTGAATTCATGAAGATAGATACCCCTGATCTAAATCGAGAGTTCTCTCAGGTGACTTCGGTCATTTGAGAGGTAATTGACTATAAGGGCTTGCCTCTATAGGGAGCTTTATGAACCCGGGTAATATAAACCCTATTTAATTCTTTTGTATTAAATAGGGGAATTTGTCGGTCCACATAAATGTTCGCAGACCAGAACGGATGTCATGAATTCTGTAGTTTATTTGATCGAGCGATATCATCAAGTAGTGTGTCTATTCCTCGGGATAGATGCATCACTTGCGTTGTTATGCCCGTTTGTTTAAACTGCTAAATGAATGAGATTCGTCCATTCTCATATTTTCAAATTTAAAATTTTACTTTCAAAACTAATATACATATATATTAAATTAAATCTTAAATCTCAGACAACTAAATAAAATTTTAGCGGCCGACATAATGTAATATGCCTTTCAACTTCAATAGAATTATTTTTCAAGATTCTCATCCATTAATCATAATATAAATATTCTTCTATTTCATTATCTGAATAACTTATATTTATTAGATGATCTTTAGTGTCTGATAGTTCATAGAGGTCTTCTTCACTGTTTATGTCAGAAAAATAAAAAATGGGTTCTAACTCATTTTCATCTATAAAACAAATGGAGCTACACCAACCGTGAACCCCACTTACTGGGGTTCACGGTTGCTGTAGCTCCACTTGTTCACCAGATTAGAGAGTTTATTATATGGTTTGTTCATATTAAACGTCAACTATCTGATGATTCCGTTAGGAGAGTATATGTTATAGATTCAACTTATGTTAAGAAAGGCAGAGGTAGACCTAAAAAGATCTGGGCATGTTGTATAAGAATGATCTTAATATATTAGAATTAAATGAAAATATGACGCTCAATAGGACACAATGTAGAAAAAGGATTCATGTAGCCGACCCCACTTAGTGGGATAAAGGCTTGTTGTATTATTGAATTTTTTTGCCGCAGAAGTTATAAAAGCAATAGATTCAATAAGTGCCCGCTTCTGCATTGTCAAGTATTTATATATTCTGGAAGAAAAATGTTTTTCAGTTATCTGTTCCATTATACCAAATTTAATCGATGAAAATATGTAGTGCCTTAATATTCAAATCAGTTATAATAATCAATAATAAGGATTAGGCGGAAGTTTTAAGTGATAATTAATTACTTAATTATTAATAAGCAATATCAAGTTTATACTACATATTGAAAATATGTGCCTAAACTAAGCATGACTAAATACCAATCTATAAGTATGAGCATTCTAATTTTCAAAAGCAACAAACTTTAAAATCTGCAATTAGACAAGCTACCGACCCATGAAATAACTTAAAAGGAGAAGTGACACCAATCTAGGGTTCCTAGATGGTGTGTAGGGATTGATAACGGAGTTGAGGTGTTGCATGATGAGGGAAAAGGGAAAATTCTGAGAATGGCAGGTGTTTGGAAGGGAGAAAAGAGACAGCTGTGGCTGTTTCTATGGAAAAACGGTAAAGTGGGGTGAGGTTGGTGGCTAGGGCAGCAAGTTTTGAACGTTGGAATGTTCCACCACATGTTCTATTCAAGATACAATTTTATCACTTGAAGAAGAAAATGCTGCAGCTCCCTGAATGAAAGAAAGACAAAAAAGAAATAACTTTCCCAATAACATAAATCAAAGCACAAAAAAGTTTCGAACCAGGTTCAATGCAAAATTCTCTTACTAATACATAGATTAAACCTTAACTTTAATTAAGTACAACCTATACAAGGCGCCAACAAGGGCGACCTTGGCCATAAGCGGGTAAAATCCTGTTATAGAATCCCCTAGGGTGGAAATCTCACCCCTTTGTTCAAAACCTGCCTTGCTTGGGTGGGAATAGTGCTTTGGGTCACTCTCTTTGAGGCATCACCTTCTTTGAAAACTTCTAGGTCCTCGTACTATGGCAACAAGTCGGCAACATTAAAGTTAGCACAAATGCTATAATGTCTCAGTAGCTCAATCTTATAAACATTCAATAATTTATTTTACAAATATAAATGGACCTTCAACTCTATTCTTAGATTCCCAAAATTACCCTGCATGAAATCTCTTTTTATTCAATTTGATCCACACCATGTCACCTTTCTTGAAGATTTTCTAGCTTGCTTCTTATACTTGGTGTTCTGTTTGGTAATTTTTTTCCTCTTTCCTCATTTGCCCATGTAAGAATTGAATCTCTCTAACTTAGCCTCTGCATCAATACTAGCTCAATATTTGTGAGTAATAACACTAACTACGTTGGTGTTAGTGTGCCTCCCATATACAATCTCAGAGTGGCTATGATTCCTGAACTGATTACTAGATCTATAATAGGCAAACTCAACTTAAGAATTGAATCCCATTGTCTGAAGTATGGTCTTAACATTATATTTGCAGTGATAATGTTTCTATGATTTTAACCTACTTCCATAATACAGTAGATACAATTTAACATGGTCCAAGCCTGCCCTCTAGTGAAGTCTCATCACATACTAAGAAATATGTATCGTAACCCTACTAGGAGTAGAATATTGTAATCTTGTTGGGCTATTGGTTTTGTGCGATAACATTGTCTGCTTTAGTGTGTATTAGAACCTTTATTTGCTTCATTTCTTCAGTGTACATATTTGTAACACTCCATGAAAATTATTCTTTGATAATGTTTTGCCTAGAAATTGAAGTCTGACATAAACTTAATTGTTTCATGTATAATATTTTGTGGACAAGTAATATACTAGCTGACTAATAAATAGGCCTAAAATGGAATTTTCGCAGGGAGAAATGGAGCCATAGCATTGTTGAACTATTACAACTAGTGCTGCTGTATATGATTCCATTTAATCATCTAGTTTTTTTGTCCTTTACATAATAATGCGATCCATGAAATTTACAAAATTCAGGCTCCTTTTACTCTTTTCAAGGTCATTATTATTCTAGTCATTGGTTTAATATTTAAAGTTGGATAAGTTGTCTATATAAAGTAGTTGAAATATTTTCAAAATGAATTTAATTGGGTATTAACGTTGATAGTTTTTTTTTTGTTCTTCATAATGATGAACTCAATTATTTAGAATAATACTAATGATGATGATGTGTTAATAAATTTTTTATTTGTATTTTACAGCCTCATTTATATGTCGGCAGAGGGATGCAAGAAGCCCAAACATCCCTTCTAAAGTAATTATATTATTTGTTAACTTGGAGTATTTTTATTAGTTTGAGTCCGTTGAGTTCCACCAAAACTTATTAATTTCAGGTACACCATATTCTGGATGATTTTATTGTCATGCAAATTATTGTTTAGCTACCATTTTCAGGTGACTAAATCATTCTTATGACTACTCATCATCTAATTAGCTTTATCCCAAATATTTTGGTTAAAATTTATGCACCCTCATTTTTATTATTTTTTCTGAGCTTTTTGCGGTTGCGAATCAGTTATGAGTAACTTATGCAAGTAAACTTATGTTTGCTGTTTGTCGTTTATCCTCTGTCCTTTTTAAGTTTTCAATTATTTGTCCCTTACAATTCCACTTTTTCTTGATATCCTAACATATTTTTTCCAATTTGTGTAGATAAAACCTCTTATTGAACCAACAAAGCATATTGTGAAAGTTAGTATAAATACTTATGATTGGCACGAGTTTTTCCCAGAAGGTATTTCTTGTTTGATGCATAATATGTTTTATCTTGTCATGATTAACTTCCTCACTATTAATTTCTGTCCATTTCAGTTCAAAACAATGCTGGTGCAGTTCTTGCTGTTTGGGCCCCAATACTTCTTGTGAGATAGCTTAAAAGTTGAATGAACTTCTGACCATTGCGAATTTGTTTACTTATTTATTTGAACGTACTAATTTTCGTTCTATCATCTGTTTTTTTTATGCAGGTTTATTTTATGGACACACAGATCTGGTACTCTATTTTCTGTACAATATTTGGAGGAGTCTGTGGTATTGTTCGTCACCTTGGTGAGGTTAGGTTTAATTTCTATATTACCTTGTTAAATTGCTTGCCAACAGTGTGCATGGAACAATAGTCAGGTTACAATTTCATACATTATGCCAGATTCGAACGGCTGGAATGGTTAGGAGCCGTTTCTATTCATTCCCATCCATGTTCAATGTTTCTTTTGTTGCTCATCCATCACAGAAGAAAAAGGGGAGCATCTTCAAAGATATCCTGAAGAACAAAGTTTGCAAGGTACTTAAAGCTTCCCTCTTTCATATCAAATAGCTTAATAAACTTTGTAAGTGATATCTAATTCACAGTATACTGAATTTAATAGCCCATGATGTTTAGAGTACAGAGGTTGAAAGAGATGAGCTTCCAAAGTTTGCTCATGTTTGGAATCAGATTATTGCTAATTTCAGATCCGAGGACTTGATTAGTAACAGGTAAAATTCTATATATTTGTTATCAGCTATATCATCTATTATCATACAATCTCTGTAGTGTTATTATTTTTGTAGAGAGATGGATATGATGATCATGCCACTTTCATCCAAGTTTGGTGGGACCTCAGCACGATGGCCCTTATTTCTTTTAGCCATGAAGGTACTTTTATTCCATTAATATCCTTGGATTAGCATTTCATTATCTAGTTCACAGCTTCTGTTAGCTTTCCAGTTGTCTACTGCTGTGAACATGGCGAGAGATTATGTTGGGAAGCACCAGAAGCTCGCTAGAAAAATTAAAAAAGACAAGTACATGTTCTATGCCATCAAGGAGTGCTATGATACCTTAAAGAATGTCTTCAATTTTCTTGTCATTGGAGACCTAGACAAAAGGTAGTAATTTTTAAAATTTTATGCATAAAAGTAGCTTCTTTCTTGCAATAATCTGCAATGTACGGCAATGTATACTTTTGAACATTATTTTAAACTTTTTTAGTTTTTCCAGGGTCTTGCGTGCAATTTTTGATGACATTGAAACAAGCATTAAAAATTCCAGCATCCTAATTGATTTCAAGGTGGCTGAGTTGCCTGTTTTGATTGAAAAAGTTATCAAAATGGTAGAGATACTGGTAACCGTAGTAACATTACAGTTCAATTTACATCTCTTTACTCTCTGTGTCTATTTTCCTGCTTTTTCACAACAAATTTCTGATTATATCTTTTGACATATATGAATGAAGTTTGAAAATAACCAAACTCGTCTAGATGCACTGATCATTTCATTCCAAGGTGTCCTTGAATTTATCATCAATGATATGATGGTTGAAGGTGGCAGGTAGGTGTGGATTCTATTTTGTTCCGAAATAATTTTTTTTCCTCTTTCTGAAGCGTTAAAACAACTGATTTAGGATACTGGATATTATTGATTCGTCCTGCGCTCAAGAGAGGGGTGGGGATGTTTCCCTCATGCAACATGTATCACACATGTTTAAGTCAGATTCTAGGGGTTTTATTGTTCCTTTCTCACAGTCAGATGAAGGAACTAGAAGCTCTGCTCTACGTTTCCCACTACCAGAAAAAGGACCTTTAAAAGACCAGGTGCCAAAGTTATCTAGGAATTTTTTTTTCATCTTTTTTAGGAAGGTGTACAATCTTAAAATGCTCATTAGATGAATAGCAGATCAAACGTTTATTTCTGATGCTTACCGTCAAAGAAGCTGCTTTGGATATTCCTGCCAACTTAGAGGTCCGAAGACGCATCTCTTTCTTTGCAACTTCTCTATTCATGGATATGCCTCCTGCCCCTAAAGTTCGCAACATGCTGTCTCTCAGGTGGGCCTGCCTATAATTTTTCATAAAAATTAACAGTTACCATATTGATTATAATCTTTATATTAGAGTGCCAAACCATATATCCATATAACAAATCTTGCCATTCTCATCTTAAAAAAAATGAAAATTTACGCTAAAGTTTTTTAATGCATTGCGTACAACTGGGTTCTTTCATTCATATTTGCATTTATTATAGTTATGATTTATAGTAAAAAATATTGCCTTGTAATATCGCTAGGTGTCTTTCTGAGAAATGCGGTTAAGGATAATTTTATTCTTATGTACTAATGGTCATATATATATATATTATTTAAATTTTCGTTATCAATATTGTCATTATACTTCCTGCAAACCGATAGGCATCTTAATCTGTATTTACATTATCAGCGCTTAGTCATTAGCAATGGTTATTGGTATGCTCAGGTGACACTGAATTTGCACGTGTAACTTCAAACATTTTGATATTGAATTACGCAGATTTCTGAATGTGAATATATTATTTGATTGGTATTTTCAACTGTGGTGCAATTATTCATTCTAAATTGGGTATTGCAGGGTTCGGTTGAATTGACTCTTACTACTGTCTTGGGCTAAATTGGACCTAGTCATTTTGGGGTGAACCTATTGATCTGTGCAAATGTGTCACGAATACAATATAAATAAGACGCACTTGGAATGAAAGCTAATAACAGTCATTGAATACAACATTGCATGAAGCTGATTCAGCATAGTTTGATTGTAATTAAAATTTCTCAACATGCTGATCAAAATGCCATAATAATAAGAAAAGGATCTCTGCAATTGAATTGGTTAAAAACAATGGAATTGATGGTCGACAGACATGACGTCACAAAGTCCAGCTTCATATGCATCACAAATATCAAAATGAATGGATTATGTTGATGCATCAGAGGTATCAAGATTGCTCATGATGGATCCTCTCATCACTAGAATTGATACACGCACTTGTTAAGGGAAATGAAGACACCATCTATACCTATATAAGCTACACACACTAATTGTAAAGGGAAAATTATACAACTCTCTGAAAGAGAGAAATTCAGAGAAAACAATCTCAAAAATTATAAAATCCAAATGAAAGTCCTTAACATGACTTAAAAACAAAGTATTTATGTTAGTACTATAAAAATAACCCTAATAAGATTGTAAATATGATAGATTTGACAACCAGATGGCTTCCCCCTCTGCTTTTGGAAAAATTCTTAGCTTGGCCAGGCTCTCTAGATTCAGCCTAGGATGGAAGTACCCCTTTTGCAGTTGCGAGGGGCATAGGTGCACGCCCGCTTCATTCTCCCCAGGTGAGATGGGCTTCATCTTCATTGCAGAGAGCATCTGACTTTTCATAATTTGGCATCACAGCGACATTGAAGTTATTAAAAATCTTGTAATCCCTCGACATATCAATTTTGTAAGAATCATCATTGATCTTCTTAACAATGATGAATGAACCGTGAGCTTTAGGTTTGAGTTTTCCAAATGAATTTGTCGGAAACCTCCTCTTCAATCTAATCCTCTGTAAATCTCTTTCATTGATCATAAGCCTTTATGGACTTATTTGCCTGTTATGATACTTCATGTTATGCTTGGAAATCTCTTTTCTCTTTTATTCACGTAAAGTCTGGATTTGTTTGAGCTTGGTCTCTGAATTATTGCTAAGCTTAGTAGCTGGAAGAATAGACAATAACTCTAAAAGTGTGAGAGGTTTTGTTCATATAAGAAGTTAAAAGGGCTGACTTGTGGTCTGGCTAACGCACTTCTTATATGCAAACTCAACTAGAGGAAAAATCAAGTCTCACTGTCTGATATTCTTTTCTACATTACATCAATTCCTAACTCCGATTCAGTAACTCTGTTTGTCCATCTATCTGAGGGTGTGTTGTTGAGTTGAATTGGAGCTTTATATCCTACTTACCCCATAAAATTCTCCAAAAATGGCTCAGAAAATTCACATTCCAATATGAAGTGATGGTTTTAGGCTCACCATGAAGACAAGTATCTTTTGTAGTACAAGTCTGATATATCAAGCATCCTTAATAGAATCCTTATTTTGTAGAAGCAATATACTGTCACCATAATAGAATCCTTACTTTGATATGTCTGGGGCATACCCATAATAGTCCATTCTCATATTCACCCAAGGCAACTTTAATATGAATAGAGTACTAAGATCCATATTTTGCCATTGGGTCTTTTAATTATATGACATACCTGCATTGTCTTATGCACCTTTCCATATTTTGTACCAATCTTGGCCAATATAATTTCTTTTTTTGCTAAAAGACGAGTCTTTTTATTTCCAAATTTTTCTATATCCGTCCATTATGCAAAATCCTAGGAATATAGTTTGTTCTAAAAAAAAAAAATAATCATCGTATATGTGATATTGCTCGTCTTGTTTGTTTTGGCAGCGGGTCCAAATCTCTTGAAATTTTTCATCCGTGGCATACAGATCACCCTCGATTGCATAACAATGATGAATAATAGACTCAATGTATCTTTTATCTTGTCAGGACTTCAAACTTTGTGCTTGAGCATAAAATGAAAGGATGACGAAAATTATACCCACGAAGTGTGTGTACCCTTTAACTTACTCTAGTTCAATAATTTCTAGATCCAGTGATCTGAATAGAGGTTTAACCTATTGGAGAGTCAATAATGGTTACGATAACTGAGACCTTTCATAATGACAAAATATTTTATCATATGTGGAGAATTTTCACCTAGAATCAATTATTTTTTCATTAAAAAAATGATAGGGTGTTCGCACTCAACCTCAAACATAATTACAATTTGGGAGAGCCGGGATACAAGCCTGAGTTACGTACTTCTTTAAAGCATCAAAGATGGCTTGTTCTGCATTAGATCAAAGGAATTTATCTGACTTAAGAAGCTCCGTCAAAGGTATCATTATAGAGATGAAATTTTTGATAAACCTATGTTAAAAAGGAATCAATTCATAAAATTGATGTATAAAAGCAAACGATCGTGGACTGAGCTATTTCATGATAACCTCAATTTTAGTGGAGTTTATCTCAATGCCAATAACTAAAGTAATATATCCGAGAAAGCATGTCTGCAATGTCAAAAAATGACACTTCTTCGGATGGCCATATAATTGCTATATGCTGCAAAGGCTCATTTGAATGACTGCCCCAAAATATCAACATGCAAACTATGAATTTCCTAATGAAGTCTTGAAAACCTGGTTCATTAGACTCATAAAAATGCTCGACTAGATAGTACTAAAGGCATGACTGGGCATTTATACAGTCGATCTCGCATCAAACAGGCGGTCTTTCACTCATTTTTAGGTCTCATCCAAATATAATAGTAGCCAATGTACAAATTAATTTTGGAGAAAATGCTAGCTCATGCAACTGATTCTGCAAGTTATTCACTATCCAATGGGAACTTAGAACTTAATGACAATTGTGTTCATTATCTTACTATCAATGCAAATAAGCCACACACATTTTTTGTAGAGCACAATCAAAGTTGGTAAAACACACTGATTGGTACTCTCACTGATTGGTACAACACGCTGATTGGTACTCTCACGAATTAGTTCCTTGGCCATTAGATCCTCAATCTTCTTTTACACTTTCTCATACTTTGTTGGTTGGATCTGGTAGATTGGCAGTTTTAGGAGCACTGATCATGGGATAAGATCTATGACATGTTAAAATCCATGTATGGATGGTAATCTAGGTGGTAAGTTATTTGTTAGAATATCTTGAAACTTTGCTTGACATGGGAGTTTACCGAGACACAGTACTATAGCTGTTATAGTGCTCATGGCTGCTGACAAGAATTTTTCTATCAAGTTGGGTCGACTACCTTCTTTGACTAAGTAGATCATGGACTAAGATGACCCGGCATGACAGAACAATAGGATCTTGATCGGGTTTCGTCTTCATCCCCCCACCATCTTCTTTAAGTTTCAAGTGATAAATTTTGCAACATTGATCTTATGTTTGTTGTTATTGTATGTTGAATATTCAATTTTTAATGATCAGCCTTAATCTAAAGTGCTCTCCTGTTATCAGGAGGGGTAATTAATCATAGAGGCTTGCACTTATGAGAAACATCAAACCCCATGTCGGTCGCCAAATTAGAAATTATCGGCCGCCGAGATGGGTATCCAGACGCCTGTTTTGAAAATATTTAATTTAATTTAATTTATATATGTAATTTGTAAAAATATCATTTTTTATTTGAAAATATGAAATCAAAACCGATCTCACATCCTCATTAGTTTAAATGAACGAGCACTACACCACAAGTTATGCATCTATCCCGAGGAATATACACATTACTTGATAGTATGGCTCGATTAAATAAACTAATAAATTTATGACATCCGTTGTGGTCTGCGACCTTTTATGTTGACAGAAAAATTTTCCTATTTAATACAAAAGAATTAAATAGGGTTTATATTAATCCGGGATCTTTAAAGCTCTCTATAGAGGCAAACCCCTATAGTTAATTACCTCTCAAATGACCGAAATCATTTAAGAGAACTCTCGATTTAGATCAGATGTATCTATCTTCATGAATTCAAAAGTTAAGGTTTTCAAGGTAGTGTGTGGGAAAGTCAAGTGGGAGAGGATCAAATAGGAACATTTATTTCCATAATCAAAGGAGCGAGGACTAGGGGATGTCACAGAATAGAGGCGAACCTCAATGACTTTTCAGACTATCCTATTGTTGGGCTTTAAGTTTTGGAAATGAATTTATTTAAATTTCAATCCTGTCAATTATTAATTATAAGAATTACATTTGCATAATTTCCGATTATGTAAATAACCTAGAAGATATGAGGATTTACGTCATATCGAACGACGACTTCGGAATCCTAAGGCGAGTTAGGGTTTAGATTGCACAACATGGTTGTGCGAAGACCTAAAAGATGAGTTGAGGATTTATGTCGCAATAGACGGACTACCTCGAAATCCTATGGTTTGTTATTTAGACTAAATAAAGGTTTTGCTGAAGTAAACTCGTTCTGCTGTTGTAAATTGTCCTTCTCCATCTGCTGTACCCTTGTCGCGCTGCCTTTGAAGTTTTGCTCCATGCTCCATATTATAGCAGTATAAAATTTCAAGTTTAAAGTTTAAAGTGGACATGCAATTGTTGAGTTAGTGATTTTGTTTTTGGACACCTCCTATAAACCATACTACTGGCTTCCTACACTAAAAGGTATAGTGCACATAAATAAAAGAAAAAGTAGGTGCAATAGAGGAAAAAAAACAATGGTAGAGAATATGCAGTAAATGTGCAGTAAATGAAAGCAATAACATGTACAATAAGGAAAAACAATAGTCAAGAATATGCATAAGTGCGCAGTAAAGGAAAACAATAATATGCGCGGGAAAGTAAACTGCTGTAAAACATAAAAAGAACTTGTATGTCTGGCGGACTTGCTATTTTCTGTGAATAAGATCAAAAATCACAAGCACAAGCAAGCAAGTATAGTAATGATTTAGCAGATGTGCATCCATACAAGAGAATAAATGACAAAACGAAAATATATCTCGGAGAAAATCGAGAGAAATCGTGAAAAACACGAAAAACCCGAAGAAAGCCTACAAATGTCTCATGAAAACTTAAAGAAAATTGTATGATGGTGGGGAGGACTCAGAATCAGGACCCTGTGTTAAATCAAGCCTTTAGGGCCCTAACAAATCACCATGCATGTGTGATCCAACACTAAGTAAAAGGTTCCCAGTCTAACAACTACAGAAGGAGGAAACTCCTAACCTGGTTCGTACAACTGACATGTGAATTTTCTTTTTATAAAATGTTTAGTAAAGATTTCATTTGAAAGCAATTTTGACTCATCACTCATTTAAAAGAAATTTTTGTTATTTTAAAAGTGAATGAATCAGTCATATTAGCAGACGAAAACTTCCAATTACCTGTAGAAGCGATGGGTAGTTCTTTATTAAGTGTTAGAGATGTGGTACTGCTGACCCCTTATTCTCGTAAGGTCACTGAGTCATGATCGTGCTAGGACTTCTTACACATGCCTAGGTGATTCTTTCATCACTTGTACCAAACCCCGAACCATTCTACTTACAACCTTGTTTGATGGCCCACATATAGCAAAAGACTATACATGTACACTTATGCCTCGTACATAAGTGCAGAATCAGGCTAAGAAGCAAGAATCACAAGCAAGCAAATATAGTAATGATTTAGCAGATGTGCATCCATACAAGAGAATAAATGACAAAACGAAAAGAAATCTCGGGGAAAATCGAGAGAAATCATGAAAAACACGAAAAACCTGAAGAAAGCCTACAAATGTCTCGTGAAAACTTAAAGAAAATTGTATGATGGTGGGGAGGACTCAGAATCAGGACCTCGTGTTAAATCAAGCCTTTAGGGCCCTAATAAATCACCATGCATGTGTGATCCAACACTAAGTAAAAGGTTCTCGGCCTAACAACTACAGAAGGAGGAAACTCCTAACCTGGTTCGTACAACTGACATGTGAATTTTCTTTTTATAAAATGTTTAGGAAAGATTTCATTTGAAAGCAATTTTGACTCATCACTCATTTAAAAGAAATTTTTGTTATTTTAAAAGTGAATGGATCAGTCATATTAGCAGATGAAAACTTCCAACTACCTGTAGAAGCGATGGGTAGTTCTTTATTAAGTGTTAGAGATGTGATGCTGTCGACCCCTTATTCTTGTAAGGTCACTGAGTCATGATCGTGCTAGGACTTCTTACACATGCCTAGGTGATTCTTTCATCACTTGTACTAAACCCCGAACCATTCTACTTACAGCCTTGTTTGATGGTCCACATATAGCAAAAGACTATACATGTACACTTATGCATCGTACATAAGTGCAGAAATCAGGCTAAGAAGCAAGAATCACAAGCAAGCAAGCAAGTATAGTAATGATTTAGCAGATGTGCATCCATACAAGAGAATAAATGACAAAACGAAAAGAAATCTCGGGGAAAATCGAGAGAAATCGTGAAAAACACGAAAAACCCGAAGAAAGCCTACAAATGTCTCGTGAAAACTTAAAGAAAATTGTATGATGGTGGGGAGGACTCAGAATCAGGACCCTGTGTTAAATCAAGCCTTTAGGGCCCTAACAAATCACCATGCATGTGTGATCCAACATTAAGTAAAAGGTTCCCAGTCTAATAACTACAGAAGGAGGAAACTCCTAACCTGGTTCGTACAACTGACATGTGAATTTCCTTTTTATAAAATGTTTAGGAAAGATTTCATTTGAAAGCAATTTTGACTCATCATTCATTTAAAAGAAATTTTTGTTATTTTAAAAGTGAATGGATCAGTCATATTAGCAGACGAAAACTTCCAACTACCTGTAGAAGCGATGGGTAGTTCTTTATTAAGTGTTAGAGATGTGAATGCGTCGACCACTTATTCTCGTAAGGTCACTGAGTCATGATCGTGCTAGGACTTCTTACACATGCCTAGGTGATTCTTTCATCACTTGTACCAAACCCCGAACCATTCTACTTACAGCCTTGTTTGATGGCCCACATATAGCAAAAGGCTATATATGTACACTTATGTCTCGTACATAAGTGCAGAAATCAGGCTAAGAAGCAAGAATCACAAGCAAGCAAGTATAATAATGATTTAGCAGATGTGCATCCATACAAGAGAATAAATGAAAAGAAATCTCGGGGAAAATCGAGAGAAATCGTGAAAAACACGAAAAACCCGAAGAAAGCCTACAAATGTCTCGTGAAAACTTAAAGAAAATTGTATGATGGTGGGGAGGACTCAGAATCAGGACCCTGTGTTAAATTAAGCCTTTAGGGCCCTAACAAATCACCATGCAAGTGTGATCCAACACTAAGTAAAAGATTCCCAGTCTAACAACTACAGAAGGAGTAAACTCCTAACCTGGTTCGTACAACTGACATGTGAATTTTCTTTTTATAAAATGTTTAGGAAAGATTTCATTTGAAAGTAATTTTGACTCATCATTCATTTAAAAGAAATTTTTGTTATTTTAAAAGTGAATGAATTAGTCATATTAGCAGACGAAAACTTCCAACTACCTGTAGAAGCGATGGGTAGTTCTTTATTAAGTGTTAGAGATGTGGTACTGCTGACCCCTTATTCTCGTAAGGTCACTGAGTCATGATCGTGCTAGGACTTCTTACACATGCCTAGGTGATTCTTTCATCACTTGTACCAAACCCCGAACCATTCTACTTACAGCCTTGTTTGATGGCCCACATATAGCAAAAGGCTATACATGTACACTTATGCCTCGTACATAAGTGCAGAAATCAGGCTAAGAAGCAAGAATCACAAGAAAGCAAATATAGTAATGATTTAGCAGATGCGCATCCATACAAGAGAATAAATGACAAAACGAAATGAAATCTAGGGGAAAATCGAGAGAAATCGTGAAAAATTAAGCCTCGAAATGAGCACAATTAAGCCACGGGACCGAGCCACACAAAGTCTCCAAACCGAGCCCAGTAAACGGACCAAAAGCAGGGACAAGCAGAGCCAAAAACCGAGCCCAGTAAGCGGGCCAAAAGCAGGGGCTGCATAGTCAAAAACCGAGCACCTGAAAAGGCAAAAGAGGAACCCACCTTATGTTAAATTCCCCCAGAACTATGGCTAAACCGCAGCCTACAAAGGCTTAAAACCAAACCAAACCAATTCAGAAAAATTGCAGCTATATCCTCTCAGAAATAGGAAGTAAACCTCAGCTCCTAAAACCAATCCAAAACGAACGAGTAAAATTGCAGCCACGTTAATCCAACTGCAAGGTCGAACCGCAACCTACATGGGCTCAAAACTAAGCCAAATCAATCCAATAAGCTGCAGCCATACAAGGACAAAACAGAGACCCAATATGTTACCAAATTGAACCCAACAAGGCAAAAAAAAACCGCAGCCTACATGGGCCTAAAATCAAGCCAAGACAACATCCAATACTGCGACTATGTATGGGCTCAAAACTGATCCAAAACAAAGCTAACAAAACTGTAGCTAAAATATTTTCTACATTGCAGCCTAGGTAGTAAGCAGAAATTCACCAGAGCAGGCAACAAGAGGGTGTAAACTAAAATGTGAAGTACTCCTTTATTTCCTTCCTATCTTCCATATTTTCTAGTAATTATAAAACCTTGCAAACACATCAACCTAATAATGAAATAAGGGGGAGGAGAGTTGAAAAAGCTCCCAAAACTTTATGTTAAGCATGCCAACATGAAACTTTGCTACCAATCACCCATTTCCCTTTTCCTCTTTTCTTCCAAGCAACAACATAAGCTTTTTAACATCAATTCCAAGGATGCAAACAATAATTAAACAAATATAAATGTCTTATATATCGATGTATAGCAAGTGTGGAAACATGTCTACAACTTTAACATAAACCTCATCAAAACATTCGAAAGTGTAGTACCATATAAACATTTAATGGCCACCTTCAAAAGGTAACAAAGGGAGAAGCCAAGGGGGAATTTCTATGCACTTACGTTTTCATCACCTACAAATCCACCCCAAACTTCAACCCAAACCGCAAGGCAGAGAATAAGCATGAAGTCAAAAGGCTTCCAAATATCATCTAAGCCATGCTAACTATGAAGTTTAAAGCCAAGCAAGATATCACACTTTCACATGCATGAAACCGTGTATTACAATTAAAGAGAAGGAGGCAGCACACCCATGCACGTGTACCCCATAAAGATGCAAATCACCAAATCTTCCCCCAAGTGCAACATATCAAGCTAAAAAAATGCTGGTAAAGGGAGGTGTAGCATACCATTTAAAGCCTCCTCTGAGCATCTAAAACCAAAGCCACATGTATTTGATACAATTTTCAACAAGATGAGTAATTATAGAACTTGCAAGAATAAGAAGATAAGAGGCTAGCTAGCTACACTTTTCCACCAAGAGCACTTCACAACTAACAAGCATGCCAAACCATAAAACAAAAGGAGTTATACCTCAGTAGTGCAGCAACCAACCAAGTAAAAGTGTCGAGTGAGCCAACAGGGAGGTCGAGGGAACCCAGCCAAGAGATCGAGCAAGCAAGGGCTCGAGCAAAATCAAGAGGAGAAAGAAAACAGGGCCCTCCAACCTCTCACAAACGCACACGCAGTGGATTAACCAAAGAGCAGGAGAGAAAAAGAAAAAAGGGGGAGCACCTCACACTCTCCAAAGAAATCAGCCAGCCAACTGTCCAACCTCAAGAATTCCCCACAATGGGGAATATATAGTAAGAAGAGAGGGGAAGAGCCAAGCTAAACTCACCCAAGGCCGCCCAAACTCAATTAGGGCCTTCCCAAGCTTCATTGAACTAGGGACGGGTCAAATCGTCGCAACAGGCCACCCACTGGGAGAAGGATCGAGAGAAGAGGAAGAAGAGAACATTGGGAAGGAGAGAAAACTTCCCCATTCGTGCCAAAGGAGCCAATGCCGCAGGCACTTGAGCTCGAAAAGGAAAGCCCACGGTGTCGAGAAGGAGAAGCTCGAGCAGAGCGTCTTGCGAGGTCACCTCCTCTCGCTTGGGGAAGACGTCTCGTGAGAAGACGGGACAGCGTACGTACTCGAACCAGAAAAGAGCCAAGGCACAGACAATCCTGCGGGAGAGGGAAGGCAAGACGCGGGATGAGCGAATTAGGTTTCGAGAGCATTGGGGGGGAGTTTAATCAAGGGAGAAGGGAATTAAATAAGTAAAATATAAATTAATATTATATAATTTATCCAAATGCGCCAATTTCGTGTTGTTTCCTCGTGCTCGGGATCCCGACAAAGTATATATCCTTCCTAGGTGAATTCGACGTTCCGGACGCTCCGGCGCCGTCCATTTCATCATTCGAGGTTGTTTGGACAACCTCGTCGATGATCGGGTAAACAAAAAGTGTCAAATTCGATTCTTCTTGAAATTCTAGCTTGATGTCGACCATCCTGGCAAATTGATTTCAGCTCCGGTTAGTTGTAGAGTAATTGAAGGCGTCGAGGCCATGAATTGTGGAATTTGTGCGTGTAGTGGTGCAAAATGTGCGTGAGGCCGTTCTAGGGCTTAAAGGTCCTATGGGGGACTCATTTTGAGTTCCTCACATTAATTCCAACCTTCTATGCGCTAGAGGTACAAAATTACATGCGAGACTCCAAAAAGAGTAACAAAATGGTTAAAAAAAAAAACTAAAACAAGAGGGGTCCCATTGCTAAGGATCTAAGATAGTCGAAGGGAAGACCCTAGGGCTAGAATCTTAAATCCTAAGGAAAACTAGACCCGAGGCCGTTCTAGGGCTTAAAGGTCCTATGGGGGATTCATTTTGAGTTCCTCACATTAATTCCAACATTCTATGTGCTAGAGGTACAAAATTACATGCGAGACTACAAAAAGAGTAACAAAATGGTTTAAAAAAAAACTAAAACAAGAGGGGTCCCATTGCTAAGGATCTAAGATAGTCGAAGGGAAGACCCTAGGGCTAGAATCCTAAATCCTAAGGAAAAACTAGACCTCGACAAAAGTGAGGTCAACACCCCATATCAAAAGTTCTTGTAAAATGAGGGCGAAATCTCTGAGTAATGTCTTATATACAATTTAACCCGTCTTTTGAAAATTTTGACCCTCTGAAGCTCTCTCAAAATAAAACTATAAAATAATACAAATAGTCATAGGGTGGTGTCGGAATTTTTGAAGCCCACAATAATAATATGTGGTCATATGACAGCTATCACGTACTTATTGGTATAATATCTTTGAGATAGAAGTATGCTTGATATTATGTTTTTGTTTTGTGAACTATTGTTATCTTAATTATTCTCATCAATATTTACGGAGTGGATTGATTATTACTTTAAGCTTAAGCACTAAAATTTTCTTAAATATTTTTAGTATTATTATCTTCTTCAATTATCAGCATTTTTAACTTGATTGGAATTTTAAAAGAATTTTTTTGGGATTTGGGAGCAAAATAAAATTGTGAATCGCTTTAGCTGAGATTTGTTTTCAATATGATAATTCTTGTGGTTTTTGACTTCGCTAACTTTTTAGCGCTTTTTTAGAGAAGTGTCAGTCATTTTCTTTTGTATTTGATTTCAGTACATGTAAAATTTCATTGCATTATAGATTGTGTCAACTTTATCATCGTATGTAGAGGATTGGGTTCATATATTGAACTCGTGTTTTATGATTATGTTGGAGTCAAAATTTTTTCATTTTGAAATAAATTTTCTCTTAAAAGAAAACTTGTTTTAGATTTGTTGGAGAGATTTTAATTCTTATTCTTTGATGACAAGTTATATTAGACTGATAGTATGAGTTTAAAAAAAAATTTTTGAGGCTTTCAAATTATTTTCGTGTTTCTCAAAGTGAGAGTAATTCGAGTTTATTTTATGTTAGTTCACAAAGCATGCTTAAACTTTAAGTTTATGCATTTAGCTAGTTAGGTATAGGCGTAGAGCATTTTCTAATAAATTTAGTTTCAATGGATTTGATGTGTCTTGCCTGCCTTTTATAAGGCTTCCTAACCTATGCCACGCGGCATTGTGTTCCTTTGTTTTATATGGAGATATTTTCAATCACGTGAGCAGTCATTTAAGTGACATGGGGCCTTACTACGGTGGTTGTTTGAAAAACTTTCAAGGGAATTATAAGCTCAAGCATATGCCAAGAGAATCACTATGGCGATGGTTCATGTGATGGAATTTCTGACCCATGACACTAGTTCTCGCAAAAAACATCGAATCATATGAAAATTGGGAGCCCAATCATCTATAAGCAAGAGGGAAAAATTGGCAAGATTCAAGTTACGAAGTTTAATATTCCATGATAATAAATTAATAATTGTGTTAACATTATACTCAATTAAATGGGACTCTATTTTCAAATTGCTCCTGAATTCAACAGAATTAGAAATGTAATTAGAATATTCATATGAAATTTACCACTCAGACTGTAAATGGCAAGACGATATGATTGCAAAAAGCAGAATAAATTTTCATAAATGTATTTTTATACTTCATAAATTATCAACATAAAATATTTAATTTTTACTCTTCTTCGTTAAATATATTCGTGGAAGAGATTTAATGAAATAAAATAAATTTACTAATGATAAAGAAAAATAAACTTGATTAATAAATAAAGAAACGAATTATTTAGCTATGGAAAAAATGAATATTTCTTTTTTAATATCCCTTGTTTAGCTAATATTTCTATTACTCTCAAAATGCCAAAAAATTTCTAAAAAAATAAATACTAATGTCATCTTCAAAATAATCAAATAAAACATGATTACTTGATATTAACACACTTTATTTCGGGGTTATCACTAGCACCGACACTAATGTGCTCTTCAAAAACACCTTCACCTTCATATAAAAAACACATCTTATAAATATGTCTCATCAAAAGAGAGATTAATATTCTTAAGTATTTAAATATTTTCCATTGTAGTAAATATATCTCCATTAATATTTCAAAATGATTCATAGTTTTTTTTTTCTTTTTTTTTTGCTATAGTATAATGACTCCATACTTCTTGGAAGAGGTTAAATTTTCGGAGGATGAACTGCATTTAAGTCAAGATGGTGGTGCTTCCATCCTCTATTATATGCAGAAGATATATCCAGGTACCAGTTTGTGATTAGCATCAATATACCGTGTCACTAAATATAATTTTATTTTGATGATTTTGAATAGTCATCTTAATTAGTTTAGATGAGTGGAGGAACCTTTTGGAACGATTCAACTATAACATAACAGATGAAGACATTCGATGTTGGGCTTCTTTCCGTGGACAAACATTGAGCCGAACAGGTGAAGGGAAGCAAAAGAGAAGGAACTGCTATTTTTATTGATTT
Organism: Papilionanthe hookeriana x Papilionanthe teres; assembly: GCA_022702705.1. Taxonomy (NCBI): domain Eukaryota; kingdom Viridiplantae; phylum Streptophyta; class Magnoliopsida; order Asparagales; family Orchidaceae; genus Papilionanthe; species Papilionanthe hookeriana x Papilionanthe teres. The sequence goes on from CM040431.1 coordinate 48,674,565, forward strand.
GATGTGTCTTGATCTAACATATGTTTTTAATCTTTTCTGATTGAAATAGTAAGGGGAATGATGTATTATAGGAAAGCGTTGAAATTACAAGCATTTCTGGACATATGTAGCAATCAAGGTAATCCTCAGCTAAAGAAGCATGCCTTAGTTTTGGTAATTTTCCACAGTTATATATTTATTAATTTTAAAATTGCATTTGCATTGTTTTCAGGTAAAATTATCATATTTAGCAAATCTTCATATTTTTCTCTTGTTCTTTTCCTTAAATTTGTTTATCAGATATTGTAAAAGGATGCATTGCCATTGAAAGAGATAAAAATCAGAAAAACAGTCAAAATTCCCTGGCAGCAAAGCTTGATGCATTAATTGACATGAAATTCACATACATCATCTCTTGTCAGATGTTTGGATTACAAAAAGCTGCAGGGGATTCTCATGCGCAAGATATTATTGATTTGATGTCAAGGTCTGCTCAGTTATTAAGGAATATGTAATATGCTTTTCAATGTTTTTTTTATTGAAATTTCAATTTCCTATTGACATCATAAATGTAGGTATCCATCCCTACGTGTGGCCTACATTGAAGAAAAGGAAGAAATTGTAGGTGGCAAGCCTCACAAGGTTTATTCTTCAGTTTTAATAAAAGCTGTGAATAATTTAGACCAGGTAACTATTTTTTATGTATGATGGCAGGCGTGAAATATACATGTGTGAGAAAGATATAATTCTCATCAACGTAGTGTTACAATTGCATAGGGAAAAAGTTTGCTCTAGAGGAAGAAAATTAATCTATGGAATGCCTCGAATTTTCTTTTCTAAACATTGTTTTTATCTGTTAGATCTATATGCATAACCATATAATTATGTAAATGCAGCTTCTCTGTAAATTGGAGATCAACTCAACAAAAATTCACGTTTGATGGTTAGGAAGTCATTTATTTCAGCCTAGTCATATGATACTGATGGTGGATGCCCCTTACGAAAGTTTTGATCTTTGACTGTATTGTACGTTACCTGATGTGTACAATAGAGATTCATCAAATGGTTAAAAGGATATTTAGACAAATGAAACTTACCTTCTTGGTCTATCACCTGTTTGTAGTAACATGCAAAGGCTAATTAACAAAGGAAAGTACGTCTGTCAGTAGTGAGTCTTCAATCATTTTACCTAAAAATTCCAAGATACAAATTCTATTGCAAATCATGATCCTGAAGATTATGTGGATAGAATGCAAGGTCCTGTGCTCATTTATGAACATTTTGCTGGATAGAAAGAACCCTATTCGCAGAATAAAGCTGAAGAAGGATTGATGAGGCTGCATAATGTTTCTTTGCGTTGATTGGGACCATTACATCTATAGATTGCGAAGAGCATGTTCCTGTGCTTGGCAAACTGTTCACATCTGTCATTATAGCAATTTACAAATTCATAGAAAATTAGAGTAAATTCTGTCTTGATATTTTTGAACTGTTAAAGTGGCTTTATATAAATTGATTTAAGAAATGTTAGGATGTATCTAGAATAAGCAAATCTATCAGAATTGCTTTTATTCAAAAAAATATAAATGAGCTACATAGTTTGTGAAGGACACTTTGAAAATCTTATGGCATGGTTCTTGTTATCTAAATGACTTGTTTGGGAGTTGATTTATTCTCCCTTGTTGTGCATGTTATTGTTGTCCCAAGTTTTTCTAGTACACTTCTTGAGTTTTTTGCATTTGATGAGCTATTCAACGAGATTGCAAAAGTGTTGGCAATCTTTTGTCATTGTCGCGATCCCGGTGAAAAACACCATTAGTTAATAGACTGCGGGGTATGATACAGTGGATATAGTTTATGGAAGTAGTCAATGTCTTTCATAATATTACCAATCCTTTGTCAGTAGGTGGGGGGCATACATTTAGCAAATTATCATTGATTCGAGGTTGGTAAGTTGACGTGTTTATGATTCATTTCAGCTTTGTTGATGTTGATTTTTATGGCATGTTCTAATATTTGCAAAGTTGAAATCACCGTGATGTCTATCTATTCGGTTGAGGTTGATGATATCATCTCAAGTCTCTATCTATGAAGCGTGGACACTTCTAAATGGTCTCCATATCCATATCGGACACGTGTTTGATATTGGCACTTATTCGACACATTTTTACATGCCGTAATTTTTTTTTTCCTATAAATGTGGGCTTTGACATCATTTTTTTTAAGCCCGAGGGCTAATATATTAGAAAGGAAATGCACATATAGGTTGGATGAGAGAGCTCAAACTGGAACCATAAGCACCCGGCATACAATACACACCAAGGTCCCAAAAAAGTACTTGTATACTCAGAAACCAAAATTATAACCCATGCATGTAAACTCTACGCCAAAAGTCTCCAACCACTAGCACTCCAACCACTAGTAGTATCCACATAAAATGGGAGCTTGAGAATGACCCAATGTATCCTTACCTTTTACCTCTGGTTCTAGGTAGGGAGTCAGCTAACAAATGGTTAAGTTTACTGCCATTACCCGAAACAACCAAGGTATCATCCATTAAGTTCCTGAGTTCTAGTAGACCTCTATTCTTCTTCTTCTTCCTGGATGCGTAAACCTATCATTCCTCATCCGAAGATTGGCTCATCTGATCAGTGTATTGGTCCAAAGATTGTCGGGCATGTGTAGGCTGTTGCACATCATAAGCCCCTTACGTCTGAGTGACAATAACAATTTACTCGATTTGATGAGGTGGTAGGGTGCTCAGGCTTTCCCTCCCTGACGTGATTGAAGATAGGGAAGAAGCGAACATTCACATTCAGATGACGGAAAATGTGCCTACTACTACTGAGAAAGAATTACTGTCAAACAGTAGCCTTATTATTGCTACTAATCAGTTGGTTGAACTACCAGTTCGAAGGGCAGGAGATCCCCAAGTATTGGAAAACTGTCATACACAAACACTGGAACCTATCGCTGCAACTGTCTTTTCTTCTATGGATCAGACCGACCAATCTTCAGAAGAAGAATGGAGAGTATACACTTCCCGGCGGAAGAAGACTGGGGGTACTATTCAACTTGGAAACTTAATGGATGATACCTTGGTCTCTCCTGGCAACGGAACATCACTTCAGAGTTTGCTTTCTGGATGCGCTACAAGAACCAGAGGAAGAGGAAGGCCTCGGCGACCCCGTTCATAGACACTGCTTATTTGCATGTTTTTCTTTTTTTATGTCTTTTGTATCATTTTCTTTGAGTTATCTTTGCATTTTGTTTCTTATGGGTAGAGCTCCATTTATTGGACCCTCTCATGCTACTTGTTTTGTACCCCTTTTATTTCAATAAAATAAGTCCCAGGACCTCTCTTTTAAATATATATATATATATATATATAGAAAAAGCCCTAGGGCGTATATTGATATAAAAGCAGTTACAGGAGTTTGAGGAGAGGGTCCATAGAGCCCTACCTCTACGATACAATGCTTAACAAAAATAACCAAAAGAACATAACATAAAAGTTCACAAAACTAAGTCAAGAGCGAGAGCGTGATACTCTCGCTCTGTTTCTTGGTGAACCATAAAGTAATCTCTTTATTGCTAGTCCATTGCCCTGAGTCACCAAGGTATCATCCACTAGAAGTGTATCCCCAGGATTCTTTTTCCATCGAGAATGATAAACCTGTCAATCTTCACCGCCATCTTCTTCCTCTACTGCTTCTTCTTCTGCTTCTCCCTCTTCCAATGACTGATCCAACGGAAACGTACCGGTGGGTTAGGCAATTGGTTGAGGATTTCTTCTTTTTCTGTTGAAAGTTTGGGTGTATCTGTTAGAGCGGACCGGTAAAGAAGTCCCTTGGATGGCTTGCTCCCCCACAGGAGGAAGTGCCACACATCCCGCTTGTTCAATAACCACTGTAGTCACCGGAGTGACAATTTGTGTAACCGGTTGAGGAGTCTCCCCGACAGCCAAATCAGCTGAGATTAAACTGTTATCAGCATCAGTTGCTACCCTATTCTCCTGAGCCAGAGTAGCGTCGACTCTATGTTGGGAAGTCCCAACGACGAACGAAGGTCCGGAAGACCTTTTCGCGAGGGAGGATGCGATCCATAGCAAGTGTCTACTAATGTGCTCGAACATTTTGCGATGCTTGGCAAAAAGAGGCCTATTCTCCGCCATGCCTCCTCGCCGAGCCCATCCGCACCATCGGTGATCCAAAACGATCCACATCCGGAAGAGTGAAATCCTCTCTAACCGAACCACGACACCACCCGGCGAGACCCTATCAAAAGTAGGTGAATCAACTCTGAGAGGAGTTCCGAGAGCTTGGCTTATGTTGTACAAGGCATGTTGATTGTACAAATGAAAGGGGAGTCCCGGAAGATTGAACCACATAGGAATGATAGGAGGTTCCTTAGATGGATCAAAATCAAGAGTCCATTTGATAAGCTTCATATGGGTGCCAGCAACCAAAACATATTGTTGAGAAAAGATTCTCGCATAATCTTCTTCCTTTTGTATGCGAATAAGTAAGTGTCTGCCATCCAAAACTCCCAATTTTCATGCTCCAATAAGAGTGAAATCCCTCTCTAACTGAACCCTGGCATCCCTGGCGAGACCCTATCAAAAGTAGGTGAATCAACTCTGAGAGGAGTTCCGAGAGCTTGGCTTATGTTGTACAAGGCACGTCGATTGTACAAATGAAAGTCGAGTTCCGGAAGATTGAACCACATAGGAACGATAGGAGGTTCCTTAGATGGATCAAAATCAAGAGCTCATTTGATAAGCTTCATATGGGTGTCAGCAACCAAAACAGATTGTTGACAAAAGATTCTCGCATAATATTCTTCCTTTTGTATGTGAATAAGTAAGTGTCTGTCATCCAAAACTCCCAATTTCTATGCTCCAATAAGTTTCAGATTCTCAAAAAATTTTCTAACTAAATTCATCTTGGGGTGATCAAATTGAAATTTCTCAACTAAAGTAAACTTGATATCATCGGAGAGAACCTTCATTTCTAGGGTGGTGAAGAAAATAGCAGGTTTCCCATCTTTTAACACCTATCGGCCTAATAAAATCACCATGTAGTTTTCCAGCAGCAGTATCATGAAATTCTTGTGGAAAAAAGAGATGATCGAGGTTTTTGTGGGAATTGCTGCTCACAGCACCAGCATAAGAAGCCTTAGTTACCATGATGATAGAAACGAGTCACAGATCTAGCAGCCCCCGACGTGAAGAGACTATCTCGAGACCACTTGAAACAGCTGCAGCAAAGGGGAACTGAGCTGAAACAATCGACGTCGAGCAGAGAGATCCTCGCAGCTAGATGGATCAGCGGTAGACTTAGTCGGCGTCGCGCAGAGAGTTCCTCGCAGCTAGATAGAGCAGCGGTCGGCTTAGCTTCGAGCAGGTTACGAACAAACCCTCTCCACCTGAGGGCAGTAGCAGCCGTAACGATCGAATTGGCAGACTGCGAACCACAGTCGAAGTCTCGACGGGTCCTGCAGACGACGACTCCACGAGCAGCAGTCGAGCAACACGGCACAATCCAGCAGGCCGAGCGAGTCTGTTGGAGACGACGAAGTCTCTCTGCCAGACAGCAAAGCGAATCGAGCCGGCAGGCAAGAGCCGCTCGAACCTTCAAGAAAAAGCACGTCGTGAGCAGCAGGAGCAGCTCGAGAGAAGCGAGCTCTTCCACCGAGACGATGAAGACGCACCGTAAGCCAGAGTCGACGATGGAGACGACGACGAACGATGCTAGGGTTCGCCATGAGGCGAAACCCTAGCAGAGCAACGAAGACGATCAGTCCCCATTATATATATATATATATATATTTATATATATTCAAAAGAAGCCCTAGGGCCTATATTGATTAAAAAGCGGTTACAGAGGCTTGAGGAGAGGGCCCATAGAGCCCTTCCCCAGCGATACAATGTTATCAAAAAATATGCAAAATACTAAAAAAACTACAAAACAAAGTCAAGAGCGAGAACGTGATACTCTCGCTCTGTTTCTTGGAGATCCATGGATTAATCTCTTTAATGCTACTCCGTTGCCCTGAGTCACTGAGGTGTCATCAAATAGGAGTGAAATCCCAGGCTTCTTCTCTCGAGAATGATAAACCTGCCAGTCATCTCCATCATCTTCTTCTTCTGCTTCTTCTTCTTCTACTTCTTTTTCTTGCTCTTCTGTAGAGTCCTGTTGATATTTGCCGGTGGGTTCGACAATTGGTAGGAGAATTCTTCTTTTCCTACTGAAAGTTTGGATGTATCTGTTGGAGCGGACGGCTAAAGTAGCCCCCTGGACGGCTTGCGGCACAGGAAGAATTGCCTCACTTCCAGATTGTACAGTAACCACTGTAGTCTCCGGAGTGGCAATATGAATCGGCTGAGACTTCTCCCCGAAAGCCGAGTCAGCTGACTTTAGGCTTTTATCAGCATCAGATTCTACCCTATTCTCCGAGCTGGGGTAGCGTCAACTCTATGTTGGGAATTTCCAACGACGGCGATGAGACCAACCGGCCCTTTTCCTCGAGGGAGGATGTAGTCTATAGCGAGGTGTCTCCAATGTGCCCAAATATTTTGCAATGTCGGCAAAAGGAGGCTCGCTCTCCACCACGGACCTTACGCTAAAACCCATCCGCACCATTTGTGATCCAAAACGATCCACATCAGGGAGAGTGAAATCTCTCTCCACTTAAACCCTGACACCACCTTGGGAGACCATATCAAAAGTAGGAGCATCAACTCTGAGAGAAGTACCGAGAGCTTGGCCAATGTTGTACAAAGCACGTGGATTGTACAAATGAAAGGGAGCCCGGAAGTTTGAACCACATAGGAACTATAGGAGGCTCCTAGATGGGTCAAAATCGGAGTCCATTTGATAAGTTGCATGTGAGTGCCGCGAATCAAAGCCGATTGTTGTGCGAAAGAGTCTAAGCATAGTCTTCTTCTTTTTGTATCCGAATGAGTAGGTGTTTGCCATCTAACACTCCCAATTTCCATCCACCAATAAGTTTCAAATTCTCGAAATATTTTCTAACTAAATCCATTTTGGGGTGACCAAATTGGAATTTCCCAACTAAAGTAAATTTAACATTATCAGAGAGAACATTCATTTCCAGTATCGTGAAGATAACAGCAGGTTTACCATTTTTAGTGCCAATCGGCCTGATAAAATTGCCCTGTATTTTGCCAGCCGCAGTGTCATGAAATTTTTGCGGAAAAAAGAGGTGATATATATATATATAAACATGGGCTTTTACATAGTGTAGGCACAACAAGGACACATTGGGGGCCTGACATTACATCACAAGGAAATGGCAGAATATGGATGATTGCTTGTGTGGTAAAATATTTTTTACTATTAATCTTATTTAGTTCTTTTTATCTTTAGAAAATTTCTTTTATGATATTAGATTTATCTTGTGATGCCTTTACTGGGGAATAACAAAGAAATTATCGATTTCTATTAATAATTTATTAAATATAAAAGCATATTCATGGTCTGTCGTATCTTTTACAAGTTACAGTATCGTATTATCCGTGTTGTGTTATATTCGTGTCCCTGTGTCTGTGCCCGTGCTTCATAGTTCTCTGACAGCTTTTGAATGTCGATTATTGCAATATGAGTGGATATCTAAATGGTCCTTCTTTACAGTCTAGGCGACAAATGTTCCTAATTTTGAAAAAATAATATTTCATGTTGGAAACACAAGATAAAGCACCAGAGATTCATTGATCTCTTATCTAATCATCTAGAGAGGCTGCTAGCTTTATGTCTTTATGTATTAGCACTTTGCATTATAATAAGTCACTTGAACTCTAACATAACATGTGATGAAGTTTTGAGAACCATCTTAATAATGCTTTCCTACATGTTGTGAAGAGTAGCTAATATTGAACGACATTACTTATCACATGGAAAGAAATTGTCGACTTCAATTACGTAATATGATATTCTAAATCTGACTTCCTCTATAAGCTTCCATAAAATGTATTTTGAGCTTGTGGAGGCTGAACTTCTGCAATTTTAATAGATAAGGCATTGGTTGACTTAGGGTCTGTTTGGCCCGGCGGCGGAAGTGCGACGCGACGCGGAAACACAGGCCTACGTAATTTGGGGCGGCGGTGGCACCGCGTCATGAAGAAATTTTCCGCAATTTAATGAAAATGCAGGCCGCGGGTTGCGGCCCCTGTTTCTTCGCGATATTTTTACTCAAGTGCCCACTGTCTTCTGCCCTAACCCACTCCCCTCGTGTTTTGTCCTGTGTCCCGCTTGTCCTCGTCCCGCATTTGCTTGATTATTCTCATGTGCCCTGCTAGTCCTCGTCCCTCATTTGCTCGGTATTTTTCCTCTTCTATCTCTTCGTTCCCCGACACCTGTGACGAGGGTTTTCGTACTGTTTGTTTTTTCTTCCGATATCCTCTATCCTCTATCCATTATCATCTTTTGGTGGATTGCTATGTTAGCAATATTGGTTGCTTGCTTCTGTTGTTTTCTTTGTAGATTTACTTGATGGGTTTCAATTGTGTGGATTTGCTTGGTGGATTGCAATGTTAGCCGTAATGGTTTCATGCATATTTTTGCGGTACCAAGGTATTGTAAGTGTAATTTATGCTAGTTGGAATTCGTTGTCAATTCATGCTAGTTGAAAAGTGCAAATGAAAAGCATGCAAGATAGTCATCCTCTATCAATTGAGGTTTAGAGAAAAGAGTATCTTATTACTTGCAGATGTTTGAAGAAACCAAACTTGGAAAAAAATATTATAGCCCTTCTTGAGACAATGTTTTAAATATGTGGTAAGATCTTTCGATTGTAAATTCACTGATCAATGTATCATATAAACTGTTATACAGAAGAAGTAGAATTGTGAAAGTTGGTTTCATTTTGAATTTAGGCAATTTAACTATTTCAGTTTAGGGGTAAATTTTGTAAGGCTCAATTCCCTGCAGCTCATAACACACATTCCTTTCAAAACTTTGTTATCATATCAAATATACCACCATCATTGCCCTCTTAAAAGTAATATATACATTTCATGCATATATTTGTGATACCAAGGTGTTGTAAGTGTGAATATCACACTTTGTAATTTGATGCGTCTATTCATTGTCTATTCATGTTAGTTGGAATATGTAAATGAAAAACATGTAAGATAGTCATTCTCTATCATATGAGGTTAGAGATAAGAGTATCTTTATTACTTGCAGATGTTTGAAGAAACCATACTTGAAAAAAAAATATGACACCCCTTCATGAGACAAGATTTTAAATATGTGGCAAGATCTTTCTATTGTACATTCACTGATTAATGTACCATATAAATTGTTAGAGAGGAGTAGAACTGTGAAAGTTGGTTTTATTTTGAACTGAGGCAAATTAACTCTTCCATTTAAGGTGTAGATTTTATAAGGCTAAATTTCTGCTGCATATAACATGCATACCTTTCAAAATTTTGTTATCATATCAAACATACCATTATCATTGCCCTCTTAAAAGTGATATACACATTTCATGCATATGTTTGTGATACCAAGGTGTTGTAAGTGTGAATATCATACTTTGTAATTGAATGACTCCATTCATGCATGGACAATGAATGGACTCTGGCTTGTGATGTGTGTTGTATGGTGGAGGTGGGTTGGGGTAGTGGTAGTAGGCTATGGATTGGTAGGTTGTGTGGTGGCTCTAGTTTGTGTTGGGGTGCAGGTGGTTGTGATGTGGTTGTGGTTCTTGTGGTTAATTATCGTGCCGTGATTGTTGTGAAATATTAAACTGGTAGATGTGTGCACTAGTCAGGTTGGTACTTCACATGACACTTTCGAGTTCTGGAAGCAACTCCCGAAGTTTATGGGGATATGTCGTTTTTTGGAGAACTCGAAGTTTATGAGGACATGCCATTATATTTGAAATGTCCCACATTGGTTATTTTTCTGGTTGTTTCATACCAGTAGTTGTTTCTTTTTCTTTATCCATTTCATTTTTTTTTGTGGGTTTGTGAGGACTATGATGAGATGTTAGACCTCGTGAATTCTTCTGGATGGCTTGTTAGTCGCTGGATGATTGGTATCACATGTGAAATCTTGATGAGGGCAATCAAGTTATCTCTTTTCTTTCCGATGCAGTGTTTTTTGAGGTACTTATGGTTGACCTTTTTTGGTGATTTGCTTATGTGACACCCACGAGCTTGGTGTTACATTGGTTAAAGACAACTAAGAACCCCTTGTTTATAAGGTCCTCTATCTTCTTGTATTGACAAATTCGTTGGTTGGTGTACTGAGTGCTCTGAGTCCTCACGCCTGCACTAATCTGTAATTTATTACTTCTTTAATCTATTTATACTTGTGTTATGACCAATGAATTATATTTTGAAGCGTTAAGGAAAGATAAGTTCTAGGATTTCAGGGACCTCCCGATGATTGATCTGCTACTGCGAACTTCAAACTTCCTTGCTGACGTCACGTCAACCACATAACTACGAGAGACTTAGCTACTGACACACAGAACTGTGAGGAATCATAGAACTGTGACTTCTAATGGACAGATAGGCTCGAAGAATCAACCGTCTAAAGTGACCAGACGTACAGAGTATCTCTGGAGGACGGCTTAGCTACTGACACACACAGTTTTCACTTTAAAATTAATATTGTCATATTATTAAATGTTATTTTAATATTCTCGTTCCTTATTTTACTAATCATGATATTCACTGTTAAGTGAGATATATATTTATTTTTTATACTCTTATGAAGTAGATTTTTGCTTCTCAAGTATCAAATATATTACTATGACAGTTTTGTTGCAAACAGTATCACTACATAGGGACATAATGGTCATTTTTTAGAAACGATTCTAAAGCAATTGTTTTCCAGCAATATAAGCCAAACGATCAATGTAGTTTATCCTCAGCAGCTGCTTATTAGCAGATTCCTAGGGCAGCTGCTTATCAGTAACTTATTAGTAAGCTGCAGCTGCCCCAAACAGACCCTTCATAGAGACTTTCTTGGGTTGGTGCTATGAGAAAATATTTGCCTCATACTTTATATGATGAGAACCCTCAATATAACTTTCTGATGAGAAGTGAAGTATGATGATTTTGTGAGTTGTTAAAGTTATGTTTTTAGAAAGGGCGTCGAATGCACTTCTAGATTCCTCACTTTATTTTTGTCAATCTTTCATGTGATTGAGTTGCTCTTATGCTGCTCTTGCATTGATCTTCTTCCTTTGTCTTAGCAATCCTTTTTCTAATTCTTAGTCTAAATATTGCCCATGATTACCCCACCTAAAATTATGTTAGATTCAATTTCTTTTGTGGGTAATACCATAACCATACTAAGAAGTATGGACCAATCTAAAAAGAATAGAAAAAGAAAAAGAGGGCCCAGAGGATGAATCTATGAGATTTCACTATTGCTGCCTTAAAATGAAAATATGGGGATATAACTCGGTATCTTTGCCGTATCCTTTGCTCTTATTTATAGTTTTTGGTCAATATACCGTGCTATACAGAATGCTGCAAGTAAAATAACGTGTCAAGACTGAACGTGTATTCTTTTTTTTTTTTTTGGGCCTTGAAGTGATTGTCTAGCTAGATTATAACCTATAAAAGTACTTAAAGTGCTCTTAATGAATTCCAATTGAAGAATGAGTTTTAACAAAGTCTCTAATTTATTCAATTTTAGCTAGTGTACCTTTCAAACTTGGGCGAGGGCGAATTCTTTTGGTCAGTAGCCTTAAGAACTTCAAGTGATATTGGTCAATTAAGAGTTTAGTTGAGTATTGAGATATATGTCCAATAACTTTGGCGAATTGTGTGATGGTGAATTAATTCTATTTACTTGTCAACTTGCATTTAACCAAATTCTTTGTGATTAGTGAGACATGATTAGCTCGATCCAGGCAACATTGGCTATACACGTCTGATCATTTCTAAAAATTTGGAGGGCAACAGCCCTCTATCTTCCTTTTTTTCCCTTATTGTAGTAGGCAACCTTCTGTACTGTCATTGAGAATCCGATCTTGAGCAATTAAATGTAACAACCTTTTCAGTTCTTAACGTGCACATAAACCGTCTTTCAATTGAATTGTGAGTGCTGATGTGTTCGTTCGTCTTACCGTTTTTGAGCTTCCTCTTATACTGAATGATGGATTTTCACCATGAGAACTGGACCAGTTGGATGGACTCCCTCGTATATTTTGCCCAACTGCATCTTGTGAATGAGTCGCTCATTATTCCATCTCAGGCAATAGATGCTTGAATCTCCTACCTTTTCAGGGAAGTAACACCGAATGTTTAGTCAACTCTTTAGGTTCTTTTAAGGATTTGTTCTATTCCTTGGAAAGTTTTTTAGGCCTAGCAAGGAGCTCCAGAAAGAACATCTTTGGGCTTTAAGAATGAGAAAGGCTATTCTTTGAACTGATTTATCAAACAGAGACCTAAGCAAGTGATCTGAATAATGATTAAAAGTTGGAGGTAAAAATGTAAATTTGGAATTGTATATCCATATCTTGTTGGATTGTGTATGTAGTTAATCACAGAGTTCATTTTCCAGAGATTTATAGATTTATTAACCTGTGCCAACTAGAGAAATTCAACAAGTGCTTATGACTGGTACTGTATTAGGAGGTATATCGCATCAAGCTTCCAGGTCCACCAATCATCGGAGAAGGTAAACCTGAGAATCAAAATCATGCAATCATCTTTACTCGAGGGGAAGCTCTACAAGCAATCGACATGAATCAGGTATATAACAAAATTTATTTTCTCCATACTTTCTTTGTTTCATTCTTGTCACAAGAAAACTTTTTGTCCTTCAGGATAACTATTTTGAAGAAGCCTATAAGATGAGAAATCTTCTGCAAGAGTTTATTAGGCATTCAGGCCAACCACACCCAACTATACTTGGCCTTAGAGAACACATATTCACGGGAAGGTTTGTTCTTTTCTCCTGCAAGCTTCTTATAGCAGAAACTGAAAACATTAGGCTGAAGTACCCTACGTTTAGCTTATTAATTTTATAGAAGCATTAAACATTTACACTGTGTTTGACCTACTTACGTGTTCACCTGCTTTCAGTATATCTTCCCTTGCTGGTTTCATGTCCTACCAAGAAACTAGCTTTGTAACTATTGGTCAGCGGTTCTTAGCAAACCCTCTTCGGTAATCACTATACTCAAAGTTTGTGGGCACGTGCTTGCTAAATTATGCTTTTTGTGCACACATGCTCGTTAAATTATGCTAATTGAAAATGTACAATTAATCTAGTGCACTTACAATGTACAGTGTACGGTTTCACTACGGACATCCGGACCTATTTGACAGGATATTTCATATAACACGAGGTGGCATAAGTAAAGCTTCAAAGACTATCAATTTGAGCGCGGGTGTATTTGCTGGTAGAGATTGATCGATTGCTTAACAGTTTTTGTTGTAATAATTACCTGCATAACTTGCATCATCACTTTGCAGGATTCAACTCTATTCTACGTCAGGGTCATGTAACTTACCATGAATACATGCAAGTTGGCAAAGGCCGTGATGTTGGGCTCAACCAGATATCAAAATTTGAAGCAAAACTAGCAAATGGAAATGGTGAACAAACTCTTAGTCGTGACATTTATCGCATTGGGCATCGCTTTGATTTCTTCCGGTTGCTTTCATTTTATTTCACTACTGTGGGATACTATTTTAACAACCTAGTATGTATCTGAAAGCCACATGTTTTTGGTACCTTCTGGGATTATTGTATATGTTCTTTTCATGTTAACCCCTTTGCTTGCCATAATTTAGCAAATTCATTGTTTCTTTAGCGATGGCACAGCTCTTGATTATGAATCTATTTAAACATTTGATTTTCTCTGGTTTTTTCTTTCTCATCTTTTTTTATAGTTTTCAAAACTCATTCACATTTACATTATCTTTTTTTTTTCCCCCTAAATCAGTTCCTCGTATTGAAAATTCACAGATATCAGTCTTTGGTGTATATGTCTTCCTATATGGACGGCTATATCTTGTTCTAAGTGGAGTGGAAAGGGCACTCATTTTTGACGCTCGACTGCAGAACATTAAATCTTTAGAAACTGTACTTACAACTCAGTCTTTCCTCCAACTAGGGCTTCTTACTGGATTACCGATGGTGATGGAGCTCGGTCTGGAGAAGGGATTTTTATCAGCCATGAGCAATTTTATCCTCATGCAACTGCAACTTGCTGCTTCATTTTTCACATTTTCCCTCGGAACAAAAGCTCACCATTTTGGTCGAACTATCCTTCATGGCGGTGCCAAATATAGACCTACTGGTTGTAAGTTTGTAGTTTCCCATGCAGGGTTGACGGAGAATTATCAATTATACTCTCGTAGCCACTTTGTCAAAGGAATCGAACTGATCTTCCTCTTGTCAGTTTATAATTTATTTAGTATATCTTACGAGAGCAGCATAGCACACATGATGATCACATACTCCACATGGTTCATGGCCATAAATTGGTTATTCGTTCCCTTTCTTTTCAATCCTTCTGGGTTTGCTTGGCGGATGATTGTTGAGGACTGGGCTGATTGGAAAAAGTGGATGAGCAATGTCGGGGGCATTGGCGTGCAACCAGAGAAGAGCTGGGAATCATGGTGGAATGCCGAGAATGCTCATCTTCGTCATTCTGGACTGTGTTCTAGAATCATTGAAATACTACTCTGCCTTCGTTTCTTCATCTATCAATATGGGTTGGTCTATCACCTTGACATATCTCAAAAGAACAAAAACATTGTTGTTTACATGCTATCATGGTTTGTAATACTTGCTGTATTCTTACTAGTTAAGGTATGCTATCAATGTTACACAACATGGTTTCATTTGTTCTAAAAATGTCTTTCTGATGAACCTTCATCTTCCTATTGCTGTGTTACTTATACAGATAGTCGGCGAGGGAAGTCGGCGACTCAGCACAAATTACCATCTCATTTATCGGTTTTTGAAGCTGCTTATATTTCTATCTGTGCTTGCTGGCATATTTACCATGTTGAGCGTTTGTCAGCTCTCCGCGATGGATCTAGTGATATGTTGCCTTGCATTTCTTCCAACCGGCTGGGGATTATTGTCTGTAAGTAAGCATTTCAGGTCTTCTTTCATAACTAATTCCAAGGTTTCATACTAATGGCAAGTTGGGTAAACTTCTTCCAGGTAGCACAGACTCTAAGACCGAAGATCGAGGAATATGGAGTATGGGAGCCAGTAAAAGTTATTGCTCAAGCCTATGATTATGGAATGGGTGTTTTGCTTTTTATACCCATTGCGGTGCTCGCATGGATGCCATTAATCTCAACAATCCAAACTCGAGTTCTTTTTAACCAGGCTTTTAACAGGCAATTACAGATTCATCCAATTCTTTATGGAAAGAACAGGAACAGGTGATTTTGTAATATTGGACAAGTATTGAAAGGATTTTATTTTCTCTAGTTTGATGTACAGGTTTTATGTAATTGCATATTAAACCTTGTATTATATTTCTTTGATTTATATCACTTGAAATATTCATTATGTAGCTTTTAAGTCCTAATAAATAGTTATGGATTGATGGACTACTCTCAGTTGAATCTTCCTTCAAATTGTCTCTTCCATAACATCAAAATTATTAGCCTTATCACAAGTATTTGTGGTTGCTTTATGAAATTGTAACTTATATAGTTTGTGAAATGTTCAAACATATTCTTTACAAATCACTTTGAATAGTTTTAATTCATGTTATCTTGCCTCTACAACAATTTATTATTACCTTGCCTCTACATATCTATATCTATATCTATCTACAACCTATATATATATATATATATATATATATATATATATATATATATATATATATATATATATATATATATAAAATTTAATATTATATTATTGATTTTTTTTTAAAAAAATTACTAAATAGAACTTATGTGGTATAATTTATGGATGAAATGGCAAAAATCTTGAGATGTAAGTACAATTTCTGGATTTTTTAAATGAATAAATACAAAATATTAATTTTTTAAAAAATTAATTCCTATAAAAATTAAAGAAAATAGGGTAAAATTTCCTGATAAGAGAAACTTAAATTTTTATTTTTCATTTAAGTTAATATCTAAAAATATATATATAAATTGATAAAATTTATTTAAATTTAAAATAAATCTAATTTTAAAATTCTGCCTTCTAAATAGCAAACTATCTCTTCTTCTCTTTGGAAGATAAAAAAAATATAATGTCATTGTTTTTTTTTTTTAGTTGGGCTGATTATGTGAAAGCGAAGTTCTTGCTGCATTCCCAAACAAATCTGTATAAAAGAAGTGTAAGAAGTTTGAATAAACCACTGAAGCAAAGTGAATTTTAATCCCATTTTACGCTTAACTGTAGTAATGCCATTCAATTTACGTAACTTTAGAATGAAGTGGCTTGATAGAGAAAAAGATTTTAAACTGGCAACACCAAAATTTGAACTGAAATTAGTGTATGTTGTTTGCTGACAATTTACTATTACATTTTGATTTATTTGTGGTTTATAGCCAATTTTTATGTATCGAGTGAAGGACACAGTCACACACATGACAGACAGAGAGAGGTGCGAAGCCCTCCAAAGGGGAGAGGTTCCCTAGTTGAAGTCCTGAAGATTTCCCCTTTCTAAAAATTGAGTTCACATTCAAATGTTTTGACACGCTATTTATAGACCTTAGTGTCATGCTCCCAAAAGAGCTCTTTTGGGAGCGTGACAAGTGGTATCAGAGCGGGATCTTTTTGTTCCTGGCATCCTTGCCCTTGTTGAGATGTCTCCACGTTTATGGCTTCGGACTCCATTGCATGCTCCCTAACGCTCTTTGCCATTCCTTCGAACCAAAGCTCTGATATGAACTTGTCACACTCCCAAAAGAGCTCTTTTGGGAGCATGACAAGTGGTATCAAAGCGATGTACTGTCTGCCGGTGTGGGGACTCTCCACGGTGTGAGCCTTCGGTGGAGCCGATCCGTGACGAGGGTGTCACGTGATTGGGTGCAGGAGAATGTCAGGGACATTTAGTCCCACATCGGCTAGGTGTATGGCCGAAAAGCAGTATATAAGTCATGGGCTGCCCACCTCTCTTAAGAGCTCTTTTGGGAGCGTGACATTAGGGTGTCATTTTCTTTGGTACAAAATTTGACAAAAATATATATTAAAGTAAAACAAAGTAGAGAGAAGTATATAATATTTGAACACTTCATGCAGTTGATCCATACCATTCCCTGTAACTAATAGGAATGTGTGTCTGAAGTGTAGTAATTGACCATTACAACCAGACACATGGTCAGCTTGGCAACTAGTCAGCATGCTAACTTGCTAACTTAGCAGTTGAAAAGATCGTCTTCTTACCTCTGGATGACTACCTGATTAGCATGCGGGGCAACCACGCAAAGCAATCTTGCAATTCGACAAGGAAACATGGCAAGCTAATAGAGCAATAGCGTTATGGCAAGTTTGTAAGGCAACTTGATCATGCAATTTGGTAGGTTTGTGGGCGAACTAGTAGCTAAATAGGTGCAACTTGGCAAATCAGTAGGGCAACCCGACAGTGCAATCTTACAAACCATCTTAAGGGGTATATATTTAGTTCCTCAATTCTATTGTACCTTTAGAAGGTGATCATGAAAAAAACCAAATCTAATGATAAAACTTCTATTCATTTCTTAATAGTGAGGACTATGCCTTGTCTCTATAGGATGAGTTGAAATCTTTGTTATCAGACTACCTATATGGTCAACCAACATGATCTCTCATGGGCAAGTTAATCCCCTCATCAAGAAGTTTTGTGTTGTATATAGCTGCTAGGATTCTCATCGACAAATTAATCCATGATAAAAATAGTTTTTGTGATATTTTATTTTTAAAGGTCGATTTGATCAGACTTTCCATTTCCTTAAGTAGGAATTTCTTTAAGTAAAATAAAAGGATTGGCTTCCACTAAGAGTTGGCTAACCTTCTTCCCAAGGACTCTAGGCTCTCCTACACAGAATCATTCTAAAGGAACTTTGACTTCACATGCAGGATTCTGCCTTAAGGGTATTTTGGCTCACCTTCAAAGAGTAGTCTCATGAGTTATCAACTCAATATTAGGCCAAGACTATTTTGAAGCCTTAGAAAAGTAAGTACATCTTTATTTTTTCCCTTTTAATTAAGTAAATTACAAATAAATAAGATTTAATAACACTTTTTACCATTTTACTAAGAAGAATCCAAACAAACAAAGATTTATTCAGTTCCTCGAGGCATAAGCCAATTCGACAAATGTTAACTATAAGTAGTTTAAAACTTAGACATGAAGTATGAATTAATAATAATAATAACGAGAAGACTAAAGAGTAATTTATTTTGATTTTATCATCACTCCAAGTTGTTGGACTTCACGCTTCCTTGTCCTCCAATGAAATCTTGCCTAGTACAATTTTTTCTAGCAAGATCTTTGTCGTACCTCCATTAATATTAATGCGTAACTTCAAAATTGAGGCTTATGTCCCCACTCATAATACATTTAAAGATGTTGAATAATGATTAATTCGTGAATTATATGTCAAAATCTTCTTAACATTGAGAAAACGAAAGGGATAAAAAGTGAAAAAGGGCAGAAGACATGTCCTATAAAGAAGGGGAGAGATTCTCTATTTGAGATTCTAGAGATTTCTCTCCTCTCAAAAAGAGAGTCCCCGTTCTAAAGTTTACACCCCTATTTATAGACCTTAGGCTGTCTTTTTCCTTGACACGAGATTTAACAAAAAAATAAATAACAAGTACATCAAAATATGAAAAAATAAAAAGTGTCGTATCACAACTTACAATTGGGTAATGCTATTCTCTAGAGCCATAAGGAATATGTTATCTACTCTACTACATTACATGCACTCTTTATGCCTATCATGCATATGTAATATATATATTTTTTAATTTTGGGGGATGAATGTGTAGATGTTTTAGATTCAACTTATGTTAAGAAAGACAGAGATAGACCTAGGAAGACTTGGGCTTATTGTATAAAAAATGATCTTAATTTATTAGAACTAAATGAAAATATAACTCTAAATAGGACGCAATGGAGAAAAAAGATTCATATTGCCAACCCCACGTAGTGGGACAAAGGCTTTGCTGTTGTTGGGGGATAAATGTGTATGCAGTTGCAGGCTTCAAAATTGACTTTTTTCTTTTTAGATTAGATAACAATAGATCATAGAAAGTGTGATTTGAACTCATGACATTAAAGACAACTTTTTTCTCATAGTAGTCACCAATCTTTCCACCAATTAAACTATTTTACATAATATTTTTGCAATTATTTGAGTGGTAACTATTTAAAAAGTGCTGTGAGAATGTATATTACTTAGCTTATTGTGCTCTAAAAAATAGTAAGAACAATTAGTTTATTAATGGATAAAAAAACAAACTATCAATAGGGAAATACGAGAAAGAGACTTTTATTCTTTACTAATAGAGTGATGTATAATATTTTATACTGCGACTTCATGTCTAAAGGTAATTCCATGTATGTGAGCTAATGCTATACCTTAATATATGATATTTAAGATATGATACGTAAATATATGGAAGCCATTAATCAGAGAAGACAGGCTATAATTATGGCTTTTGCTTATATGAGCAATCACCAGTACTTTCTCACATCCTAAGTGCACGAAAAAATATCAAATCCGGACAACAGACACGATGCACGGGAAGGAGAAGAGGACCTACGACCGACGAAGCGGCTGCTCTACCAATGTCACGGAATGAGCATATATATATATATATATATATATATATATATATATATATATATATATATATATATATATATATATATATATATATATATATATATTTCTGCCGCATAACCCGGCTCGTTGATTGGATTTACGATATATGACCCCTCGGGTCGAGGGTTTGAATCATCTCCGCACAGTTGGCGCTTAAAGAGGTGATGCTCGAATTGTTAGACATATTAGTGGTGGTTAGAGTGTCGCATAATAACCTCCGATCGTTCCTTTTAAAAAGAAAATATTATTATTATTATTATTATATATATATATATATATATATATATATATATATATATATATATATATATTAGATGATTGAAAATCTCATATAGAATACACTCTTAAAATAAAATACTTTTTCTATAAGAAGTTAATTATTTGATGATAAATTATGATGGGACCAACATTGATCTAGAGCCGACTCACATACAATATATAGTCTAATTCCAATCATATTAATAGAGCATTGACATTAGGAATAGATAATATTGCATCATTTCATGCCCTACAAAATATATTTGATTCATTCTCATCTGCCGCACCACATGATTTACATTCTCTTAGGTGGTGATCTATAGTGTTATATGGTGTTTAGTGGATTTGCTTGCCCAGACAATATTGTAAGTTATTTTGGGTAATTTGACTCTTGCAGTTGAATTATCCTTTTCCTCCATTCCTTCCATACACATCCTTTCATATTTAAAGGGGGTAATTTTTATTCATATCCAATCTACCAAATAAAGTCATAAGATTTTAAATTAGGTTTTTTTGGCTTTCGATATTCAAAGTCTTCTTAGAAGAAGAAAGTTCATTGAAGAAGAAGGACATGGGGCGGGACGATTAACCACTACAAACAGATTTGAGATAGATAGAAAGGAGTCCAATCTCAGCAAGCTGAGTGAAGGGAGAAACAATCCGACTAGTCAGCAAGTCTAAGCAAGCGAGGAATGAGTCCCTGCTAGTGCTAGTCTTGGTTGGTGTTCCTTTTTCATAGATAGGATTGTGGCAAGCAACAGAAACTCAAGTTAGTGTTAGGGTGCAGCGTGAGGGCCCCCTCGAAATCCCAACTGCCTTGCGAGCCGAAGAAAGTTCAGAACTGTACTTGGGATTTTTCTTTTGATCACCAGGAAGATCTCTTGTCATGAGGGAAAAACAGATTCTTGCTATGTTGGGTCAACTATCTTCATGATTACGTAAATTTAATATTAATAACTTGTAACAATTGACCCACACAATTTTGACTAAATTATGTCTATTAGTTTCTAAGATTTATTGATTATACCAGAACCCCATTTGAGCCTATTCATTCTCCTTTTGAAATATCGTTTGACGTACTCAGGTAGACCAACACTATTAAAGGGAATAATTTTTATTCATATCCAATCTACCAAATAAAATCATGGGATTCTAAATTAGATTTTTTTGGCTTTTAATATTCAAAGTCTTCTTACAAGATTAAATGTTAAAAATTGTTCAAAAAGGAATTCATATTGTGTTGGGTCAAATATCTATATGACCAAGTAAATTTAATATCAGTAACTTATAACAATGGACTCACACAAGTTTGACTAACTTATGTCCATTAATTTTAAAGATTTATTGCTTATACCAGAACCCCATTTGAGCCTAGTCATTCTCCTCTTGAAATATCGTTTGATGTAATTTGAAATACACTCACTATTAAGAGGTGACTACTTATTCGGATATGGTAATTCATCCTCTACCTTGTAGCCTAGTTTAGCTTTAGAGCACAAGGCTCCACTTATTGAAATGATGATATTATCTTTTGATACTCTTAAAAATTTTAGAATGCAAGTATAGTTTCTAATGAAATAATGCTCTGGTGTCCGCTCTCTCAACAAGTTCATGTCTCGTGCCCGTATCAACATCGCACATCATTTAGGACTATTATAAATGTACCATTTGATTTGATCAGACTACCCCATCAACGACATCGAAAAAGGAAAAAAGAAAGTAAAATGCTCACTGTTCCTCTGTGTGTTAAACATATGGCAAAAATGTACTCATTTAATGTGAAACCCCTTAAGTAGAATAAATCGAAACTCTTAAACATCAAGGGGCTTTTTGGTGTAACAATGAAATTTCATAAGAAACTTCAAACTTAAGTGTGCTTATCTTATAGCACTCCCATGATGAGTGTCCTTCTGGGAAGTTACACCAACAGAGCAAAACCATGAGGCCACTATGCCTCATCGGACAATACTTTGATAGGTGAAGGTTTGGGCCATCATAAAAGGTATCAGGACATTACACGAGCATGAAGATAGGAACTAAGTGCCATACAAAATAAAATGTTACGCAATGGGAGCCACCCCATTAACCTTGGATGGCATAAAGTACTATATGGTGGGAGCAACATATTGAATTTGTATAGGTCGCCTCTAGAATCTTATCTACCTGACAAATGATTCTGAGTATAGAGAACTGACAAGGATGTTGACTTTTTAAATGGGGGAGATTATGAAATCCGTTGAGCAGAATAAAGTTCAAATCTTAAACATCAAGACGTCTTTTGGTGTAATAGTGGAATTTCATTAGAAAATTCAAAGTTAAGCATGCTCATCTTAGAGCACTCCTAAGATGAGTGACCTCTTGGGAAGTTACACCAACAGCACAAACCGTGAGGCCATTAGGTCAAAACGGACAATAATTTGATGGGTGAGAATCCAAGCTATCACATTATAGAGTTCTAATAGCTGGAATTTATCATACGAATATCCTTTTGGAATAACAGTTTAGCCCACAGAACTCAACAATTCTCAACCTCTTTTTCTAAAAAAATTTCTCAAAATCCCAGTTAAATTTGAGAGTGAAACAGATTGATGGCATATGATTCCAACAAGGATAACAAGATCAGCTAATCAGTAGGAAATAAAGGAGTGCCATTAATATAATATTTCATCCGCAAAAGATCACCGGCTTACAAGCTGCAAGACAGCAATATGTCTACCGTGCCAGAACCTCATATATTTAAAAAGACAAAAAATGCAACATATTTACTATTTGCTTTAATTCTCTTGAGTTCTGAAGGAGCCTTAGTAAACAAAGAACAGGATGGGTATTAAGTGGAAATCGAAATGGATCCCGATATTGCAGCAGAAACAACATGTTATGGAAACAGTTGCTTGAGAAACTTTTATACTTAAAATGGACCTTAATTTGGAAAGAGCTGGGACCTCAATCATAATGGTTTGCAAATAACTCATATATGGTAAACTAAATTAGTTTAGCTTTTTGATAATGCCACTAGGGGAACAAGAACGAAAAAGATCCTGCAATCTTAAAACATTTCAGCAATACAAAACAATCAAGAATGGTACATGACATGAGTGAAAACAACAAATGTATGCAAATAACATAGGCAGTTCAAAAAGGGGGCTTTTAAATCAAATTTCAATCATCACTGTTACAACCTGAGTTAATAATCAAGTATCCAAGTTAAGCGCGAAAAACTACTTCAAAAGGTAATCATCTAAGAAACAGCCATCACAAACCTCTATTTTCAGTCATCACATCAAACGGCTTCATGAATTTCCTATCACCCAAAATGATGCAGTCTTCACATTCCTTGAACAACTAGTCAGAAGGGTAGTATATCCACTGAAATAGGACTTTTTTACGAATCCAAGCAACCAGATTTTACAAAACCATCTTTCAGTGTCCGCATTTCTCCAACCAACTTCCCGAGCTTAGCATCATGCAATGTGACCCTCTCTTCACATTTCTCAAATTTACTTAAGATTAGCTCAAGATTACTG